>CM039464.1:63180228-63205128 GCA_022414725.1 Microglena sp. YARC | reverse complement strand
AAAAAGAGGAGATAGGCTCTGGCTCCGTGTCTGAATCCGATGGATTGCTAGAAAGAGAGAGCGCGTTGTAGCCTATCCATCCTCCTGAAGACTTCCCAGAAGTGGGTGGACTTACAGACGGTCGGCGCCTCCCGTCCAGGCCACAGTGAGAACTGTCAAAAGACAAAGAACTAGTCTCCTCCTCTACGGCAGGTTTTCGCAGGTGTGGGTAGCCTCGCTGACAGACTCTCCAACGTCTAACATATTGCGGAGCTTTGCTTCAGGCACCTGGAAACCCACCTCATGCGTTCCTTGCTCTGTACGAGGACGCTTCAAGGGTCAACCAGGAGAGACCGCCTATAGTCTGCTCCAGCCTACTGTTGCAGCTGCACACTGCTGAACAATGCCACGCTTTCTTGGACATGCCCTGATTCTGCCTGTCAAGACTGGTCTTTCCACTTGGGAGATCACCGTGGCAGGCTTCTCGTTGCCCTTCTCCTCGTGACGACATCACCCTTGGCGGGACACTTCTCCCTCTACTAAGGTTGTGGTCTTTGCGTATAACACCTTTGGGCGCGATATTGGAGGTCCGTTCGTCCGGGCTGACAGACTGGACCATTCTGAGCGCCTTCACAAAGGCTATCTGCTTGCTTGGCCACCTTACAACATTGCAGGGACTGGATCCACCAGAGCGGATCTTTCCAACACTTGATAATGGGGCCTTCTGTCAAGATTGGTGGCGTGGCTAGATTGATCTCTCACAGTGGTTCCTTTGCAAGCTTAATGGGCACCCCCATCTTTTGTCCATGATTGGGGTCACTCACCGGTGACCAGGAGCCTGAATCGCACCATGGAAATGACATCCATGGCCCAGCGCTCCTACATCCAGGCCAATCCCAGATCCTAGCCCAAGCTACGTTTAGACTGATCTAGAACCCTGACAGATCCCATTACCCGGATTCTAGACCTTGCTCTAGACCTTACCAGACGCAGACCATTCCGAGCTCTAGACCTGATCTAGACCTGACTAGGTCAGCCAAGCCCATCTCTAGGCCCGATATTGACCTCTGAGACTAGTTCCAGCGAAGATAGCCAAGATCAAACCTGCCAGATCAGGATCAGGTTACAGATTTGGACACAAGACTCGACAACGTCATTTTGATCTGGGGCTAGATCTGACCAGTCAAGGTCAGATTTGCGCTAAGATCCAGATCAAAGATCTAGATCTTGAGACTGTTCTTCTTCATTCCTGTTGTTTAACTGCCAGACAAAGTCTTTTAGGTTTTCGCTTTTGCTTCCGTTGTCTTTCTTCTTTTCTGGTTGCCTTCCCGTGCTTTTGGCTTGTTTTTGCACACAGTTTCTCTTAAGTTTGCGCTTCCAATAGTTCAGTTTCCACTTAGTTGCCTCCTTAGTTGCTCTCAGTTGCCTCCTAGCCCCCCCCCGCGCCGCTCTTTTTTTCTCTTAAGTTTCTTGCATAGTTTTCCTTTTTAGTCTCCTTAGTTTGCATCTCCTCTTTCCGTCTTCTGATCCGGTGACTGTTAGAGGTTGCAATGTTTTGGCCCCCTTCATAGGCTTTTTTTCTAGTAGTCTAGCCGCTTCCTCTTGGGCTTCTGGTTTTTTGGCTCTTCCTTACTTCTGGTTTGGTTTGTTCTTCTGTTCCGTCTCTTTCCCTTACGTGCCAGGTGGTGGTCCGTCCTTAGCTGTCCTTAACGTTCTTGACTTTTTCTTTGGTCTTTTCTCTTGGTCAAAAGGGCTAGGTTTTATCAGTTGCGGCGCCTTTTCTGGTTTCCCCTTCGTAAAAAAAAAAAAAAAAAGGGTCTCGTCCTTTTCCTATCTTTTCGTATTTTGTCTTCCGGATCTTTTGTCTTCAGCGGATTTTGGTCCCATGTCTCGTAGTCTTCTTCTTTGGTTTTTTTCTCGTCACATAAGGGCTAGGTTTTATCAGATGTTACTTTCCTGGTTTCTCCTGTGCAAAAAAAAAAAAAAAAAAAAAAACCTTCCTGCCTCGCCCAAGGACACACCAAGCTGCGTCATAACACCCCTACGCAAGAAACCTCGAGAAGCATGTTAGGGCAGACTTTGAGGAGCAAGCTGAATCAGCAGGCTCCCCCCACCAGAGGAAGAGCTCTTGGAACATGGCTGTGGTCTTTTGGGAAGGACTCCAATGGACCAAACATGGGGTCTCACTCCATGATGATACTGAGGTGAACTTCTTGAACTCTCTGGCGCCAAGCACGGCAGGCCCTTCTTCACCAAATATCATGCAACAAGCCCAGATCCACATTTTGTGCCAGGATTATAAGGAGGAATCGTGCTGCTTGGCAGGCTTGTGGAGATTCTTAACCCCCTCACTTGGCACTCACCCTAGCCTAACCTGACCTGCGAGGCTCCGTGGTCTTGAATCCCGATGGATTGTCTCAGCAACAGCATAGAGAGCGCTCGCGTTGTCACCCTATTCAGTCCCCTCCCATTGAAGACTCCCACAGAACGCTTGGGTGGACTTAACAAGCGTGTCCGCCCCTCCCGTCAGGGCAGCAGAGAGAACTGCTCAAAGACAAGATCGAACGTCAAGTCTCCTCCCTCTACGTGCAGGTTTTAGCAGGTGGTGGGTACGCCTCGGCTGATAAGACTCTCCACCGTCCTTATACAAATCACTTGCCGGAGCTTGCTGTAATGGCACCCTGGGCTGCAATGCGTTTCCTTGCTCATGTATGAGGAGCTTTCAACGGGTCAACCAAGACGACCCCCCCCTCCATAGTCTGCTCCAGCCCTGACTGCTTGCAGCTGCACACTACTGACACAATGTCTCACGCTTTCTTGAATGCCCTGATTCTGCCCCTGTTATAGACTGGCTCCTTTCCACCACTTGGGAGACACACCCTCACCGGTGGGCAGCGCCTTCCTCGTTGCCCCTTCTTCCTCCTCGGTGACACATCAACCCTTTGGCCCGGGACAAAACCCCTCCTCCCTCTACCTAAGGTTGTGGTCCTTCCTGCGTATAACCACCTTGGGCGCGATATGGAGGTCCGTTCGTCCGGGCTGACAGACTGGACCATTCTGAGCCCCTTCACCACAAGGCTATCTGCCCTTGCCCTTGGCCACCTTCACCAAAAGCCCATCGCCAGGGACTGGATGCGCACCCAGACGGATCTTCAACACTTGATAATGGCGCCTTCTGTCAGATTGGTGGCGTGGCCTAGATTGCTCTCTCACAGTGGCTTCCTTTGCAAAGCTTATGGGCCACCCCCCCGATCTTTTGCACCATGATTGGGGTCACTCCCGGTGACCAGGGAGCCGGATATCCCGGCACCATGGAAATGACAATCCCATCGGCCCCAGCGCTCCCTACAATCCAGACCCAATACCAGACCTAGCCCAAGCCCTAGTTCTAGACGCCTGATCTAGACCCTGACCCAGATGCCCCAGCCCATTACCCGGATCTAGACATTGAACCTCTAGACCCTGACCCAGACCAGCCATTTCCGAGCTCTAGACCCTGATCTAGACCCTGACTTTAGGTCCAGCCCCAAGCCCAGCTCTAGGCCCTATCTTTGACCCTGACCTAGTTCCAGCCCAAGCCAAAGATCAAGACCCTGCCCAGATCAGGATCAGGGTTCCAGATTTGGACACAGCACACGACAACGTTCCATGTCTAGGCGCTAGATCTGGACCGCAAGATCAAGGTCCAGATCTGCGCTAAAAGATCCAGATCAAGATCTAGATCTTGATACTGTCTCTATTTTCATTCCTGTTGTACATGTCCAGACCAGTCTTTTAGGTTTTCGCTTTGCTTTCCAGTTGTCTTTCTTCTTTTCTGGTTGCCTCCCTGCTTTTTGGCTTGTTTTGCAGTTTCTCGCTTAGTTGCTTCCCCCTAGTTCAGTTTCCACCCTTAGTTGCCTCCTTTAGTTTCCCCCTCAGTTGCCTCCATAGTCCCCCCCCCCCCCCGGTTTGTTTGTCTTTCTGTTCCCGTCCCCTTTGTCCCTTACGTCGCCAGGTCGGTGTCCGTCCCTTAGCTGTCCCTTAGCCGTTCTTGTCTTTTTCTTTGGTTTTCTCCTTGTCGGTCACAAAGGGCTAGGTTTTATCAGTTGCGCCTTTTCCTGGTTCCCCTTTGTAAAAAAAAAAAAAAAAAAACTGGGCTGGAGCTCGAGAAGCAGAGCGGATGGCAAGGTCCATCTCCTCTGATGTGATTAGGCCATCGCCATTGACACCTTCTGCAAGGGCTGCATAACTAGGGGGGAGGGGACGAGGGAGGGATGTGAGCAGGAAGATCCTCGTTAGCCTGGTTGATGTGAGGGTTTGGACGATAACAGTCCAAAGGAGGAATCAGCACTATAAAAGTCCCGGGCATACTCCAGTACCTATGTTGACTCCTATCATTGAAGAGAGGTCAGCCACAGAAAGGGGGTGATGCTGGGTGGCCCTGGAGGCTGGATAAGCTTGATGTGGACTTGGGGGGTGAGGGGAACGGGAAAGGTGGTGGAAGTAGAAGGAAGATGAATCCCCAAAGTGTGCTCAAGGATAGGTAGAGCTTTGAGCATTGGAGCAAGGAGTTTGCTGCCAAGCGAGTGTTGCTGCTAATGCCTTAGCCTTGGCTATGTTGAGGCGTGCCAGGAAATAAATTGCATCGGGGGGAAAATGGCACCTGTGAGAATTCCTGCCGGGCGTCGTCCTCCTGCTAAAGCCGGCGGCACGCTGGCGGGCACGCGATGCTTCTTGTAAATGGCCCAACTGCTGGTGCGAATAACTTCCTTCATGTTGTCCCATTTTGTGACGATGTCTGAATCGGGGTAAGAGGTTTAGGAGGAGGGATTGTGAAGCGATGATGTTCTTGAGCTCATCACAAGCTTCTGGAATGTTTGAGGAGGAGGAGGGGGAACCCTTGCAGCCCTTGGCCTTGGGTGGAGCCGTGGCCTAGGAAGGAGACGGGGTTTATAGACACAGGGGCGGTGCCGTCAGAGATAAAAGCCAGAGGTAGGGAGAATGGAGGAAGTGGCTGTGAAGAGGGCTAGGAGGGAGTCTGAAGCCAGCCAGCGGTCAAAGCCTACCGCCCGATGAGGCTGGGATGCTCCAATGTGTGAAGTCTTTGGCAGTCTTGCGTGTTCCTCCAGATGTCTTGTAGGCTGTAGGTATTCATGATGTCTGCAAGGGGAGGTGCCCCTGCATGCGACTCATGGGGTCAATATTGAGTCTGTGAGGACGGGTAGACCGCATCGAGGGGGTCAAGAATGCAGTTGAAATCACCAACAACGAGAAGGAGGCGTCCGTCAGTGGGAAGGTTGGGACGCACGCAGTTGAAAAAGAAGTCTTCTCTGTCAGCAGCTTGGGCCGGAGCATAGACGCAACAAAATGGTGATGACGGAGTCACCAATGAAAGCATCGATGCCTAGAATGCGGCCTGTTGGACCTAGGATAGGTCTTAGGACGGGATTTGTGATGGGGCAGTGAGGGCTTAATATCAGGATGATTCCTTCAGTGTGCCCTGTACCAGGGCAAAATAAAAATCTTGCGCCTGGCCAGATTGCCCCCGCGCCTGGGAGGTGTTGAAGAGGTCCTCGGGGTGATGAGGTTGTCCTTACTTCAGTGAGCACTGCCATATCCACTCGCGTTTCTCGAAGCCAAGAAATGTGCTCAAAGAAGTTTAAGGGGTGTAAGTCCTCGCGCGTTGGTGCAGACAAAGGTACTCCTAGGAGGGGGCATGCTGTGCATTCATTCGTGTTCTCCCCTGGTGTGATCCCGGCTTGTGTTGCGCTGATATTTAAGCGTGCAGATTTGCGGGTTGACCTAGGGACATTTCAGAGAGAGAGAGGTGCTGGGAAGAGAGACTGCCACCAGGGCTGTTGGTCTTCTGGGACTGTCCGAGTTCTCTTGCGAGAGTGGACAGCCTGTTGAAGAGGGACGGCCTGTAAGGGGTGAACGGCCTGGAAGAGAGGAGGTGGCACGGTGAGGGGGGGAAGCTTGAGCGGGGGAGGTTGCCTGTAGAGGGGGAGGGGCTGAGCGCCACCAATGTGCGTTGTCAGCACGTGAAGTGGAAGAGGGGGTGGCAGGAGAGTTAAGAGAAGGGGAGAAGGAGCAGGGACGGGGGAGGTGGGATCTGGGGGGGTGTATGCTCCAAGGGCCGAGTGGATGCCCAGGCTGGAAGAAGAAAGCGAGGGGGATAGATGAGGGAGAGGGAGGAGTAGGGAGGAGCAGGGGGCCAAGTCCTCGCGTGGGGATGGAGGGGGAGGAAGAGAAGAAGGGGAGGGGATGAGAGGGATATAAAAGGGTTCGGAGAAAGGTCAATAATAGGTTGGATGCCAAAGAACATCTGCAGCTCGAGTGTCATGCGTGTCACAATCAATAATAGAGAACAAATTTGCAGCAAAGCGGATCATGCTGGGTGTTGATAGAGAGTCCAGATGCCGGAGAGAGGTAAGGAAAATGGGCTCGAAGGAGGGAAGAGCACACCAGGCAGCATCAAGATGGGTCGGGGTTGGGAGCGATGGGTCTGCGAGGGGGGAAGGAGGGACTTGAGCTGGGGTAGAGGGAGACTCTGGATGAGATGAGTTAAAGGGGGCTGGAGAGGGGATGAGGATAAGGGGGGAGCGATGGAGAGGAAGGAATCTTGGACAGGGGAAGATGGAGACTCTGCTAGTGCAGAGTTAGAGGGGAGCGGAGAGGGGGGAAAGGATGCTATAGGAGATTGTGTGGGTACCAAAGCTGTTGCTGTGGGTGTCAACACTGAGTCTGCTACTGGTGGTGTCAAAACATCTGCTGCTGTAGGAAAGATCCGATTCCTCTACCGGTCAAAGCTGTGTAAGCCAGTGCAGGTGTTAAAGCAAGTGATGCTGATACTGTAAGCCAATGCAGCGGGTGCTAAAGCCGAGACCGATGTTGCTGTCGTTGGTGGCTGAACCAAGGCTCCTACTGCAGGTGCCTGTGCTAGTGCAGCTTGGTTTTTGTAATGGAGTCAATTTTTTTGTTTTGTTTTTGAGCCTTTAGCTACTGATGCTGATGCTGTTGCTGGAGCTGAGGTTGATGCTGCTGAGGGAGGTTGAGCTGATGCTGATGCTGATCCTGATGCTGGTGCTGAGTTGCTGAGGGTGCTGATGGTGATAGCACTGTGGATGATGCTTGATGCTAATGCTAGTGTTGCTTTGGTCTGATGCTGATGCTGAGGCTGAGGGAGCTGGAGCTGATGCTAGAAACTAATACAGATGCTAATGTTGATGCTGACTCTGAGGCTGAGACTGAGGCTAAGGGCTGAGGCTGCTGATGCCGAGGCTGAGAGAGCTGGAGCTGATGCTAGAGCTGATACTGATGCTGATGCTGATGCTGACGCTGAGGCTGAGGCTGTGGCTGAGGCTGTGGCTGTGGCTGAGGCTTGAGGCTGAGGCTGAGGCTGAGGGCTGAGGCTAGGCTGAGGCTGAGGCTGAGGCTGAGGCTGAGGGCTGCTGATGTTGGTACTGCTGAAGCCGAAACAGATCTTGGAGTGGAAGGTGCAACTGATGTTAGTTGTGAATCTAATGGTGGTTGTTGCTCTTGATGGGGCAGATGCTGGTACAGAAGCGTGAGAAGGAGCTGATGCTGAAGAAGTTGCTTGAGAGTGTGCTGCTTCTGGTGCTGTAGCTGCGGCTAGATCTAATTCTGCACCTGGGTGATGTGATGAGCTGCTGTGGATCTGAAGTGGAGTATGAAACTTGTGCTTCATCTGAAGAAGGGGGTGCGGGGTGAAGTTCCTGGCTCAGTGTTGGCGGTGCTGTCGATGGGGGCTGCTGAAGTCACTGGGTCTGTGTGTGTCTCTGACAGGAGAAGGCTTGAAAAATATTGTAACCTGGGGCGAGCTCTGAGGGAACCGGCATGGAGGAGTGCCTCAGTAGAGGGAAACATGTAGGGGCTGTTGGGAGAGGGGGATGGTGTGGTGGACCATGTTGAGAAGGAGGGTGGGGTGAGAGTGCTGTGGACTGGACGGTGGGAGGGACAGGGGAAATGGAGAGAATGAGGAGGGGTACCATAGGTCGGGGCCCGATGGGTTCCATGTTGGAAGAAGGGGAAGGGAAGGGGAGGGGGGAAGGAGGAGGAGGAGGAGGGGAAGTAAAGGGGGAGGTAGAAGCAGAAGGGCCCTGGAAAGAAGTGAGAGGGGATGTGGTGAAGAGGTGGGAACGAGCAGAATGAGGGAGGGAGGGAAAGAGAGAGGATCTTGATCCAAGAAGGTGCTGAAGGGGGGTCTACCAGGGAGGGAGAGGGAGGGGAGAAAGGGTGGCAGGCGGTGGAGGAAGGGGTCTTCTGGGGGTGGGATGATATCCACGATGAAGACGGCAGCGTTGGCGTTCACGCCAAGACTGTAGCGGAGGATAATGACTGCCCCGGGACGGGAGCAAGGGGGAAGTTGGAAAGGTGGGCAGGAATTGTAGCCGCCGCTTGTCAGGAAGGCCAAAGCCGTTGAAAGGCCGTGAAGAAAGGATGGTCTCCACAGGAAAGCCAGAATGAGAATGGTGGCCAGAAATGTGTCTCCACAGGAGTGGCTGTCCACAGTGAAGTTGCCAGAATGAGATAGCCGCCTGGAAAGGCGGCGGTGTGAAGAGGGGAGAGGGGGAAGGAGCAGAGGATAGGGGGATGAGGATCTGTCGCTGTCCCCATCCACAGTGAAGTTGCCAGAATGAGATAGCCGCCTGGAAAGGTCAGCATAATATCGGCCAGTGGGTGCAAGGACGATGCACCAATAAGCTTTTGCATAGGACCCGCATCGCCCCATTGGCGGCATACCATGGAGAAGGGGGGTGAAGTACTGGAGGAGGAAGGTGAGAAAGGCTGGCAGCTCTTGGGGCTCAACTGCCTGCTTTACCTACTTCCAGTAAGAAGGTGTGCGGGCATGGAAGGATGTGCGAGACTTGGGAGCTGGTCATCCATGGGGCTTGCTGTAGAGTCTGGGGGATGTCTCGCACATCAGTGGTCCATTGGGATCTTCTTAGCATGTGCTGAGCCATGGGGGGAAGCTGCATGGGGCTGTCAGAGAGAAGGAACAGAAGAGGCCATGATAGCTGAAAGGGGCTGGGAGAAGTATACCAGGTGTAGGATTGACTCCCATGCAAAGAAGGAAGGGCTGAAAGTGTGTGGGGAAACTCGAGTGTCAGACAGGCTGGCTGAGACACTGCTGCTATTGCAGGGCTGAAGGGGGAAGCAGAGAGTATCAAGAAGGGAAATTCGCACACTGAGCGGCTGGAGAGCTTCAAGACGAGCACAAGAACACTGTAACGTATTGAGGGAAGAGTGAGAAAAAGGCTGTCGAAGTTGAGGTCGGCCAGAGGAGTGAAAAGTCGTCCAGGTGCATGCCGCAAGCCCCGCAACGAATTGATGGTGGTTGCGAAGCTCAAGAAGCTGCGCGAAAGATGCGGAAGCTGAAAAAAGATCGGAGTTGAGAAAGTTGGAGGTGCTGAAAGGTGCTGAAAGATGGCCAGAGGCTAACAAGCTGAGGGAAAGGTGTTGACCTGGCGTTTTTCGTAAAAAAACGAGCCTCGATCAAAAGAAAAGGTATAGGCAGATGCGTCTCCTTGAGAGCTTCAAGACGAGCACAAGAACAGAGAAACGTATAGAGGGAAGAGGGAGAGAAAGGCTGTCGATGTTGAGATTGGCCAGAGGAGTGAAAAGTCGCCCAAGTGCATGCCGCACGCCCCGCAACGAATTGAAGGTGGTTTGCGAAGCTCAAGAAGCTGCGCGAAAGATGCGAAAGCCGAAAAAGATCGGAGTTGAGAAAGTTGGAAAAGGTCGGCTGAGAAAATGGTTACCTTGGGCGCGATAATGTCGTAGCCAATTCGGCTGGCTTACCCGCCCAGTCTGTTCCCAAGACCCGTCTTCTGCTTCTTGAACTTCCCCCAGACATACCCCTCCCTGCAGATCTGGACCCCGCCCTTGGCACCCATCACTTGACTGGTTACCACCTCCATCCCCCAGACACACCTCACAGATTGCTGGGCGTGCCGTTCGGTGCAAACACTGCCCTTTGCAAGGCTGCAGCCTACCAGCACATGCCCCATAGCATCTCACGTGCAGCAGCTCCATGGCTCTCACGCAATCTCAATGTTATATTGGAAGGGCGATGCTGCTATGCAATGCTTGGCTTCCAAGTTCATCTTCCAGGCTAACTTTGCATCACCACAGCGCCTCTCCGCCAGCAGTTGCAATCTTCTCTCAATGCTTTGTTGCAACCTCTAGCCTGCATGAGGAGGAATCACCACGTCCAGGACACCTCTTCCCCCGCTTCGGGACAGCCGACCTTCCTTCTCATCGAGGAGGGCTTTGCTGTACCCCATCTTGCTTCCCACTCGGCTGCTATGCTGGCCAAGACCACATGGCTCCTCTTCAGTTACACAGGTCACCCCTGGCAGCAGCTCTACCGTCACGAGATTTCTCGGGCTGTGCGCCTTCCTCCAGGTCAGGCAAGTGGATACCATGCCCTGGTTACCGCCCCGTCTTCTGTGGACATCGCCTCAATCACCACCAACTTGGCCCGGGAAAGTGCAGAGGCTTTTCTCCTGCTGAACATTCGTAGAATTATCGCTCCCGCCCATGCAGTGCCCCCAATCCATCCTACTGGAAACCACCTTCAACAACACCCCTCCTTTTCCGTCCATGCCCATCACCTCAAACCAAGTGCTCTCCTCCCAAGCACTCTCGTGGCACCGTCTCAAGGACATCCGCTCAGCTCATCAACAACGAGCTCACCTCCCTCCCGCTGCTGTCCAAGACCTTGACTTCATCCTCTCCTCTCTGCCAGACCCCTGGCGGGATGCTGTCCTCCTTCCTGAACTTCCACCTCCCAAATGGAAGCTCTTTCCCGCTGTGGCCCCTGCTGGTCCCTTGCAGAGGGGCCAGATCCCCTCACTGGAGAGGACCGTCTTTGGGAGGTCTGGCCTCTGGCCGGTTACACCCTCTCACCCTTCCTGCCCTTCCCCCCAAGGACACCCCCAAGCTGCGCTCATCACCCTACGCAAGAAACCTCGAGAAGCATGGTTACGGGCAGACTTTGAGGAGCAGCTGATCCAGCAAGGCCTCCCCCCCACCAGAGGCAAGAGCTCTTGGAACCATGGCTGGTTGGTCTTTGGGAGGACCTCCAACTGGACCCAACAACATGGGGTCTCCACCTCCATGATGATACTGAGGTGAACTTCTTGAACTCTCTGTGCGCCAAGCACGGCAGGCCCTTCTTCACCAACATATCATGCAACAAAGCCCCAGTTCCCACCATTTTGTGCCAGGTTTATACCGAGGAACGTGCTGCTTGGCCCAGGCTGTGGAGCATTCTACCCCCTCCACCTTGGACACTCACCCTAGCACTAACCCTGACCTGCGAGGCCTCCGTGGTCTTGAATCCCGATGGATTGCCTCAGCAAACAGAGAGAGCGCTCGTTGTCACCCCCTATTCCAGTCCCCTCCCTGAAGACCTCCACAGAACGCTTGGGTGGACTTACACGTGTCGGCCCCTCCCGTACTGCTCAAAGACAAGACGAACCTCAAGTCTCCTCCCTCTACGTGCAGGCTTTTCGCGTGGGTACGCCTCGCTGACGACTCTCCACGTGCCGGAGCTTGCTTCATGGCACCCTGGGCTGCAATGCGTTCCTTGCTCATGTACGAGGACGCTTCCAACGGGCCAAGACGACCTCCATAGTCTGCTCCAGCCCTGATGCTTGCAGCTGCACACTGCTGACACAATGTCTCACGCTTTCTTGGAATCCTGATTCTGCCCCTGTCATAGACTGGCTCCTTTCCACTTGGGAGACCTCACCGGTGGGCAGCGCCTTCCTCGTTGCCCCTTCTTCCTCCTCGCTGACGACATCACCCTTTGGCCGGGAACCCCCTCCTCCCTCTACCTAAGGTTGTGGTGCGTATAACCACCTTGGGCGCGATATGGCAGGTCGTTCGTCCCGGGCTGACAGACTGGACCATTCTGAGCCCTTCACCACAAGGCTATCTGCCTTGCCCTTGGTTCACAAGCCATCTGGATGCGCACCCAGACGGATTTCAACACCTTGATAATGGCCTTCTGTCAAGATTGGTGGCGTGGCCTAGATTGCTCTCTCCAGTGGCTTCTTTGCAAGCTTATGGGCCACCCCCCCGATCTTTTGCACCATGATTGGGGTCACTCCCTGACCCAGGAGCCTGATACCCGCACCATGGAAATGACAATCCCCATGGCCCCAGCGCTCCTACAATCCCAGACCAATCCCAGACCTAGCCAAGCCTAGTTCTAGACCCTGATCTAGACCTGGACCAGATCCAGCCCATTACCCGGATCTAGACCTTGCTCTAGCCAGACCCAGCCCATTCCGAGCGGAGACCCTGATTAGACCTTACCTAGGTCACCCAAGCCCCATCTCTAGGCCCGATCTTGACCCTGACCTAGTTCCAGCCCAAGCCCAAGATCAAGACCCCCCCAGATCAGGATCAGGTTCCAGATTTTGACAAACGTTCCAGATCTGGGGCTAGATCTGGACAAGATCAAGGTCAGTGCCGCTAAGATGATCAAGATCTAGATCTTGATACTGTCTCTGTTTCATTCCTGTTGTTTACCTAGTCTTTTAGGTTTTCGCTTTGCTTCAGTTGTCTTTCTTCTTTTCTGTTGCCTCCCTGCTTTTGGCTTGTTTTTGCAGTTTCTCCCTTAGTTTGCTTCCCCTAGTTCAGCTTACCCCTCCTCAGTTGCTCCTTAGCCCCCCCTCCCCCCTTTTTTCTCTTAGTTTTTGCATAGTTTTCCTTTGAGTCCTCCTTAGTTTGCATCTCCTCTTTCGTCTTCTGATCCGTGACTGTTAGAGGTTGCAATGTTTTGGCCCCCCCCTTCATAGGCTTTTTTTCTTAGTAGTCCTAGCCCTTCTCTTGGGCTTCCTGTTTTTGGCTTCTTCCTTGTCTCTGGTTTGTTTGTCTTCTGTTCCCGTCCTCCTTTGTCCTTACGTCGCAGGTGGTGTCCGTCCTGTCACCCTTAGCCGCTTCTTGACTTTTTCTTTGGTCTTTTCTCCTTGTCACAAAGGGCTAGGTTTTATCAGTTGCGCCTTTTCCTGGTTCCCCCTTCGTAAAAAAAAAAAAAAAAAGGTCCCTCGGTCTTTTGTCCCTAGTCTTTTCGTCTTTTGTCTTCGGATCTTTTGTCTTAGCGGACTTTTGGTCCATGTCTCTAGTCTTCTTCTTTGTTTTTCTTCTCGGTCACATAGGGCTAGGTTTTATCAGATGTTCCCTTTCCTGGTTCTCCCTATGTAAAAAAAAAAAACAAAAAAAAAACTTCCTGCCCTTCCCCAAGGACACCCCAAGCTGCCCTCATCACCCTACGCAAGAAACCTCGAAACATGGTTACGGGCAGACTTGAGGAGCAGCTGATCCAGCAAGGCCTCCACCCCCACCAGAGGCAAGAGCTCTTGGAACCAGGCTGGTTGGTCTTTGGGAGGACCTCCAACTGGACCAACAACATGGGGTCTCACCTCCATGATGATACTGAGGTGAACCTTCTTGAACTCTCTGGTGCGCCAAGCACGGCAGGCCCTTCTTCACCAACATATCATGCAACAAAGCCCCAGTTCCCACATTTTGTGCCAGGTTATACCGAGGAACGTGCTGCTTGGCCCAGGCTGTGGAGCATTCTACCCCCCTCCACCCTTGGACACTCACCCTAGCACTAACCCTGACCTGCGAGGCCTCCGTGGTCTTGAATCCCGATGGATTGCCTCAGCAACAGAGAGAGCGTCGTTGTCACCCCTATTCCAGTCCTCCCATGAAGATCCCACAGAACTTGGGTGGACTTACAACGTGTTCCAGGCCCAGCAGAGAGAAACTGCTCAAAGACAAGACGAACCTCAAGTCTCCCTCCTCTACGTGCAGGCTTTTCGCAGGTGTGGGTACGCCTCGCTGACAAGACTCTCCACCGTCCTTATACCATCACTTGCCGGAGCTTGCTTCATGGCACCCTGGGCTGCAATGCGTTCCTTGCTCATGTATGAGGACGCTTCCAACGGGTCAACCAAGACGACCCCCCTCCATAGTCTGCTCCAGCCCTGACTGCTTGCAGCTGCACACTACTGACACAATGTCTCACGCTTTCTTGGAATGCCCTGATTCTGCCCCTGTTATAGACTGGCTCCTTTCCACTTGGGAGACCTCACCGGTGGGCAGCGCCTTCCTCGTTGCCCCTTCTTCCTCCTCGGTGACGACATCACCCTTTGGCCCGGGACACCCCATCCTCCCTCTACCCTAAGGTTGTGGTCCTTCCTGCGTATAACCACCTTGGGCGCGATATGGCAGGTCCGTTCGTCCCGGGCTGACAGACTGGACCATTCTGAGCCCCTTCACCACAAGGCTATCTGCCTTGCCCTTGGCCACCTTCACCAAGCCATCGCCAGGGACTGGATGCGCACCCAGACGGATCTTCAACACCTTGATAATGGCGCCTTCTGTCAAGATTGGTGGCGTGGCCTAGATTGCTCTCTCACAGTGGCTTCCTTTGCAAGCTTATGGGCCACCCCCCCGATCTTTTGCACCATGATTGGGGTCACTCCCGGTGACCAGGAGCCTGATACCCGCACCATGGAAATGACAATCCCCATGGCCCCAGCGCTCCTACAATCCCAGACCCAATCCCAGACCTAGCCCAAGCCCTAGTTCTAGACCCTGATCTAGACCCTGACCAGATCCCAGCCCATTACCCGGATCTAGACTTGCTCTAGACCCTGACCCAGACCCAGCCCATTCCCGAGCTCTAGACCCTGATCTAGACCCTGACTTAGGTCCAGCCCAAGCCCCAGCTCTAGGCCCCGATCTTGACCCTGACCTAGTTCCAGCCCAAGCCCAAGATCAAGACCCTGCCCCAGATCAGGATCAGGTTCCAGATTTGGACACAGCACACGACAACGTTCCATGTCTAGGGCTAGATCTGGACCAAGATCAAGGTCCAGATCTGCGCTAAGATCCAGATCAAGATCTAGATTCTTGATACTGTCTCTATTTTCATTCCTGTTGTACATGTCCAGACCAGTCTTTTAGGTTTTCGCTTTGCTTCCAGTTGTCTTTCTTCTTTTCTGGTTGCCTCCCTGCTTTTGGCTTGTTTTTTGCAGTTTCTCCCTTAGTTTGCTTCCCCTAGTTCAGTTTCCACCCTTAGTTGCCTCCTTAGTTTCCCCCTCAGTTGCCTCCATAGTCCCCCCCCCCCCCCGGTTTGTTTGTCTTCTGTTCCCGTCCTCCTTTGTCCCTTACGTCGCCAGGTGGTGTCCGTCCCTTAGCTGTCCCTTAGCCGTTCTTGTCTTTTTCTTTGGTCTTTTCTCCTTTGGTCACAAAGGGCTAGGTTTTATCAGTTGCGCCTTTTCCTGGTTCCCCCTTTGTAAAAAAAAAAAAAAAAAAAAAAAACTGGGCTGGAGCCTCGAGAAGCAGAGCGGATGGCAAGGTCCATCTCCTCTGATGTGATTAGGGCATCGCCATTGACACCTTCTGCAAGGGCTGCATAACTAGGGGGGAGGGGACGAGGGAGGGATGTGAGCAGAAGATCCTCGTTAGCCTGGTTGATGTGAGGGTTTGGACGATACAGTCCAAAGGAGGAATCAGCACTATAAAAGTCCCGGGCATACTCCAGTCCTATGTTGACTCCTATCATTGAAGAGAGGTCAGCCACAGAAAGGGGGTGATGCTGGGGTGGCCCTGGAGGCTGGATAAGCTTGATGTGGACTTGGGGGTGAGGGGAACGGGAAAGGTGGTGGAAGTAGAAGGAAGATGAATCCCCAAAAGTGTGCTCAAGGATAGGTAGAGCTTTGAGCATTGGAGCAAGGAGTTGCTGCCAAGCGAGTGTTGCTGCTAATGCCTTAGCCTTGGCTATGTTGAGGCGTGCCAGGAAATAAATTGCATCGGGGGATAAATGCACCTGTGAGAATTCCTGCCGGGCGTCGTCCTCTGCTAAGCCGGCGGCACGCTGGCGGGCACGGCGATGCTTCTTGTAAATGGCCCAACTGCTGGTGCGAATAACTTCCTTCATGTTGTCCCATTTTGTGACGATGTCTGAATCGGGTAAGAGGTTTAGGAGGAGGGATTGTGAAGCGATGATGTTCTTGAGCTCATCACAAGCTTCTGGAATGTTGAGGAGGAGGAGGGGGAACCCTTGCAGCCCTTGGCCCTTGGGTGGAGCGTGGCCTAGGAAGGAGAGGGTTATAGACACAGGGCGGTGGTCAGAGATAAAGCCAGAGGTAGGGAGAATGGAGGAAGTGGCTTGTGAAGAGGGCTAGGAGGGAGTCTGAAGCCAGCAGCGGTCAAGCCTACCGCCCGATGAGGCTGGGATGCTCCAATGTGTGAAGTCTTTGGCAGTCAGGTGCGTGTTCCTCCAGATGTCTTGTAGGCTGTAGGTATTCATGATGTCTGCAAGGGGAGGTGCCCCCTGCATGCGACTCATGGGGTCAATATTGAGTCTGTGAGGAGGGTAGACCGCATCGAGGGGGTCAAGAATGCAGTTGAAATCAACCAACAACGAGAAGGAGGCGTCCGTCAGTGGGAAGGTTGGGACGCACGCAGTTGAAAAAGAAGTCTTCTCTGTCAGCAGCTTGGGCCGGAGCATAGACGCACAAAATGGTGATGACGGAGTCACCAATGAAAGCATCGATGCCTAGAATGCGGCCTGTTGGACCTAGGAAAGGTCTTAGGACGGGATCTGTGATGGGGCAGTGAGGGCTTAATATCAGGATGATTCCTTCAGTGTGCCCTGTACCAGGGCAAAAGAAAAATCTTGCGCCTGGCCAGATTGCCCCCGCGCCTGGGAGGTGTTGAAGAAGGTCCTCGGGTGATGAGGTTGTCCTTACTTCAGTGAGCACTGCCATATCCACTCGCGTTTCTCGAAGCCAAGAAATGTGCTCAAAGAGTTTAAGGGGTGTAAGTCCTTGCGCGTTGGTGCAGACAAAGGTACTCCTAGGAGGGGCATGCTGTGCATTCATTCGTGTTCTCCCCTGGTGTGATCCCGGCTTGTGTTGCCGCTGATATTTAAGCGTGCAGATTTGCGGGTTGACCTAGGGGACATTTCAGAGAGAGAGGTGCTGGGAAGAGAGACTGCCCACCAGGGCTGTTGGTCTTCTGGGACTGTCTGAGTTCTCTTGCGAGAGTGGACAGCCTGTTGAAGAGGGACGGCCTGTAAGGGGTGAACGGCCTGAAGAGAGGAGGTGGCACGGTGAGGGGGGGAAGCTTGAGCGGGGGAGGTTGCCTGTAGAGGGGGAGGGGCTGAGCGCCACCAATGTGCGTTGTCAGCACGTGAAGTGGAAGAGGGGGTGGCAGGAGGAGTTAAGAGAAGGGGAGAAGGAGCAGGGACGGGGGAGGTGGGATCTGGGGGGGTGTATGCTCCAAGGGCCGAGTGGATGCCCAGGCTGGAAGAAGAAAGCGAGGGGATAGATGAGGGAGAGGGAGGAGTAGGGAGGAGCAGGGGGGCCAAGTCCTCGCGTGGGGATGGAGGGGGAGGAAGAGAAAGAAGGGGAGGGGATGAAGAGGGATATAAAAGGGTTCGGAGAACTCTTCGTTGTCATCGCTGTCACTATCAATAATAGGTTGGATGCCAAATCGAAGGGGGGCTGGGCTGCAGTCGCCCCTGCAGCTGGGACACGAGGAGTGTCCTATATGAACCAAGTCGTGATGCATGTGAAAGTGGAAGGAGTGCGCACAAGGTGTCCAATAAGGGGGCTCGGTCCCAAAGGGGTTGAGACAAATGGGGCAGCAAAGCGGATCATGCTGGGTGTTTGATAGAGAGTCCAGATCGCTGGTGGCTGGAGGGTGGTGGGTGATGGCGGAGAGAGGTAAGGAAGGGGTGTGGGAGGGACGTCGGGTGGCCAGTGGGCTGGAGGAAGAGGGAGGGACAGGAGAGGGAGGGAGGTGAAAAGGAAGGGGACAGGGATGGGCAGGAGGAGTCTGGTTTGCCCTTGAGATGGCGGCAAAGCACCAGCAGCAGCTGCTGCATCAGAGATGGGTCGGGGTTGGGAGCGATGGGTCTGCGAGGGGAAGGGGCGGCGGAGATGGGAGGGACTTGAGCTGGGTAGAGGGAGACTCTGGATGAGATGAGTTAAAGGGGGCTGGAGAGGGGGATGAGGATAAGGGGGGAGCGATGGAGTGGAAGGAATCTTGGACAGGGGAAGATGGAGACTCTGCTAGTGCAGAGTTAGAGGGGAGCGGAGAGGGGGGAAAGGATGCTATAGGAGATTGTGTGGGTACAAAGCTGTTGCTGTGGGTGTCAACACTGAGTCTGCTACTGGTGGTGTCAAAACATCTGCTGCTGTAGGAAGATCCGATTCCTCTACCGGTGGCAAAGCTGTGTAAGCCAGTGCAGGTGTTAAAGCAAGTGATGCTGATACTGTAGCCAATGCAGCGGGTGCTAAAGCCGAGACCGATGTTGCTGTCGTCTGGGTGGCTGAACCAAGGCTCCTACTGCAGGTGCTGTGCTAGTGCAGCTTGGTTTTGTAATGGAGTCAATTTTTTTGTTTTGTTTTTTGAGCCTTTAGCTACTGATGCTGATGCTGTTGCTGGAGCTGAGGTTGGATGCTGCTGAGGGAGGTTGAGCTGATGCTGATGCTGATCCTGATGCTGGTGCTGAGGTTGCTGAGGTGCTGATGGTGACAGCATGTGGATGATGCTGATGCTAATGCTAGTGTTGCTTGGTCTGATGCTTGATGCTGAGGCTGAGGGAGCTGGAGCTGATGCTAGGAATAATACAGATGCTAATGTTGATGCTGACTCTGAAGGCTGAGACTCGAGGCTAGGGCTGAGGCTGCTGATGCGAGGCTGAGAGAGCTGGAGCTGATGCTAGAGCTGATACTGATGCTGATGCTGATGCTGACGCTGAGGCTGAGGCTGTGGCTGAGGCTGTGGCTGTGGGTGAGGCTGAGGCTGAGGCTGAGGCTGGAAGGTGAGGCTGAGGCTGAGGCTGAGGCTGAGGCTGAGGCTGAGGCTGAGGCTGCTGATGTTTGGTATGCTGAAGCGAAACAGATTCTTGGAGTGGAAGGTGCACACTGATGTTAGTTGTGAATCTAATGGTGGTTGTTGCTTTGATGGGCAGATGCTGGTACAGAAGCGTGGAGAAGGAGCTGACTGCTGAAGAAGTTGCTTGAGAGTGTGCTGCTTCTGGTGCTGTAGCTGCGGCTAGATCTAATCTGCACCTGGTGATGTGGATGAGCTTGCCTGTGGATCTGAAGTGGAGTATGAAACTTGTGCTTCATCTGAAGAAGGGGGTGCGGGTGAAGTTCCTGGCTCAGTGTTGGCGGTGCTGTCGATGGGGGCTGCTTGAAGTCACTGGGTCTGTGTGTGTCTCTGACAGGAGAAGGTTGGAAAAATATTGTAACCTGGGGGCGAGCTCTGAAGGGAACCGGCATGGAGGAGTGCTCAGTAGAGGGCAACAATGTAGGGGCTGTTGGGAGAGGGGGATGGTTTGTGGTGGACATGTTGAGAAGGAGGGTGGGGTGAGAGTGGTGTGGACTGGACGGTGGGAGGGAGCAGGGGAATGGAGAGAATGAGGGAGGGGTACCATAGGTCGGGGGCCGATGGGTTCATGTTGGAAGAAGGGGAAGGGAAGGGAGGGGGGAAGGAGGAGGAGGAGGAGGGGAAAGTAAAGGGGAGGGTAGAAGCAGAAGGGCCTGGAAAGAAGTGAGAGGGGATGTGGTGAAGAGGTGGGAACGAGCAGAATGGGAGGGGAGGGAAAGAGAGAGATCTTGATCCAGAAGGTGCTGAGGGGTCTACCCAGGAGAGGGAGAGGGAGGGGAGAAAGGTGGCAGGGGTGGACGGAGAGGGTCTTCTTTTCTGGGGGTCGGGATGATATCCACGATGAAGACGGCAGCGTTGGGGTTCAGCCAAGACTGTAGCAGGGAGGATAATGATGCCGGGACGGGAGCAAGGGGGAAGTTGGAAAGGTGGCAGGAATTGTCTTGTAGCCGGGCGCTGAAAGGATGGCCTCAGGAAAGGCCAATGCGTGCGGGCAATGATGGAGGGTATCACGTTGTGAGAAGAAGTTTAAGGCGACGGTTGGTGAAGGAAGGGGAGAAAGGGGGGAGGAGCAATGAAGGATAAGGCACGGGATGAGGATCCTGTCGCTGTCCACTCCACAGTGAAGTTGCCAGAATATAGAGATGGAGCTGGCTGAAGGTCAGCATAATGGATAGTGAAGTTTGCCAGAATGAGGATCTGTCGCTGTTCCACAGTGAAGTGTCGCTGTCTCACAGTGGAAGTTGCCAGAATGAGTATAGCGCCTGGAAAGGCGCGGTGTGAAGAGGGGAGAGGGGGAGGAAGCAGAGGATAGGGGGATGAGGATCTGTGGGCTGTTCACAGTGGAAGTTGTCGCTGGTTACAGTTGAAGTTGCGCAGATGAGCATAGTGAAGTTGCTCAGAATGAGATGTGGAGTTGCCAGAAGAAGGAATCTGTCGCTGGTCCCTCACAGTGAAGTGTCGTGTTCCACAGTGGAAGTTGCAGAATGAGATAGGCTGAAAGGTCAGGCATATATGGCCAGTGGTGCAAGAGATGCACCAAACAGCTTTTGCTAGGACGCATCGCCATTGGCGGCATAGACCATGGAGAAGGGGGGGTGAGTTGAGAGGAAGGTGAGAAAGGCTGGCAGCTCTTGGGGCTTTTTAACTGGCTGCTTTACCGTACTCAGTAAGAAGGTGTTTCGGCATGAAGATGTGCGAGACTTGGAGCTGGTCATCCATGGGGCTTGCTGTAGAGTCTAGGGGTGTCTTAGGCACATTTCAGTGGTCCAATTGGGTTTCTTAGCATGAGTGCTGAGCATGGGGGGAAGCTGCATTGGGGTGTCAGAGAGAAAGGAACAAGAAGAGGCTATGATAGATGAAAGGGGCTGGAGAAGTTACCAGAGTGTAGGATTGGACTCACATGCAAAGAAGGAAGGGCTGAAAGGTGTGTGGGGACTCAGTGTCAGACAGGTGGCTGAGAAATGGCTGTATTGCAGGGACTGAAGGGGGAGCAGAGAGTAAATCAAGAAAGAGGAAATTCGACATTGAGCGGCTGGAGAGCTTCAAGACGAGCAGAAGAACATGTATACGTAATTGAGGGAAAAGTGAGAATAAGGCTGTCGCAGTTGAGGTCGGCCAGAGGAGTGAAAGTCGTCCAGGTGCATGCCGCAAGCACGCACGAATTGATGGTGGTTGGCGAAGCTTCAGAGCTGCGGCGAAAGATGCGGGAGCTGAAAGATCGGGGAGTTGGAAAAGTTGGGAGGTGCTGAGGTTGCTGAAGATGGCAGAGGCTATAGCTGAGGGGAAGGTGTTGACTGGCGTTTTGTAAACAACGAGCTCGGATCAAGAAAGGTATAGGCAGATGCGTCTCTTGAGAGCTTCAAGACGAGCACAAGACAGGAACGATAGAGGGAAGAGGAGAGAAGGCTGTCGATGTTTTGGAGATGGCCAGAAGGAGTGAAAGTCGCCAGTGCTGCGCGCACGCCCGCACGAATTTGAGGTGGTTGCGAAGCTCAAGAAGCTGAGCGAAGATGGCGAACCGAAAGATCGAGTGAGAAGTTTGAGGTGCTGAAGAAATGGTTTACTTTGGGGGATAATGTGTAGCCAATGTCGCTGGCTTTACCCGGCCCAGTTCTGTTTCAAGACCGTCTTCTGCTTCTTGATTCCCAGACAACCCTCCCTGCAGATCTGGACCGCCTTGGCACCCATCACTTGACTGTTACACTTCATCCCAGACACACGCTAACAGATTGCTGGGCGTGCCGTTCGGTGCAAACACTGCTTTGCAGCTGCAGCCTACAGACATGCCCATAGATCTCACGTGAGAGCTCCATGCTGCTCAGCAATTGCAATGTTATTGGAGAGGGCGCATGTGCTATGCATGTTGCTTACAGTTAATCTTCCAGGCTAACTTATGAAATCACACAGCGGCCTCTTGGCTCTCGCAGCAGTTTGCAATCTTTCATCCATGTTTGTTGCACCTCTAGCTCATGAGGAGGAATACCAGTCCGAGACACCTTTTCCCCGTTCGGGAACAGCCGACCTTTCTATTCGTCGAGGAGGGCTTGCTGGTAACATCTTGCTTCCCCTCGGCTGCTATGCTGGCCAAGCCAATGGCTCTCTCAGTTACACAGGTACCCTGGGCAGCTCTATTCCGTCACGAGATTTCTGCGGCTGGTGCCGCTTCTCAGGAGGGCAAGTGGATACATGGCCTGGGTTAAGCCCGTCTTCTGTGGAATGCGCCTCAATCACCACACTTGGCCCGGGAGAAGTGCAGAGGCTTTTCTCCTGCTGATCTTCGTAAATTATGCTCCCGCCCATGCAGTGGCCAATCACATCCTACTGGAAACCACCTTAACAAAGTGAACCTGCTTTTCGTCATGCCAATCAACCTCAAAACCGAAGTGCTCTCTCAAGCTCTGTGACCGTCTCAAGGACTCGTCAGCTCATCACAAGGGCTACTCCTCCCGTTGCTGTCCAAACATTGATTATCCTCTCTCTCTGCCAGGACCCCTGGCGGGATGCTGTCTCTTCCTGAATTCCACATCGCAAATGAAGCTCTTTCCTGCTGTGGCCCCTGCTGGTCTGCAGAACGGGGCCAGATTTCCCTCACTGGAGAGGACGTCTTTGGGAGGTTGGCCCTTGGCCGTTAACGCTATCACCTTCTGCTTCTCCCAGAAGGACCCAAAGATTCGCTCATCCCCTACGAAGAAACTCGAGAGCATGGTTAAGGCGACTTTGAGTTGAGCAGTGATCAGCAAGGCTCCCCCCACCAGAGGCAAGAGCTTTGAACCATGGTGGTTGGTCTTTGGAGGACGTCATGATCCCAAAACATGGGGTTCCGCCTCCCTGATGATTACTGAGGTGAAGCTTCTGAAACTCTCTGTGCGCCCAAGCAAGGCAAGGCCGTTCTTCACACATATCATGCAAAAGCCCAGTTCCACCATTTTGTGAGGATTATAACGGGAACGTGCTGCTTGCCAGGCTGTGTGAGCATTTCACCTCCCATTGACACTTCACCTAGCCTACTGACTGCGAGGCTCCGTGGTTCTTGATCGATGGATTGCTCGCAACAGGAGGAGCGCTCGTTGTCACCCTATTCCATCCCTCCCTGAAGACTCCAAGAACGCTTGGTGGACTTACAACGTGTGCCCTCCGTTCCAGGCCGCAGAGAGACTGCTCAAGAACAAGATACGAACCTCAAGTCTCCCTCCCTCTAAGTGCAGGTTTTTCGGCAGGTGTGGTACGCCTGCTGACAGACTCCACGTCCTTAATACATCACTTGCCGGCGCTTTGCTTCATGGCCCTGAGGACTGCAATGCGTTCCTTGCTCATGTCGAGGAGTTCCCCAAGGGTGCAACCAAGACGACCCGCTCCATAGTCTTGCTCAGCCGACTGTTGCAGCTGCACACTAATGAAGCAAAATGTCTACGCTTTCTTGAATGCCATGATTCTGCCCCTGTTATAGGCTGGGCTGCCTTTCCACTTGGGGACCTCACGCGGTGGGCCAGCGCTTCCTCGTTGCCCTTCTTCTCTCGTGACGACATCACGCCTTTGGCCGGGAACCCATCCTCTCTAACCTAAGGTTGTGGGTCCTTCTGCGTATAACCCTTGGGCGGCGATATGGCAGGTGTTCGTCGGTGAAGACTGGACCATTCCTTGGCCCTTCAAAAGGCTATCTGCCTTGCCTTGGCCCCTTCACCAAGCATCGCGGACTGGATGCGCCTCAGACGGGATCTTCAACTTGATAATGGCGCAATTCCTTGTAAGATTGGTGGCGTGGCTAGATTGCTCTCTCACAGTGGCTTTTTGCAAGCGTATGGGCCCCCCCGATTTTTGCAACGATGATTGGGGTCTCCGGTGACAGGGCTGATACCGGCCATGGAAATGAAATCATGGCCCAGGCTCCCTACATCCGCAGACCCATCCAGACGCTAGCCAAGCGCTATTCCTAGACCCTGATCTAGACTGACCCCAGATCCAGCCCATCTATCCCAATTAGACCTTGCTCTAGAAACCCTGACCCAGCCAGCATACCCGAGCTCTAGAACTGATACTAGACGCCTGACTTAGGTCCAGCCCAAGCCCCAGCTCTAGGCCGCGATTTGACCTGACTAGTTCGAGCCAAGCCCAGATCAGACCCTGCCCGAAGATCACGGATCAGGTTCCAGATTTGGCACACACCACACGACACGTTCATGTCTATAGAGGGGGGGAGAGGGATAGATCTGACGCAAGATCAGGTCCAGATCTGCGCTAGATCCAGAAATCAAGATCTAGATGCTTTGGATACTGTTCTAGTTTTCATTCCTGTTGTACATGTCCAGACGAGTCTTTAGTTTTCGGCTTTGCTTCAGTTGTCTTTCTTCTTTTCTGATTGCTCCCTGCTTTTCGGCTTGTTTTTGCAGTTTCTCGTTAGTTTCTTCCCCTAGTTCAGTTTACACCCTTATTGCCTCTTAGTTTTTCCCTCAGTTGCCTTCCATATTGTCGCCCCCCCGTTTGTTTTCTTCTGTTCCGTTTCCTCCTCTTGTCCGCTTAAGTCGCCCCAGGTGGTGTCGGTTCCCTTAGCTGTCATTAGCGTGTCTTTGTTTTTTTTGGTCTTTTTATCCTTGGGTCAAAAAGACTAGGTTTTATCAGTTGCGGCTTTTCTGGTTCCCTTTGTAAAGAAAAAAAAAAAAAAAAAAAAAACTGGCTGAGCTCGGAAGCAGAGCGGTGGCAGGATACATCTTTCCAATATGATAGTGATTAGGCATCGCATTGACACCTTCTGCAAGGGCTGATAAGCTAGGGGGGAGGAGGAGAGGGAGTGGAATGTGAGGCAGAAGAAGATCCTCGTTAGCGTGGTTGATGATGAGGGTTTGGACCGATACAGTTCCCGCAAAGGGGGATCACCTATGAAAAGTCCTCGGGCATTACTCCAGTCCTATGTTGACTATATCATGAAGAGAGGTAGCCCAACAGAAAGGGGGTGATGCTGGGTGGCCTGGAGGGGCTGGAATAAGCTTGATT
>CM039464.1:63135285-63179228 GCA_022414725.1 Microglena sp. YARC | reverse complement strand
AAAAAAAAGAGAGAGATACCAGATCTGCTGTCACGAGCGCGGGTTTCTATTTCTTACTACTCTCCGAGGTAGGTGGTTTACCCGAAGCTCGAGGGTGGAATGAGAAAGTGGACAACGCCGGAGGGAGTCCTGTGGTAGGCTGGTACTGATGGTGGGCTCATTTCAGAAACATACCTCCATAGCTCTTCTCTTCCGCTTCGCTGGCAACAGAACCGATCGAAAACCTGGAAAAATAACAAAAAACAAGGCAAAGCTCTTCGGCACGCTGGAAGGAGGCGAAGTTCGAGAAGGCCTCATTTTCCCGTCTTTTGGAAACTGGCTGCCTGCTTTTTTCTCTCCTTTGGGTCCAAGTGCTGCTGAAGGCTACTCGTATGGCGATATTTACAGTTTTTATAAATCGGAATCGCCAGCAGAAACGCGCGGCCTGTTTAACTCCGCCTTGGCAGACCTACATACTTACTGGGAGCTGAGATGTTTGGGTAACGCTCACAGCCCAGGCGGAAAACGCTTGGTTCCAGAAACGCCATATCAAAAAGGGAGCCGAAGAGAGAAGAGAGAGAGACATTCAGCCTTATTATTAATGGGTTGAGCTCATGAGCTTGGGAGCACTAAAGGCAGCACAAACTGTCAAAAGAGGCTCGAAAACAAACGGCAAACAGAATGCTGCCCAGGCAACTTGGACCGAAAATAACCAAGGGGTCGAATTGATACGGCAGCTGGGTCGAACGACAAGAAGTGGCAGCGGCAGAGGGAAAGCCGCTGCGCTCACTGTAATCCCTTCGTTAGATATAGCTTCCTTGCTCGTCAAGTTCTACCTTTAGACAGAGACCGAGCCGGAATGCGGGGACGCGGCTAGAAGCAGTTTCACCAAACCAGAATAATCAACCACAGCGGCTAGCATGAAGCGCACACGAAGAATGATCCCTGGTCGAAGTAGATATATTCGGAGAAGGGAAGCAAGACAAGAGGCCAAGGGTCCGAGACAGGGCGAAAGATGGCTAGTGGGTAATGATGCTCCAAGCGAAGGCCAGGCTAAAAATGTTTTGTTTTCGGGGATATTCGGCCGCTACGATGACAGATACTAAGATGAAGAAGTGTACGATGAAGCCAAGTGGTATGCGGCGTAGAAAGTACGGGACACTGGCTGGTGTTGGAGAGCTTACCATTGCAATTGTTTCATGTCGAAAATGGATAGCACTGCTCTATGCAGGTTCCGCAAGTCTGACGCGTACATCAGTACATCGGCGTGGTGTACACGTGGAACTGCCAGCTGGACGGAAGCAAAGGGCGCCAAGCCTGTCGATGGCCATGGCGGGAGATTCAAGGACTTGAGCAACTTTTCCAAAAATATATAATTGGACAGTGCCACGGGATTGGCAGGCAGCGATACTGCAGAACCTACAACACATTATCGACGTCACGTCACCAACGTCGGACGTGGGAGGCACGCGCATCACCTGCTTCCCTGCCGCCCTGCGCCTGCCCTAAGGGGATTGTAGGAAGATAGGCATATAATGTAGTTAGGATTTTAGGCGTGCTTGTAAATATTAGTAAAGATATACACGCAGGTAAACAACGCCATAAGTAATGGCATAAAACTGGGCAAAAACCGGGGCAAAACGACCCTTTCTTTGCTAACCCGTTTCGGTTCGAACCTGACTCCAGTCCAGCTGGTTTGCTGTTAAAACAGAACGGTTACTACTATCCTGAACAGCAGTTTACTGGTTCGGATTTTTCAGATTTTTTAAAAATCCTACAAAGGCGGCCTCCTCCTCCTGCCTCCCCGCCGCCTCCCCCCCCCCCCCCTTTCCTCCTCCTCCCTCCTCCTCGCAACTCCCGCATCGAGGAGAGAGTTAGAGAGTGGGGATAGTAACCCTGTAGTGATGTGCGATGTCGTCAAGGCGATATAAACACCACAGCTTGCCCACTCATATGCTCCTGATTTTAATGGTGTTGAATCGTTTCATGGTTTTCACTCAAGCACTGGTGGTCAGCCAGCTCACCTCTGCTCCGATTTTGAATTGTTACATGCATTCAATATGGCTAGGTACCTATTTGTATTACGTGGCTTTGCATCACGGACCCAAGCAACTCTAAGACCTCTGGCAGACTGTAGGACCCAAGTAACAACTCTGTGAACTTGATCTCGCTCTGTGAACATGTACAAGGAAATGTATACAAACATGCAAAAAGACAAACTGGTTTCAGGGTCTCAACTCGAGTAGGTTCTAGCCTGCTATGGTATGATTATATATCATACCTAGAGTAGCCTTGTGTAGTGTGTACCCAGGTCTAAGTCCCTTCCGGTCTCAGAGCTGGCATCCTAGTTGGCGCCCAGCCAGGGGCGACGCCGCCCATTACCCCCTGGCAGTACTCTGCAGTACTGACCAGCCTCCGCTACTAGTTCCCTTCTGTGTGCTTCTACTGTTATTCTAGTATCTCTCGTAAGAGTACAACCTACGGCCAGACCGAGTCACTGCAGTCTCTGCATCGAATGCTAAACAGCCAGAGACCCCATTGCAAAGTAATTTGTGCCATGCTTTTCTGAGACCATTTTCCTGGCAATAATTGTCTGACACCATCTTCCTGGTTATAATATTTTTTACTGCAGAAGACGGCGAACAGCCAAATTGCTGGCTGAAGCTATGTAACCAAGTTCATGTTCAAGTTCAAATTTTCTGAGACACGTTTTAAGGATCATGGAACCATTTGCCAAACAAGTTCTTGCCATTACTTAAGCCAGACTTGGACGTCTTGGCTGTAATGCACTGCTTGCTGGCCTGGTGTGACAGAAGGTTGGCCTTGTTTCGGAAAGGCATTGAACCACGGCATTGCAGATGTTGCAAGTTGTCGTTGAGGACTCTGGTGCAGAAGGCGCATTGGCTGAAGTTGTGGGCGATGTAGCCTGGGCTGCTCTAGCCTCGACCTCAGCCCTGGCCCTGACCTTGACATTTTTTTTCATCCGCTGCTGTAAACAAGGGCAGATTCCTGCTGCTTGAGCTTCCAACTTTCGGGCTGTTGTCGGCTCTCTTGCGAAGCAGGGTGCGAAGGTCTGGGTGGCGACCAGACTGGATGTACCTTCCCGGACAGCCACGAATTACCTTCTGGGTGTAACCGGCCAACGACTGCAGATTCGTAACGCTTCCCCACCCCACCCACCCCCCAAGTCTCAGCCCCCAGGCACTTCTTCACTTGTTTCGACGGTTTCGGGGCCTACAGCCGAATCGGAGACGATTAACAGCGTGTGCCCCCCCACATGCTTTTTGAACTCCCCCTGATGTATATATAACCTAAACCCTATATATATGTATGGAATCGGTGTGGTTCTAACAGTGTGTTAATACTTAATAGCAATAATTGCGATAGCAGCCGTAACAGAGTGTACCTGGCAGCAAAGTTAAAAGCACACCGGTCGCACAGGAGGGGTGGGCGTGTGTGTGTGTGTGGGGGGGGTCTTAGAACTGTAAGACGGTGCACAGCCCAGAGCTGACTGAGCAACTATGTCACAATCCAATCGAAACCCAGGGCTATTAAGCCAAATATTCAACCAAACCAGGCATTGACTGGAACTAAAGGATTTCAACCCCAGGAGGGGTCTCCTTGCGCCAGCCTCAGATTATAATTGAGATACGTGCCAGAGACAGCCAACATGCTTAAAGGCAGGGGACATGTAACTGAATTCGAGTTCTTGCACTAGCCAAAGACACAGAGGGTTGTGTTGTTATGGTACAACTTATTGGTTGTACCATATTAACCTTGGTTACGTGTATGCCCGGCCAGGTTCTCTACCCTGGGCCGCTGGCCAGCTACTGGCGGATACCATCCGCCAGCTAGGACCGATATATTGTAGCCAAGACAGGCCCTGGTGCCGCCATCTCAGATAGCTACTAATACCGGCAAGTTCATCTTGCCGCAATCTCATCAATGTAATAACAGTGTCCAACCAACTGTGTCTTTTCCCCATCGTCTACGAGAAGCAAGAAATACTACAGGTCATGGGCCCACGTTAGCACTGAGACTCCGTGCAGATCGAGATGCGCAACCCGCAGCGATTCCCCTGCTTCTTGCCGAGAAACCTGTAGTCGAGATTACGGTGAGAGTGAACTGATAGCTAACTACGACTGCTGATCACCACCCTAAGACATACCCCGCACTTAACATAACTTGACGGACATCACGAGTATCGTCCCTTTTGAAAGTTTCGTGCCATCGCAACTGCGGGACATTACTGACATTTGGGAGCTAAAGATAGAACCCCAGCTTTGCTTACTGCTGTGATCTATTGAACTTCGACTGGTGTGGCGCTGCGCGCATTGTCGTCTGTAACCTGCTGGCTAACCCGAGCTGCAGCAGCTTCTTCCCTTTGGATCCGCTCTTCCCGATCCACCAACCCCAAGACTAGCCGCCAGATCTCCGATCTGCGGCCTACGCCCCCTGGAATCCGCCTCCCCCACTTCACGCCCTCTGGATTCCGCCACCTCCATCTGCATTCCATACCCCCTGACTACGATCCCCATAAGCTCCGGTCTACGCCCTGCTTTGCCTATGCCGCCGTTCGACCTCAAACCTTATCAGTTCAATAGCGACAATGACTATGATCAATGGGCAACTTCCATGCAAAGGAGGCTTTGGGCAAATCTAAAGTACCACCAGATCTGGCTGGACTCCATCCCTGGTGTTGCGCCTGCACATCAACCATCACACCCCTTAGAGTACTTGACTTCTGCCTATCAACAGAAGACAGGTGAACCCCTCATCACCACTAAGCATATCAACGACACATGCACGGATCTGATTATTGCCTGTCTATCACCAGCCATCTTAAAAGACTTGCCTGGCACCAACATTGCATGTGAACTCAGACAAATCAGACATGCACATGCTCCTCAATACCACTATGCTTTCCAGTACTCTGAGCCACCTCAAGACTTTGCACTTCATTCCGACTCATCCTACCTGCAATATTGGATCGTTGACACTGGTGCAACTTCCCACATGACTGGTAATGCATATCTCCTGTATGACATCCGTCCTTGCCACCCTATCACTCTATCACTCCTTGCCACCCTATCACTCCTTGCCACCCTATCACTCTATCACTCCTTGCCACCCTATCACTCCATGCCACCCTATCACTCCTTGCCACCCTATCACTCCCTGCCACCCTATCACCCTATCACTCCTTGCCACCCTATCACTCTATCACTCCTTGCCACCCTATCACTCCCTGCCACCCTATCACCCTATCACTCCTTGCCACCCTATCACACGAACAGCATCCACAAACGTTATCATCAATAGAATGGGTACCGCTTGTGTACGGGGGGATAATGGTAAACTGTTAAAACTCAACAACGTGCACCTGCCAGGTTGCAAGACCACTCCCAACCTGCTGTCTATAAACAGAGCCATGAAAGCACCCCCTCACCTGCAAGCCTTTATAAGTTCATCAGCATTCACGATGTCAATGAACCACATAACTCTTCTTACTGCCAAGCGAAAAAGGAACCTGTACATTGTCCCTACCATCATACCTCAGCCTGGCCCCTCTATAGCCATGGCAGCAATCTCACGAAAAAAATCTGAGACCCCTGAACTCTGGCATGAACGCTTTGCTCACCTGTCGTACTCTGGGCTAAGTAGACTCATAGATGGTGACCAAGTCTTAGGGATCAACACTGCAGCTAAAGCATTCAGGAAACTTACATCCATTCCCTGTGAAATTTGTGCCATATCTAAAATGGGCAAGAACGCATATCCCACTTCATCCACCCGTGCCAAATACCCATTGGCCATCATCCACATTTCCATGAGTGGAAAGATGTGTGTACCTAGCCTAATTGGGAGCTGGTAATTCCAGGGCATCCTAGATGATCACTCAAAGTACTCCCTAGTCACCTTCCACAAAACCAAAGACACTGTTCCGAAGGACACCATCATAGAACTGGAAAGGTATGAGAACCTCACAGGCCGAAAGATTGGTAAGATATTCTCTGACAATGCCCCTGAATACAGGTATGCTTTCAGTACCTGGTGCCAGAAGAAAGGCATAACCCAAGAATACACTGTGGCAGGAAATCCATCCACCAATGGTGCAGCTGAGAGACACAACAGAACCTTGCATGACAGAGCTACTGCCCTCCTCCAGTCCTCTAAGTTTCCAGACAGGTCCAGGGCCGAAATGGTCAGGAATGCATGCATGATCAGGAATCTGTCCCCCAACGACATCTCTGACAAAACACCTTATGAAATATTCCATGGAGTCAAGCAAAAGATAGATTACCTTAGAAACATTGGGTGCACAGCAGGGTAATTCAAAGCGCGCGCTTTTGCGCTTTTGAGCGCTAACTTTTTTGACCCCTCTGCGCTTTAAGCGCAGTTTTTTGCAACCCCTTGTGGGCGCTGCAAGCAATTTTTGCGCTTTTTGCACTACAAAGCGCAGATTTTTTGTTTTCAAGTGCGCTAAAGCGCTGGCCAATTGGGCCATTTGAACTAACCCTCTAACCCTAACAATGCGTTGCCACCTGGCAGCCCTGCTGGGACTGATCCCCCTACAAACATCACCCCATCAGTGCACATAGAACCTGATCCACTACCTGCCCCTTCAGACCCAGACACTGGGCCAGCTAGGGTTCAACCCTCCCAAGCTCCCAGCTGGCAAGTTCAATGGAGAATACTGCCTCCTTACAGCAGATGATGTGCCTATCTCTTAAGACCCACAAGGAGGCATTGTCTAGTGAGCACTCAGCTGAATGGGCCAAGGCCATGGCAGCTGAATTGTCTGCCCCGTATTAGATGAAGAAATGGACACTGTCTGAGCTGCCACCAGGATCCAAGCCCATTGGTACTAAATAGGTATTTGATCTCAAGATACTGGTGTCAGGAGAGATTGACCGTTTCAAGGCCAGACTTGTGGCCAAGGGCTATGCACAGAGACCAGGCATGGACTATGACCAAGTCTTTGCACCAGTGGCCAAACATGCCACTATCCGCTTTATCCTCTCCATGGCTGCAGATCCCTCAGCACACCTTGCCCAGCTGGATGTATCCACTGCATTCCTAAATTGTATAGTTGAAGAGGAACTTTAATGAACACAGCCACCAGGTTTTGAAACTGACCACAGAGTTTGCAGAATGTGGAAATGTCTGTATGGTCTCAAGCAGGCCTCACGTCAGTGGTACCTAAGGGTGAAGACTGATATGATCTCTTTTGGCTTCAAGAAAGTAGATGCAGACCAGGGACTTTTCATCCTGCCTGAACCATCCTCCATGCCACATATCTGGGTCCTCCTCTGGGTTGATGACTTCCTTCTACTCTCTTTCAACAAGACTATCCTCTGAAAGTACAAGAAATCCATCATGGGTCTGTACAAGACAAGAGACCTTGGAGAGCCCTCAGTGTTTGTTGGATATGAGATCACAAGGGGTGCCAAGAAAGGCACACTCCACATCTGCCAATCCAGGTTTATCCAATCCCTACTCAAGTCTGCCAACATCATGTCAGAGCATGGAAGCTCCAAACAACCTGTTCCTCTACATCCTGAGATACCTCTACCCTATCCTGCAGCAGGAGATCAACCAACTGGTCTACCACTTGCCCAGATTGTGGGATCCCTCAACTACCTGGCAGTCAACACCAGGCCAGACATTGCCCAGGCTGTCAACAGGCTAGCAAGGCACAGCGCTAACCCCTATAATTGAGCATATTGAGGCTACCCAAGGCATCCTCAAGTATCTTGCAGGAACTCCTGACCATGGAATCACCTACACCTACTCCAACAAGAGTATGATGGGTTTCTGTGACTCTGACCATGCTGCATGCCCTGTTACCAGACAGTCCACCACTGGATGGGTGTTTGTCAACAATGGAGGAGCCATCTCATGGCAGTCCAAGATGCAAGCATCAGTGACTGCCCTATACAGCACTGAAGCTGAGTATGTAGCTGCTACATCTGCAGCCCAAGAGGGTCTGTGGCTAAGGAAGCTCCAACTCTGTGCAACAGGGACCCTCCCAGCCTCCCTCACCATCAATGGAGACAATCAAGCTGCTCTCAGTGCTTTGAACCGAGAGGAGCTCTCCTCCAGACTCTAGCACATGGAGACCAGATTATACTTCCTCAAGGAACATTCAAAGCTGGGGGGAATCAAGCTGAACTGGATCCCTACTGCTGCTAACATGGCTGACATGTTTACCAAAGCTCTTGCAAGGGTCAAGTTCTGGGATTTCAGTGCTGCAATGGGATGCAAGCCCAAGAACCCTGTATAGCCAATTTGCAACTTTCTGTCCTGTAGTGTTCTACTATGAACAATTTTGCAATGACTAATCAAAATTGGAATCATTTTTATTCTTCTGTTGCACTCTTGTCTCTCTTCTCGATTTCAGATGCACTTGTTTATGTACCTCTGTTAGTTTTAAAACCCTGGAACTCTTCAGCACAAGAGTACCAGGGTTTTGGGGGATGTTATGGTACGACTTACTGGTCGTACCATACTAACCCCGGTTACGTGTATGCCCAGCCAGGTTCTCGACCCTGGGCCGCTGGCCAGCTACTGGCGGATACCATCCGCCAGCTAGGACCGATATATTGAAGCTAAGGCAGGCCCTGGTACCGCCATCTCTGATAGCTACCAATACTGTCAAGTTCATCTTGCCGCCATCTCATCATTGTAATAACAGTGTCGCTACCAACTGTGTCTCTTCCCCATCGTCTACGAAAAGCAAGAAATACTACAGGTGTCGATGAGAAAGGCGGTATACCGAGATTAGTTTTCAAGTTCGCTGTTATATGTGTGTGTTTACAGTCTAGCCGGCAAAGGCGTAGCCAAATAGGCTAAATAGACTTGCCCAACCTCAATATTGGAAAGGACTGTATACAAAACAAACCCAGGTGAACTGAACCCAACAAATCGCAATTGACAAGGGCCCGGAGTTCGAGCTATGCGCATGATTTAAATGATACTTATGCGCTTATACTGATGGCTGACTTATGCGTTTGAGTTCCACCAACTCAGCTTGGGAACCTACACTGCCTGTTACCATGGGGTCGTACACAGGGGACTTCAGGAGGAACCCCAGCTCTGCTGCCTGAGACGCAACCAATTGTATAGCATGCGTCCTGCAACGCAACGGACCCTTCCTTCTGGTCAACGGACCCTGCGACGTTGCGTCTGTGACAGAGGACGCAGCGTCCCGAACAACCCTGGTTGTACACCCCCTCCTTCATATATCTAGGGATAGGCAATATGATATCATATAATAGCATGTCATCAAATGATATCATATGATGCCAGTGGCCTTGCTAGGCTTAAGTTACCATTTATCTACGATATTATATGATGCAATTTGTATGATATCATACTCGCCTTTAGTCAGTATCATATGATTTGCCGATCCCTACATATCTCACATCACTAGATGTCTGACGGCCGCCACCTTTCCGATGAAAGAGCTTTGCAGGAATGGATGTTATGAACCGAGTGGAACAGCTGCTGGGAGATCTGTTAATGTGGTTGGAACAGGCCTCCCGCCTCTTCTTCTACCTCTTCTCCTCCTTCTCCTCCTTCTTCTCTTTCTTGACCATTCCTTCCTCCATTGCAGGTCCTGATGTTATGAACCGAGTGGAACAGCTGCTGGGAGATCTGTTAATGTGGTTGGAGCAAGCCTCCAGTCCCCAAGCACATGGCCAGGCTGCCGCCACCCTGGCGCTGTACCAAGCTGGCATGGCTCTGGCGCAGTCAGAGTTCCTAATTAGGTCATGTGGACACGTGCGCTACTGGACCCCTGGGGCTGTGAATGCACTGCTTGCGCTGCTGAAAGTGTATCAGGCGTTGGTATTACACTCCTGCAGCTTCCGCCCAGGTTCTTCCTCCGCTAGATCTGCTACCGCCACGCCAGTTAAGCCCTCCTCTGCCCGCCGCGACTCGGCTGCTAGCCACACTTTAGCTACCCCGCCCCCAGCAGCCAGCAAAGGGGGCAGTCAGACGCATGCCAGCTCAGCGTTCACCTTGGTCCACAGCCTGGCACAGCTGTTGATACGCAGCGAATTCTTAGATATGTGTGTCCAGGCCCTGGGGCTAGTGTTGTTCAGTACCAGCTACAGAGAGGCTTGTGGTGAGGGTAGTCACGAGCCGATTGCCGCAGCCATGCAGCTCATGGCCTTCATCACACTACTCATCAAGTTCGTGGCTACCCAGCCTAGTGCCTCTGAACGTGAGTACTACCTGATACTTGATCACCGCATCTCAACTGCCCTTGCCAAACGCCCAACCACTCCATGCCCCCCCCCCCCCCCCCCATGCCCCTCCTGCCATCCTACCCACCCCATGGCGTCATTATTCATGTCATCCCTCCCACCTCATGGCGTCATTAGTGAAGTCATCTCACCCACCTCATGGCGTTATTAGGTGGTAATATCATTTCATCCCTGCCCCATCCCATCCCGCCCACCCAACAAAACTAGTCATCCACCTCATCACACTGCTCATCAAGTTTGTGGCTACGCAGCCTAGTGCCTCTGAACGTGAGTGCCACCTGATACTTGATCACTGCATCTCAACTGCCCTTGCCAAACTCCCCCCCCCCCCCCCCCCCCCCGCATGCCCGCATGCCCCCCCTGCCATCCTACCCACCCCATGGCGTCATTATTCATATCATCCCTCCCACCTCATGGCGTCATTAGTCAAGTCATCTCACCCACCCCATGGCGTTATTATGTGGTAATATCATTTCATCCCTGCCCCATCCCATCCCGCCCGCCCAACAAAACTAGTCATCCACCTCATCACACTGCTCATCAAGTTTGTGGCTACCCAGCCTAGTGCCTCTGAACTTGAGTGCTACCTGATACTTGATCACTGCTTTTCAACTGTCCTTGTCAAACACCCGACCACCCCTTGCTTCCCTTGCCATCCCACCCACCCCATGGCGTCATTAGGTGGTGGTATAATTTCATCCCTGCCCTATCCCATCCTACCCACCCAAGAACACTAGCTATTCACTTTATCACGCTACTCATCAGGCCCTTGCCAACAGCCCAACCACCCCATACCCCCGCTGTCATCCTGCCCACCCAACCATCCAAGCCCAGCCCCTATCCTATCCCCTAAGCCATCTCCATCCCAGACCCTAAGCCATCCCAGACCCTAAGCCATCCCAGACCCCAAGTCATCCCAGACCCTAAGCCATCCCAGACCCTAAGCCATCCCAGACCCCAAGCCATCCCAGACCCTAAGCCATCCCAGACCCTAAGCCATCCCAGACCCTAAGCCATACCAGGCCCCAAGCCATCCCAGAACCTAAGCCATCCCAGAACCTAAGCCATCCCAGAACCCAAGCCATCCCAGACCCCAAGCCATCCCAGACCCTAAGCCATCCCAGACCCTAAGCCATCCCAGACCCCAAGCCATCCCAGACCCTAAGCCATCCCAGACCCTAAGCCATCCCAGACCCTACCCCCTCCCTCCCAACCACCTTTCCCTCCCAACCATCTTTCCCTCCCAACCACCTTTCCCTCCCAACCACCTTTCCCTCCCAACCACCTTTCCCTCCCAACCACCTTTCCCTCCCAACCGCCTTTCCCTCCCAACCATCTTTCCCTCCCAACCACCTTTCCCTCCCAACCACCTTTCCCTCCCAACCACCTTTCCCTCCCAACCACCTTTCCCTCCCAACCACCTTTCCCTCCCAACCACCTTTCCCTCCTCAGGTGTCCACATATGCACCCCGCACCTGGTCGCCCTGTTAGACCCTCGCACAGGGGGAGCCATCCCCCGCGTCTTAGACCAAGCCATGTCAGAAAAGACGTTGGCGGTACAACTCCACGCCTTGCGCCTACTTAAGCAACTCTTTGGGCTCCAGTCAGGACTTAGCCTGCTCCTGGACCCTAAAGCACAAGCCCGGAAAGCCCAGGGCCTGGCTGCGGTTTACGGACAGGGTGAGGGTGAGAGCGGGGGGAGGGCCTCACCAGCACTCATAGCATCGTCGGATTCGAACTTGTCAGCAGCTGCTTCAGCACCAGCGGCGATTGCTGCCCACTACACGCAAGTGCATGCTACTGAGTCTGCCAGGTAATGATGATGATGACGAGGACGATGCTGCTGCTGCTGATGGTGGTGGTTGATGTTCAGGCTGACGCACACAAATATTGCATGTTGGCTAAAGATCCTTGAGTGGCCGAAGATGCACAAAAAGACAAGCTGCCCTGCACGGTGTGTTTTGTGTTGCTTATAGATCCTGGGGTAGTTCAATACCAGGTGCCAGTATTACAAGGGCCATTCAGCTCAATATATTTGTGCCCCCCCACCCCCACCCCCCACCCCCACCCCACGCCCGCCCGCCCCTCTCTCTCTTTCTCTCTCTCTATATTTCTCTTCCCCTTGCTCTTCCCTCTCTCTCTCTCTCTCTCTCTCTCTCTCTCTCTCTCTCTCTCTCTCTCTCTCTCTCTCTCTCTCTCTCCCCCCACCCCTCTCTCCTTACTCTCTAGCTCAAGCTATATGCACAACCCAACCTCCTCTCTACCTCCCCAACCCTCCCAACCCTCCCCTCCCTCCCCAACCATCCTTACTCTCTAGCTCAAGCTGTATGCACAACCCTCCCCTCCCTCCCACAACCCTCCCCTCCCCACCTGTATGCACAACCCAACTTCCCCTCCACAGGTACTACCTCGCATCTCAAGGGGATCCAGCAAGTGCTGCAGCTCAACTCTGTCACTCTCTCCTTACCCTCTCTCCGTACTCTCTAGCTCAAGCTGTATGCACAACCCAGCCTCCAACCCTCCCCTCTAACCCTCCCCCTCCAACCCTCCAACCCTACCCTCTATCCCCCCTCCTTCCCCCTCTATTCCCCCTCCAACCCTCCAACCCTCCCCTCTATCCCCCTCCAACCCTCCACTCTACAGGTACTACCTCGCATCTCAAGGGGATCCAGCAAGCGCTGCAGCTCAACTCTGTCACATCCACATGGACCTGCTATGTGCCCTGAGCACCAGTGACGACCGCGCGGTGCGTGTACGCATGCGGGAGTTGGGCCTGCTTGATTTCCTGGTACGGCAGCTAGCTCTAGAAGCTGAGGTGCTTAGTTTGCCAACTCCGAGACCGGATGGGCTGGCCAGTGGCAGGCCATGCCAGTCTGGCAGCTCGGACGATGAGCTGTCAAGCAGCGGCTCTGACAGTGGAAGCGACAGTGACTATGACAATATCAGTTTGGTACCAATAGCACCAGGGGCCCAACGGCGGCATGGGGGCGGGCCATTTACAGTCCTAGCCCCCCCTGCTAGTAGCAGGGTGGAAGCTGTGAAGCAGCTGGATGCAGCGGAGGGAGCAGGGGGTACCAGTTCCCACACAAACTTCACTTTCTCAGGGGATATGAACGAAGACGTGGAGAGACTGATGGCGATGGAGGAGGCAGGCCATTCTATTGAGCTGAAAGGCTTTGAATATGATGAAGAGGGCCTACGTTTGCTGTCCACCCCCATCGCTAGCTCCAATTCAGCTCTGGCTGAGCCCTCCCCCACCCCCCCACGCCCACGCATGCCCCTCATCCCCGCCCTCTCACTCAACCGCGCTCCCAGCTCTACTACGGGCAGTGCCGCTGCCAGTGGTCGGGACATAAGTGGCAGGCCACCAGTGCCTAAGCTTTCCCTCGCCAGTGTGCGCTCAATCGCCTCAAGCAGGGTCCTGTCCAAGCCACCTGGGGGCGCCTTTGGCTCGGTCCTAACCTCCTCATCCACCCTGGGCATGTCCCGATTGAGCGCGTCCGAATATACCAACATACCGAAGCAGGGACCCCCCTCCTGCCCTGCTCTGCCCAGCTCAAGCGAGCTAGGCTCAGAGAGCCTACCCTCTACCCTCCCTCAAATGGAGCTGGAGCGGGAGCCTAGCGGGACAGCTAGCACCTCCTTGCTGCACCATTCCCACGCCACGCCACTTTGCCAGGCCCCCCTCAAGCCCGCAACAGACTCCTCCCCCCAGAGCTCGGCCCGCAAGGGGGCAGCTGGGGGGGCCCCGGCAAATGCCTGGGCAAGTAAGAATGACAGCAAAGAGTCCAGCGCCAGGGGTACCACCACCACCCCAACCATGGGGGGGGCCTTGCCCCCTGGGGGACCAGTACCTGGGACTGTAACAGTGACAGGAGCAGGGGCAGGAGTAGGCGCAGCTGGGCGGACAGATGAGTCATCTGCTGAGCAGCAGGCCTCTGTTGTTCCCCTGTTGAATCTCAGTGGCCTCCCTGATGGCGCAGCGGGCAGCAGTAGTCGCTTCCCCACCTCCACCACCCTCCCTGTGGTCACCCAGCGCCACTCCAGCGGTGGGCCAGGGCTTGGAACTGTCTTCGCCACTGCAGCATGGAGTGGTGGGTGAATGCCATAAACCACTTCATGAATCATACCCCATAAACCACACCTCATAACCCCCGTAAACCGTACCCCATAAACCCTATAAATTCCATACACATCTTCATGAACCATACCCTGTAACCCCCATAAACCACATAAACCACATAAACCATACCCAATAAACCCCAAACACCCCATAAACTATACCACACGAGACATATCCCACAAACCCCACACACCCCATAAACCCCATGGACAGACTGCGCAATGGAGAAGCGCAAGGCCATGGCGATGGGCGATTCATCGAGGTCCCCTGAGGCGGGCTCCGAAGCCACGACGGGGTTGCACGCCTATGAGCGCATGCTGTCCACACGATTGTTGTACAAGGACGCCACCCTGCATGCACTCATGGTCCGAATGGTATTGAGCTCGCTCATCACCCCCTCGGCTACGGGTGACCTGGACCTTGTGGCACTGAACAAGGTCCTGGGAAGTGAAGGAGGGCGGACAGGTGGGCTGGAGTACCTGCTCACCTGGCACCTCAGCTCCGAAGCCGGGGTGAAGATCGCTGCTGACGTGTCACGCCAGCTAGATGCCAGGGCAGCACCTGATGTCAAGCCAGCAGGAGAGGGGGGCATGACAGATATGGCCAGCACACCGCGTACCCCTGCCTCAAGGCTATTGCGCCTGCTGTCCCGCGGTCTATTTGACCCCAGTAGGTTTGCGAACCTCCAGTTCCACGCCAGGGGGGCCTCGGGCAACATCTACCGTTCGAAGTACGTACCGCCTAGCAGGAGCTCCGAAACCAAAAGCAGTCTACCCGTGAACACCACCCAGGCACAGGTCATGATCAAGGCCATTGAACTGGCAGGCCCTGAATCAGACCGTAGTATCTTGCAGGATGTGTACGGAGAGCTGGCGATTCTAGAGCGCTTCCGTGGCCACCCTGGCATCTGCCAGCTCATCGACTATGGCATCACTGGGGAGTCGTACTGGATAGTGATGCGTCGGTACAGATGCTCCCTGGCAGAGTGGAGGCTGAGACAGACGCAGGGACCTAGTAACCCTGCCTCAGCTGTTCTATACCTCTCCATCTTACAGCAGATAGGGTGGCAATTAATAGTTATGTCAAATAAATGTATCTACATATTATTTTGCCTGAGACAGACGCAGGGACCTAGTAACCCTGCCTAGGCTGTTCTATACCTCTCCATCTTACAGCAGGTAGGGTGGTGATTAATAGTTCTGTCAAATAAATGTATCTACATATTATTTTGCCTGAGACAGACGCAGGGACCTAGTAACCCTGCCTAGGCTGTTCTATACCTCTCCATCTTACAGCAGGTAGGGTGGTGATTAATAGTTCTGTCAAATAAATGTATCTACGTATTATTTTGCCTGAGACAGACGCAGGGACCTAGTAACCCTGCCTAGGCTGTTCTATACCTCTCCATCTTACAGCAGGTAGGGTGGTGATTAATAGTTATGTCAAATAAATGTATCTACGTATTATTTTGCCTGAGACAGACGCAGGGACCTAGTAACCCTGCCTAGGCTGTTCTATACCTCTCCATCTTACAGCGGGTAGGGTGGTGATTAATTGTTCTATGGAATAACTTTGGCAGAAACAGTCGCAAGGATCCAATAACCTGCCTCGGCTCTTCTCTACCTCTCCATCTTACAGCAGGTTTGGTGATGTTTTGGTTGTTCTATGAAATAAATTTATCTTTATATTATTTTGATAGAGAGTCGCTGGGATCCAGTTATCTGCCTCATCTCTTCTCCAGTTTTTTTCCAGTTCAGAAAGTTTTTTATAGCTTTATGGGGTTTTGCCTCCTCCAGGGACAGCGTTTTATAGCTTGTTAGGGCCATGAAGGGCCCTAGATATGGGTTTTATATAGCGGCAATTTGGGGCAATATGGGGACAAGAGTAGCGACAGCTACGTATAGCAGTGGAGTCCCTCAAGTTCCTCGTCAACAACTCAGTAGCCCACTTTGACCTGAAGTGCGCCAACATCCTGCTGGACCTACAGTCCAAATATATCCAAATATATCCAAATCTAGCCCAAACCACTGAACTAAATCATGTCCCAATCCAACCAATCCACACCTAACCACTTTCGCAGGTGGTGGAGTTCCTGAAGCTCCTTGCAACAAAAAAGAAGTCCACTTTGACCTCAAGTGCGCCAACATCCTGCTGGACCCCCTATCTAAACCTATCCAAATATAGCCAAATCTTGCCAAAACCTATGAACCAAACCATGTCCCAATCCAACCAATCCACACCAAACAACCATTCAGGTGGTGGAGTCCCTGAAGCTCCTCGTCAACAACTCAGTAGTCCACTTTGTCCTCAAGTGCGCCAACATACTGCAGAACCCTCGATCTTAACCTATGATAATGTATCCAAATCTAGCCGAATCTAGCCAAAACCAATGAAGTAAATCATGTTCCAACCCAACCAATCCACACCAAACCGCCCAGATGGTGGAGTCCCTCAAGCTCCTCGGCGACAACTCAGTGGTCCGCTTCGACCTCAAATGCGCCAACATCCTGCTGGACCTACTGTCCAAACCTATCCAAACCTATCCAAATATAGTCAAAACCAATGAACTTAACCATGTCCCAAACCAGCCAATCCACACCTAACCACCCTTACAGGTGGTGGAATCCTTCAAGCTCCTCGTCTTCAACTCAGTGGTCCACTTTGACCTCAAGTGCGCCAACATCCTGCTGGAACCCCTGCCCTAACCTATCAAAATCTAGCCAAATCTAGCCAAACCAATGAACTAAACCATGCCCCAACCCAACCAATCCACACCTAACCACCCTTCAGGTGGTGGATTCCCTCAAGCTCCTCGTCAACAACTCAGTAGTCCACTTTGACCTCAAGTGCGCCAACATCCTGCTGGATCCCCTGGTGGGCGTGAAGGACGGTGAGCTGTGGAACCCATTGGGCCACAGCAGTACCGCCTTTCCCTCCCCCCCCTTTCACGCAGGTAGGAATGTGTGTGTTGGGGTGGGTGGGTGTGTTGGGGTCTGAGGTACATATTGACGGTGGTACAGTGGTACCGCCTTTCCCTCTCCCCCCTTCCAAGCAGGTAGGAATGTGTGTGTTGGGATCTGAGGTACATTTTGACAGTGGTACAGCAGTACCGCCTTTCCCTCTCCCCCCTTCCACGCAGGTAGGAATGTGTGTGTTGGGGTGGGTGGGTGTGTGTTTGGGTCTGAGGTACATATTGACGGTGGTACGGTGGTACCGCCTTTCCCTCTCCCCCCTTCCACGCAGGTAGGAATGGATAGTGATAGCAATATATTGTATATATAATATGTAACATAGCATATAATAATATGTAATATAGCAATATGCATTATAATTTCTATAGAAACAAATATTATTATTAATCATGGTGGTTGGATGATTGATTGCCTGCACCATTCAATTTAAATGTGTTTGTATCAATGTTGATTGCCTGTACAATTCAATTGATTTATCAATTTGCAAGTGCAAGTTGATTGCAAGTTCAATTGATTGCAAGTGCAAGTATCAATGTTGATTGCCTGTACCATTCAATTTAAATGCGTTTGTATTGAAATTGTGAGCGCATTACAGTAGGTACTGGATTGATGGTAGGACCTCACTAGTCCTCTCTAGAGTACTACATGACGCGCGCTATAGTGCGATAGCGCGCAAGATTATGGAGCCCGACTGCGCGACCTCCGCAATTTTAAAGCCCTCTGGGCGCAGCGCGCAGATTTCTGTTTTCAGTTGAGTCAAAAGCGCAACGCAAAAGGAGGCAGTTGGATCATAAGCGCAACCCAACATGAGGAAATGTAGTACCCTGGTCCGCTCGAAACCCGGCATAGCCAAACCTAAATTCCAATGCAATGTGCTCAACCAAACTGCGCTAAACAAAAAAGTTATAAATTAAGCAAACCTAAGCCTACATATCCAAACCTATCCAAATATATTCCAATATATCGAAAAGAAGCCAACCTATCCAAACCTATCAAAATATATCAAAACGAAGCCAACCTATCAAAACCTATCCAAATATTCCCCAATATATCAAAATCTATCCAAATATTCCCCAATATATCAAAACGAAGCCAACCTATCCAAACCTATCCAAATATTCCCCAATATATCAAAACCTATCCAAATATTCCCCAATATATCAAAACGAAGCCAACCTATCCAAACCTATCAAAATATTACCCAATATATTGAAACAAAGCCAACCTATCCAAACTTATCCAAATATGCCCAAACAAAGCCAATCTAGACCAAACCTATCCGTCCACGCAGAGCTGGCGTATTTCATAGAGGCTCGCTTGTACCACAGCAGAGAAGAGGCCTTCACTGCAACTAAGCCAACCCATGCGATCATACCCATATGTATATAAAACTATCCAGACCAACCAAAGAAATCAAAAGGTATATAAACCTAAGCCAACCCATCCAATCCTGTCCAAATATACATAAACCTATCCAAAATAACCAAAGAAACCCTCAATTATCCGCGCAAATTCATCCACGCAGTCCTGACAGACTTCGGAGAGGCTCGCTCGTACCGCAGCAAAGATGAGGCCTTCACTGCACGCGACCGAGGTACCGAGGTGTACAAGAGCCCCGAGATGTTGCTGATGAACCAGAACAAGCTGGCCAGTGTGGGCGAGGAGGGAGGTGATAAGGGCGCTGCTAGCAAGGCGGCTGTGCAGGTGTCTGGAGCAGGCATGGCTAGTGACGTGTGGTCCTTTGGATGCCTGGCTTATGAGCTGCTAAGTGGCAAGGTAGGGTGAGGGTGATAATGTGGACGATGACAAGGAGGAAGAGTAGGAGGGTGACAATTTGGAGGCCAATGGTAGTGGTGATGATGAGGGGGAGGAGGAGTTTGATTTGGAGGCGAATGTTGATGATGATGATGATAAGGTGAAGGGTGGTGATGATGAGGATGAGGAGGAGGGAGGTGATAGGGTTGGAGCAGGCAAGGCAGCAGTGCATGTGTCAGGAGCAGGCATGGCCAGTGACGTGTGGTCCTTTAGATGCCTGGCCTTTGACCTACTAAGTGGCAAGGTAGAGAGATATTGATAATGTGGACGATAGCAAGCATGAGGAGGAGAGTGGTGATTTGGAGGAGGAGGAGGGGGAGGGTGTTTTGGAGGCAACTGGTGGTGGTGGTGAGGAGGAGGAGAAGGGTGGTGATTTGGAGGAGGAGGAGGGGGAGGGTGTTTTGGAGGCAACTGGTGGTGGTGGTGAGGAGGAGGAAGGGGAGGGTGTTTGGGAGGCAACTGGTGGTGGTGAGGAGGAGGAGGACAAGGGAGGTGATAGGGTTGGAGCAGGCAAGACGGCGGTGCAGATGTCAGGAGCCTGCATCGCCAGTGACGTGGGGTCCTTTGAATGCCTCGCCTTTGAGCTGCTAAGTGGCAAGTTCAGTGATTTGTTTTCAAATCTGAAAGTTTTTTTTTTAGCTTTATGGTTGTAGGCCTCCTTCAGGGACAGCGTATTAGTGCTTTTTATAACTTTGGGGGGGCATTTGGGGCAAGGAATAAAACACTTTTTTTAAACTTTTGTGTATCAGTAAATTCTCCAAAACGGGGTCAAAACTAGCGATCGCTATATATAGCGGGGAAAAAAATCCCTGGGCAAGGTACCACCACTTGCCACCATCCTGCTTCACTCAGGCTTTGACAGGGTCTCATCCACCAACCCCATGTCCAAACTAATTATGCCCCATGACTAACTAAATAACTAAACTTGCTAACCTACCTGACCTAGCATGTCCACCTTAACCATCCACCATCCTGCTTTACTCAGGTCCTTATTGACTGAGTCCCTCCCACTAGGGCGAGGGGAAGCTACCCTACAGTGAGCTAGCATCCACAAGCCAGATCTCCTATACCCTAAACCCTAGATCCTAAACCCTAAACCCGAGGAGGATCTGGCTTGTGGATGCTATATCACTGGAGGGTAGCTTCCCCCCACCTCCCACTAGCCCCCTATCCTAACCTCCTCATCAACAGGGCAGTCCAACCTAACCAGCCACAACATATATCCTACACAACCTAACTACCTACAACTTACCACCACCCGGCTTCACTCAGGTCCTATCCTGGACAACCTAACTAACTGACTAACTAACTAACTAATTAACTAACTACAACTTCCCACCACCCGGCTTCAATCCGGTCCTATCCTGGACAACCTAACTAACTAACTAACTAACTTACTTACTTACCACAATTTACCACCACCCGGCTTCACCCAGGTCCTCTTTGATGGCGACTATGCCACAGTCACTCACAGAGTCGCCTTCGGAAAGGGAACACACCTAATCCTGACCTCCCAAGAGAAGTCAGCCCTGGGCGATTCAGACAGTCTTGTCAGCTTCATTGAGTGGATCCTTGTTCGCAACCCCCTCCACAGGCCCTCCCTTGACCAGGTGGTGGTGCGGATAGGGCAGATACAGGCAGAGCTCACCACTCTGTGAACCTCACGGGGAAACAGGGGCCCCTGTTGTGAAAAGGGCCGGCCGAGGGCAGACTCGAGATGTTAGGATCTTGCATGCATGTTTGCTTTACTTTCATGGTTTATTAGCCTTCAGGCTGCGCACCTGAAGTCGTGAGTAATGACTGGATAATACACTGATCCTCTGAGTTTATGATAAGGCTAGTGCGCGGCATGACGCCAAATATGGCCTTGTCTGCTTTTTTCGAGGATAGACTGACTACTGGGAGTGCTTCGTTTATGATTTCTGGTTTACGTGACCCGCACATGCTGGGCAGGCTGGGCATGCTGGGCAGGCTGGGCATGCTGGGCATGCTGGGCATGCTGGGCATTACGTGACCCGCACATGCTGGGCATGCTGGGCATGCTGGGCAGGCTGGGCAAGCTGGGCAGGCTGGGCATGCTGGGCGCACATGCTGGGCAGGCTGGGCTCACCACTCATCAGTGAACCTCACGGGGTCTTGATTGTGGGAGTGTGTGTGTGTATGTTACAGTCCAGGGTTGGCCAAATATGCTAAAGGGACTTGCCCAACCGTATAGGAAGGGCTTAAAAAGAACAAGCACTGATGAACTGAGCCCCAAACAATCGTTTAACCAACGGGGGCCCTGAGTTCGTGCTACACTGATAATTGAATTCTCTCTAGTGTGTGCATGTCCATTTATCCGATTCGGCTACCCCTGGACTGCAACGTACATATAAGTAGGGAGCGGCAATTTGATATCATATCATATCATATCATGTCATCATATGATATCATATGATGCCGGCAGTCTGACTAGGCTAAAGTTACCATTTACATAAAATATCATATGATGCAATTGTTATGATATCATACTGGCCTTTGGTTAGTACCATATGATTTGCCGATCCCTACATATATGTAGGATTGTTAACGTGGTACTGCTGGTCCCCAGAAGATGTTGATGTTGAAATATACAACGGGATTTACTATAAAGTATGTGACAATCTTACATGTATGCAGGCAACCCCCTGACTAGACGGCTGAGATGCACTTTCTCATGTTTAGGCAACGCATGGCAGCTTCTAGCCAGCTCCAACAGCCAGCCACTGGGTCTAGCCCAAAGTTTTCAGTTGCATTGAAATGACCGTAATGTCAACTTTCAAACGCACGTGCTAGCTTCAGGTTTGTCCCAAGGACGGGGGGAAGGAGCTGTCTAGAAGCTGCTACGCTTAGCCCCAGAAATGAAACCTTGCTGAGATGGTGAACTCCAACCTGCGTCTTGGTAGTATTGTTAAGCGATGCTCGAAGTGGCAACAAAAAGTATTTTCTATCCGGCGGGCGCAATTAAAATATGTTTCAAGGCACGGTGGGTACATGCCTGAAAGTGTGGTTATATTGTACTTCGGCATACGTTATTCATTCATTCGGTCTTTCATCTGGTCTTCGCCCTGGTTTGCATGAACTGTCGTCATTAGGGCTTTTTCCAAATCTGAAAGTTTTTTTTTTTGCCAAAACGGGGGTCAAAACTAGCGATCGCTATATATAGCGGGGGGGGGGGGGGGGGAAGCCCTGGTTGTCATTAGTTATGTACCACGCATGACTTGTGGTTCACTTGACTGTTATCAGCTAGAAAGCACTTCGAAGAGTGGAGAGAGATGTATGCAGCGGAGACAGACGCGCCAATCTATACACGGAGACAAGAATAGCGTTACAAGGACAGGCGGACGCCAAAGAACACCAGCGGTGGGAGAGGCGGATGCCTGTAACCTGACTAGACCCTAAGTCAGGAAACTTAAGCCAGGCACCGGCTATACAGAGTGTGTCAGTGAGAGACCGATGACGCAGTCAACAGGAAGCTGTCACCGTGTCATGAAGGATGACACAGTCTACGGGAAGCTGACACAGTACAGACAGAAACACTGTCTGGGCCGATAGTTCTAAGGAAGTACATAAGTAGTCACCAAGTCATAAAACGCGTGAGAGCACCGCAATTCATGCTGACACTCCACCTATGACACAGGTGACATACAATACTACCTCTCCACCTATGGCACTGGGGACATAGAACTATATGTAACATATATAAAAAAAAAAAAAGTCAAAGAACTCCGAAAAAATCGAGAGAACTTCAAATGGAACCCAAAGGGTTATAGGAAGGAATGAAACAAGGCAAAAAATTCTAAAACAATTTGCCAAGCTAGAAAGAGAGGAAAAACTAATATCAAAAATGGGTAACAACGGTATAGAAAACCCGATCCGGGAATAGGAACCTAATGCCAAACTTTGATAACGAAAAGAAACTAATATGACCAAATGCAAGGATGACCCTAAGAAGAAGCGGTCATACCTAACATGCGGACAAACCTCCAGAACACAGCAGGATCAAGGGGCTTGGTGAAGGGGTCAGCACAGTTATCCACGGTGTTAACATAGGCAACATCCAGTGAACCATCCTCCACCAGCTCCTTGATGTAGTGATGAATAACATCAATGTGCTTGCTGCGAGGCAGGAGCTGCCAGTCTTTGGCCCAACTTAGAGACCCTAAGTTGTCACCCTGAATGGTAACCAAAGCACAAGGCAGACCCAGATCCACCCTCAATTTCTTCAACCATTGTACCTCCCTGGCAGCCTGGGACAGGGCCTGATACTCAGCCTCACTAGAGCTAATGGCAACAGTAGGCTGCCTCTTGCTCATCCAGTTCACTATGCACCCCCCAGCTAGCACAGCAAAGCCAGTCTGAGACCGCCTGTCAGACCCATCATCAGCAAAGGATGAGTCACTAAAGACAGTAAAAGAGAACTCAGGGTTGTGGGTGTAAGTGAGACCCAGGTGGGAATGTGTTCTCAAATACAAGAGCAACCGCTTGGCAGCCCCCCAGAGAGGGACGGTAGGGTGAGCAGAAAACCTGGACAGGTAGCTGACAGCAAAAGAAATATCAGGCCTGGTGCAAGTAGCCAGGTATAGCAAAGCACCCACAAGAGAGAGGTACTGGCTATTAGACGGCAGGGGTTCTCCAGGGGCGTCAGAAACGGTGGACTTGGCCATGGGGGCAGCAAACCTGGGTGGGGCAGCATCAGTAAGACCAAACTGCTCCACCAGATCAACAATGTAGGTGTGCTGAGAGATGTTGATCTGAACACACCTGCCTTCAGAATCAAGTGTAACATGCATGTCCAAAGAGAGGAACTGAACCGGAACACCCATCTCTTTGACCTCCCAGCCAGCCTTTTCCATAGCCTGGATAAGCAACACATACCTATCCAGCTCACTAAAAGCACAGATAAAATCATCAACATAGGTCAGAACATAGCTCCACCCACCATCAGAATCCTTCCTAAAATACAGAGCAGGTTCAGCCTTGCACATAGTGAAGCCGTGTGCAACAGAACCCGCTTGACATCCCTACTCCAAGCCCTGGGTGCCTGCTTCAATCCATAAAGAGACTTGAGCAGCTTGCACACAAGGGGAACACCGTTGGGACCAAGGTGCTGAAAGCCCTCAGGCTGGCGGCAGTACAGGTCCAGACCAGGTTCCAGCTTAGCGTTCAGAAATGCAGTTTTGATGTCCAGCTGCCGAACAAACATCTTTCTATGAGTGATGGCAGCCAGGAGCACCCGAAGACCTGCTTTAGAGGAGACAGGGGCATATACGTCATGAAAATCCAGCCCAGGACGTTGCAGAAAGCCACGTACCACAAAACGTGCCTTGAAGCGTATAGAACCATCAACCCCAATCTTCTTCACAAATAACCACCTGCCTGACAGGATCTTTTGCTTACGAGGCTGTGGAGTGAGTACCCAAGTACCATGGGCATGTAGGGAAGCCATCTCATCCTTCATAGCAAGAAGCCATTGATCCCTGTCAGGGTTGGTAGGGAGCATGGCAGCTTTATAGGTTAGTTCAGTGGAGGGGGCAACAGATGCTCCCACGTACAAGCAGTTTACTTGTACATGAGCAGCTGGGATATCAGCAGTATCAGCAGTAACCGGTAGTAGAGCCCCCAGTGCAGAACTACTGCCTGGTTGAACAGGGCCGGCCTTATTTGCCTCTAATTCAACGAAGCCTGGGTCGACCGGAACACCCCAGCCATACGCAGTATCGGAGCCTGACCAATGATCAAGATCATCACTTGCACTATCGGCAAAGGCTACATCATCACCCGGGCTCCCGATTAATCTATCAGGAACGGCAGGAGGCGAAGCGCTCACCAACCCCTTCGAGCCATCCAAGATGATTGGAGCAGGGTGACTATTAGACAATGGACCTATAAGAGGCTCCACTATGATCTGAGATTGTCGTAATCCTAGAGCTTCACCGACGGAATTTGACGCAGAGGAGGGCCTGGCGACCCCCTGAGATTCGGCTAAGATTTTATCCGTAGGAACTGCAGAACCTCGCCCGCCCAGTGCATTCTCACGCAATACAGTACCAGCAGCCCCTGACCTGGGACGCAGAATCATCCTATGGCCAGGACAGTGGTCAACAATTGGGGAAAGCAAAGGATCTAGGGAATGGACCGCAGCCTCAGGCATGTGTCCGTTGATAGCGGCAGGGATGCTAGAAACATACGGCGACCCGTCATAGGGAGGAAGCCCAGGAATACAGTTATAGCTAAACTGTTCATAGAAGAGTACATCACGACTCTCTACTACCTGGCGCAACTTAGGAACCCAAATAAAATAACCCTTACTCACCAGAGAATACCCAACCAGTCTACCAGATAACGCCCTTTCGTCCAGCTTGTTACGTTTCTTCCCATTGACTAACGTGACATAGCAGGGGCATCCAAACACACGTAACAACGACACATCAGGCATCACCCCATAAAACAACTCATAAGGTGTCTTGCGTCCCTGATTGGGCAGTCGGTTACGAAGGTAACAAGCAGCTAGGAAGGCATAAGGCCAGAAAGACTTAGCTAGCTTTGATTCCAGGTGGATACTCCTAGCTATAGACTGCAAGACCCCATTATACCTTTCCACAGTTGCGTTCTGCTGGGCAGTGTACACCAACGATAACTCATGTACTGCCCCAACCGATATCAGCCAATCCTCGAACCATTTAACTATAAACTCCTTGGCCCTGTCAGATCTCAGACACTTAAAGGCAAACCCCTGCAGCTGATTTGACCATCTGAGGATGATCGTTTGGACTGCTAAGGGAGCTTCATCCCTGGTCCTCAAGCACAATACTTCAGCAAAGCCAGAGAATTGGTCTATGAGGCACAGGATGTAAAACTCCCCACGCAGACCCCTAATATGAACTGGTCCCATGATATCCATGTGAAGTCGTTGGAGAGGTGCACGGATCTCAGTTTTGCTTTCTTTAGGAAAAGGGAGACGTTTGCCCTTAGCCTTGTGACAAGCATCACATGGGATCTTACCCAACTTTTGCACTTGACCCAGACTGAGGGGTAAGTTCTTAACCATACCACTCTTGACAAGTTTGTGTAAGGCACTATAGCCGGGATGACCCAACCGCCTATGCCACAACCATGCAGGAGTGGTAGGGAGAACAACTCCACCGTCCTCATCAACATCAAGTGCAAACGCTGGATAATTGTCAGCAACTCTTAAACAACGACTGGAGGTGTGACAAGGCCTACATGCAAACTTGTACACACCATCACTGGAGGCAGGGAAGGACCAGAGAACAGAAGAGTCCTGAGTGGCAGTGCAACTAAGACTATCGAAAGAAACCTGGCAGTGGAGAGAATGAGCCACAGCATTTACTGACAGGAGATTCACCGGACAGTAAGGGATATAAAGAACATTGGTTAGAGTGATTGATGTTGGTAACCAATCACTACATAACACGATGGATCCCTTACCCTCTGACCGTTGAATCACCCCGTCACCAAATCGAACCGTAGGCCCAACAGCAGAAGATTCAAACACAGTGAACAAAGACTTATCACCCGTGATTGACATTCCAGCTCCAGAGTCCACATGCCAGACACCCTCAGAAAGACTAGGGCTACACACGTTAGAGAACTTCGTAGTGCAAGAGAATAGGACAGAGCGTACCTCCTAGTTCTTGGACATGGCGTACCCATCAATCTGAGCCTGCAAGGAGGACAACTGCTTGCGAGTCAGCGAACCTGGAAGGGCCAAGGCAACGGGCACGGGTTTCATTGCCCGGTGCACCAGCCTTGGCCTTTCGCAGGTGCGGGATGTTTTCGTCCAGCAACGGTCCTCCGAGTGGCTCGTTTTGGAAAGACAGGGGCCCCAAGTGCAATCCAAGCGCCTCTTGGTAGTCCCGGAACCCTGAGGACCAGGTCCCCTGCCACGCTGAAAAGCAGCATTGGCAGGGACTTGGGAGGATCGCGGGACCAACCAGGATGCCTCGGATCAGACTTAGGGAGAGACACGTTCAAGAAATCTAATGATCTATATGCTGCCAGACAGGTCCAGTAATCAACAGGCTGGTTCTGATGCGAGACCAAACTGTAGCCGCAGAGAGTCGAAGCGGGGGTGCATGATGCCATTAATAATAGTATGCATGGCATGGCGCTGAGGCTGTGGGTATCCCGCACTGCGGAGGTTAGTGCACAAGCCCCGGACCCTGCGAAAGAACACATCCACAGGTTCAGAGTTGTCCATGGTTGCACGCCGAAGCTCAACAAGCATGAGAGGGACACGAGCAGCAAGAGCATCAGAACGCTGTCTTCGGATATGCAAGAAGATATCCCGAGGAGTGGCAAAATCCTGATACACATTGACCATCGCATCCGTCATGTTCGCAAGCATCATAGTGAGCCACATGAACTCCTGACGTTCCAGGGGCAGGGCACTAAAACCCAACAGTGCAGGATCTACACGAGACTCACCATGAGAGGCCGAGGGTCCAGCAGCAAGAGGATCAGGCACAGGAGCATACGAGGCACGAACCGACATAAAAATACTCGGCAGCAATGCCAGCATCATATGCGCGCTGATCATCTAAGTTCCTAATGAGATCTAAGGAACGCGCAACACTCGCAACGAGCTCGAAATCAGGCCTAACAGGAACAAAACTGAGAGGGACCTTCACATACTGATACCCTCGGAGATCATTGTTCCTACGCCCGATCCCACCAAAGGTAACACCTCCAGGGGAAGGGTAGTTAATCCCTGCCTTCACAGATCCTAGAAAAGCACGACACTCATGACCCAGCTCAGAGTAAGCCATCACACGCTTAGGGCGACCCTTTCTATCTAGATTAGCCCGAGTGGCTGCCTCATCCAGCCTACCGTACAAAGTGCGATCAAGAGAATCTCCAGCATACTGGGCTTGGCGAATAAGCCGGCAGCCCCGCACAGCCAGCCGCACAGGTGGTGTGCCATCAAGCAGATGTTCCCAGGATATGCCGGACAGCGTAGGATTCATAGACGGCGGAGGGCCAGGCGCAGGTGGCAGATCCACCGGTGGAGGTGGAGGGGGCTCCTGCGAGGTGCCAGCAGCAGATCTGTGGACACTCGTGGCAGCAGCCTCGCGAGCCCGAGTATGGTAAGCACCAAGAGCCCGCTCTGCAGGGTTGCGAGCCTGCTCTGCAAGGTTGAGTAGAGGACCCAAAGGACCAAGAGACGAACTCCGCAGCAAAGACGGCTTGACCACCTCAGGTAGGTCCGGTGGAAGCGGCGCAAGCAGAGCGGCAGACGGAGGCTTGAAGACCGCAGGAGAAGGTGCCAATTGAGGCTCATACACCGGAGAGACAGTGGAGGTGTGGAAAACCCTAGTAGCAGAAGAGGGAGTGACTCCACCGAAGTCGCCACTTCTGGCACTCTGTAGATCTTCCATACAATCATCAGAGTAATCTTCCTCTGAGTCGTCAGACTTGCCGTAAGCATAGCCATCTTCATGGCTATGGAGAGCAAGGTCTACAGTGTCGTAGGTAAAGCGGCATCAGCGGGTGGAGGCGACCTTGCATACTGGATAATCTGTGTGGAAACACAGCATAGGCGCATCAGAATATCCTCAACCTCAGGTCGGAGACGTTGGACAAAAGGAGAAGGAGACGGAGAAATGGAGGTATTGGAGGGGGGGGTGGCTTCCATGATGGCGGAAGGAGACTCATCTCCGGCAGCAGAGGCCGCTGGCGCGCAATCATCTAGCCAATCAGTGGGAACACGAATCTTTAGAGGAAGAATTCGGTCGCATCCATTACTGATAATGACGCTCTCCATACCGTGCGACCAAGAAATACCATTCTGTGGGGTAAGTTTCTCGAAGCCGGCAGGAGGCCCACGCGGAAGTTGCATTGTAAAGCAGTGGTAGAAGTAATAAGCCCGTAACCTATCAGCTAGAAAGCACTTCGAAGAGTGGAGAGAGATGTATGCAGCGGAGACAGACGCGCCAATCTATACACGGAGACAAGAATAGCGTTACAAGGACAGGCGGACGCCAAAGAACACCAGCGGTGGGAGAGGCGGATGCCTGTAACCTGACTAGACCCTAAGTCAGGAAACTTAAGCCAGGCACCGGCTATACAGAGTGTGTCAGTGAGAGACCGATGACGCAGTCAACAGGAAGCTGTCACCGTGTCATGAAGGATGACACAGTCTACGGGAAGCTGACACAGTACAGACAGAAACACTGTCTGGGCCGATAGTTCTAAGGAAGTACATAAGTAGTCACCAAGTCATAAAACGCGTGAGAGCACCGCAATTCATGCTGACAACTGTGATGACCTGTTGCCACTGCGCATAGATAGAATTGATCCATCGCTGACAAGCTACATATCAAATAGCCAAGGGCGCAAGGGTGCGTCGTCCCCGGATCATTGTTTGCGCTGTGGGCAGACAGAGTTGATCCATCGCTGACAAGCTATACATCGAACAGCAAAGGTCGTTAGGGTGTGTCGTCCTCGGATGATGGTTTGCACTGCGCACAGACAGAGTTGATCCATCGCTGACAAACTACATATGAAACAGTCAAGGTCGTTAGGGTGTGTCGTCCCCGGGTAATTGTTTGCGCTGCGCACTGACAGAGTTGATCCATCACCCAGTGATCCTGATATACATGACTAGCCAAGGGTGTTGGCGTGTCATCCCCAGGTGGTGTTTTTTGCACTGCGCACAAATTGTAGCACACCATCGCCTAGTGATGCTTCAATTTCGTTTGTGTTTGACTTCATGAACTGACAGCCTTTTTTTTACATATTTTTCAGCCAACTCTGGGCTGCTCACCGTCTTCCAATTCCAAGCCCCCCGTGCGATACCCACGGAAACCAGCGCACTAAGCAGATTAGACAGCTTAGAGACTTGTCAATTTTGTGGACCATCAGCCTTCAGACTACTCAGAGTCCACCGATAGAGTAAACGTGTGTAGTGTGAATAAAGAAGTCTCTACAGATAGAGTCGGAGAAATAAGTCTACACAGACAGAGTCGGAGAAGTAAGTCTACAGACAGAGTCGGAGAAATAAGTCTCTACAGACAGAGTCGGAGAAGTAAGTCTACAGACAGAGTGAGGTAAAAAAGTCTCTACAGATAGAGTCGGAGAAATAAGTCTCTGCAGACAGAGTCGGAGAAATCAAGTCTCTGCAGACAGAGTAAACATGGGTAGCATAAACACTGCTCCACTCCTGAGTGCAGAATGCAATCGCATATGTTTAGACAGGTTTAGGGCTTGTCCAGTTCAGCTGCGATTGGATTGTTTACATGGACCGTAGACAACCTCATCTCTAAGCTGCACAGAGAGTATACTGCCTCCTGGACCAGCAGTCTTGCCACACGTCGCATGATGGAGTCCCGACCACCTGTAGGGGGACACTTCCTATGTCTGCCATGGTGACTTTCCCCAGCTGTGGCGTACGGGAGGGTCCCCTTAACACCTTGCCCCTCCAGGCCTTATCTTTTTTTACATCTAGCGGAAACCTTCAGGCTACCCAGAGTCTGCAGACGAAGTAAATGTGGAAAGAGTGAACAAATAAATAGAACGCCTTGTTACGAGGCGTGAGGTTGAGGCGGCCAGTCTGTTTGCTTGCACTGGGGCCAACCGCCAAAAATGTGGGTAGTATAATATTTCACCAGTGTTATGTCTTTCAAATGTCTGTAGGCCAGGCAGAGCAGCTACGTAGCTGCTCTGCCTGGCCTACAGGGAACGCACTCAGGGAACGTGCACTCAGGGAACGCACTCAGGGAACTACACTCAGGGAACGCGCCAATCTCTGTACCGTATCTGAGTGACTGTACTGTCCAGGATCTGTGATATCTAGATATCATCTAGATAGTATCTGTTCAGTATCTGAGATAATAATTTGAAATAAGCAGGTACGTATCTGGATACACCTCAGATAATCGGTCGGTTCCCTGAGTGTATTTGGGCTACTCAAGCCTATTCCAATATCATTCCATAGCCATTGCATGGGGGAGCGCGAAGCGTGGAGCCACGGGGGGTTTCGGGTCAGCGCGTCGCACTGGGGTTGCACTGAGTCGCTCAATTTGCGACGCGTCGCACGCAAAAAAAGTGGTATGGTATGGTATGAAGACTTCGCACCACTCCTGAGTGCAAGGGCGCGGGTGTTGACAGTCTGAAGAGGGTATACACCCTTTCCGCGCTAGCCTTGTATGAATGTATGTTACAGTCCAGGGGTAGGCCAAATAGGCTAAAGGGACTTGCCCAACCGTATAGGAAGGGCTTAAAAAGAAAAAGCACTGATGAACCGAGCCCCAAACAATCGTTTAACCAACAGGGCCCTGAGTTCGTGCTACAGTGATCATTAAGCCTCAAAGCTTGACTAGACAAATATATATATATTTAAGTGTGCCCCCCCTTTGGTGGGCCTGGGGCCAAGCTTGAAATGGCTTATATAACTTAAAAAAACAAAAATCAGCCCAACCCTTACTTGGTGTGGCTTTTTGAAAGGTTATGTTAAGATTTTAAAAAAAACTCTTATAGAAACTGTTTAAGAGATGTCCAGGTCCTAGGGATTCTTCCGTGCAGGTGGATACTGACGTGTGGTTCTGGGTGTGGGTTGCAACAAATTATTGAAATGTGTGTAGCCTGTAGCCCTGTACATGGCAAGTTTGTGCGTTTGTTTGGGATAATTGTTGCAAGGCTCTATACACCAGCATTTCGGCGTCTAAACGTCTGCAGAAGGCAATACTTCTGCCCCGTGATAATCCCAGAAACCAGGGTTCAAACCGATTATAGACTTGTCCAAGCCTCTACACCGACAGCTTAACGATTTGTCATGTTTGTTCGGAGCAATCCAGGAATCACTCATATGTATGTATGTTCGGAGCAACTCAGAAACCAGTCTTCTTTGTTATGATCACGTTGCACTCTTCACCATGTGTTGTTCTGTCTACGCAAATATATGTATACCATGTATGATACATGGTAGTTGGAAGAAGCTATCCCAACCAAGAGTAGCTGCATAGTGGTATTAGCTACCTAATAGGTAGCGAATACCACAATTCAGCTACTCTTGCGTGGGCAAATCTCGGCACTACATACTTCGCACACGTATTTTCGTGTTTGATGACTTTCCATTTGAAAACTTATAAAGCGGTCACCTGGAGTCTTTGGTTGGTTCTGTTTGCATTTGCATGATGCTTCAGCAACAGCCCGAGGACACGTATGGCAGTATTTATATGGCTGTTGTCTGCTGGTGAACTTTAACTATAACTTGGTTACATAGCTTCAGCCAGCAATTGTCTGCTGGTGAACTGGTACCCTACGCCTGCAGACAACAAAACCAGGCCTTACTGATACGAGCACCTTGGGCGCATACCTGCGTTGTTCATTCTGCTCGTTGCACTACCTTATCTTGCTTGCAACCTGACAACTAAATATACCGGTATGTATGTTACAGTCCAGGGGGTAGCTAATTTGGCTCAAAGGACTTGCCCTTCCTCAAATAATTAAGATAAATGGACATTGTTAGACCTAACACTGAACCCTCGTTATTTGTCAAATGCATGAGCTACATTGGTAGTGATAACGCCTGGTGAGGTTTGATGTTAATGGAACCCTTCGTACTGGCAGAGGACGGTCTACCACCTCGACTGGACAAGCTACCATTGCGGTTGACAACGACCTGCAATGCTAAGGGTGACCGTAGGGGGAATAAAACCCCGACCCTTCGTCGTTACAGCGATTTGGTGTACCACTAGACCAATCGTATCACTCAAATACCGTAATCAAGATATATGGACATTGCTAGAACTTACCCTGAACCCTCATTATTTTTCAAATGCATGAGCTACAATGCTTAGATTGGATTCTTACAAATAAAATCACAATATACGGTATTGTAATGTTGTTTTTTAGACCCATGTGGGACGTGTGACAAGCAATAAGAAGAAGAATTGTAACAAGGGTTTATACGCCAGTTTTGGCGTCTAACCGTCTGCATATTGCAGGGAACAATTACAAGCAATAAGTAGGTATTTCATATTATATCATTATATGGGCATATGGCTGGTGCCATATCTGTGCATTCCATATTGTATGGGCATGTAACACCTTCAATCTGTAGGCCTTCCATTTCATGCCTGTGTACTGCATGGCATACTATTATGCATTGAATAGGCATTTCGTTGTATTATTTTTTACTTGTTCACTGACAGACCGAGCGGCAAGCGCCAGCATGTTTTTAATATATGCCTGAGTAGCATATGTATGCAACTGTTTGTGCATGCCCAATAACCCGAGTAGTTGGCCTGTGGCACAAATCGAGAGGTAGGCCAGGGCAGGGTACTTCAAATGGCCAAATTGGCCAGCGCTTTAGCGCACTTGAAAAGAAAAAAACTGCGCTCTGTAGTGCAAAAAGCGCACAAATTGCTTGCTCCGCCCACAGGGGGTTGCACAAAACTGCGCTTAAAGCGCAGAGGGGGTCAAAAAGTCAGCGCTCAAAAGCGCGTGCTTTGAATTACCCTGATGGCACTTGCACGGTATATCGTCATAAAAGGTTCAGACCTATATCGGGTGTGTTGGTGGTGAAGGTGGGACTCGGTATGTCCTCCATGAGTGCTCATGCTAACTTGTGTACCATTAGGCGGTACGTTCCTTTGCCATTGTTTCTGCCGCGACGATAGTTACAAGATGGACAGCCGGCCTAGGCGCCGGCTGATGAAAGCAAACGTTAGTACCTCAGACGGCACGGCATGTGGCCATAGCTAGCCAACGCCACAGCAGGAGCGAGACACTCTAGAGACGGCATGACGGCCTGACAATAACATCAAGTAACTCGTACACCCCCCCCCCCCCCCCCCCCCCCCCGCTGTGTTTCTGAGTGTAATCCGATCACAGAGATTCCACGCCTGGTATTACTGTCTAGTAATGTCTGTAATGGAGCAACGTGCGCCTATTGTTGAGGGGAAGACTTATATGATCCAACTGCGATGCAGGGGGTTCATGGATCATTATTTGTGGTGTTGAAAAACACCGTTTGCGTTGCAGAATGAAAGGGTCTATGAGTAGGAACTTCCTTGGCCGAATACTTGTTTAGGCCTCGGACTCCTTCTTTGCAGACTTCTTGGCGAGCAGCACCGAGTGAATGTTGGGCAGCACTCCACCGTTGGCGATGGTGACGGAGCCCAGCAGCTTGGAAAGCTCCTCGTCATTGCGGATGGCCAGCTGGACGTGGCGGGGAACGATCCTGCTCTTCTTGTTGTCGCGGGCAGCGTTGCCAGCCAGCTCCAGGACCTCAGCACACAAGTACTCGAGGACAGCGGCCAGGTACACACGCGCTCGGCGTACTTGCCCTTCTTCAGGTAGCGGGCGACACGGCCCACAGGGAATTGAAGTCCAGCCTTGGAGCTGCGAGAAACAGACTTCTTGCCTCCACGACCTCCGGTCTTGCCTGCCATTGTTATGTTTGGTGGATGTAGAAGTGACGAGCTGGTGAGCAATTTGTGACTACAAAGTTTCATGCCGAGGGCGAAATAAATACACTCCGATCTGGTCTTGTTGATCCGAAGCCGATCTGGGCCCCCCATCGCTGCCCTAGTTCGGTTAGGTCCTGCTGATCCGTTGTTCCCGTTGACCCTGGCGTTGACCGAGCACTGGTATAAGATCGCGTCTCAGTCTTGGTTCCACATCTCTATCACCAACTTCCAACACATAACGATGGCACCCAAAGCTGCCGAGAAGGCTCCCGCCAAGAAGGCCGCCCCCGCCAAGACTGCGGAGGGCAAGAAGAAGGCGAAGAAGATGGCCAAGGCCGAGACCTACAAGATCTACATATACAAAGTGCTGAAGCAGGTCCACCCCGATACTGGCATCAGTTCCAAGGCCATGGGAATTCTCAACTCCTTCATCAATGACATCTTCGACAAGATCGCCTCCGAGGCCGCTCGCCTGGCTCGCTATAACAAGAAGCCCACGGTCACCTCCCGCGAGATTCAGACTGCAGTGCGCCTGGTCCTACCCGGAGAGCTTGCCAAGCACGCTGTGTCCGAGGGCACCAAGGCCGTCACCAAGTTCACCTCCACATAAATTGCTCTCGCCCTCCGCTCGCGGCGAACAACGGTGTTTTTCAACACCACCATCCGTTGATACGAACATTAGCAGACCTCGTGAAAAGGGCCTACCGTGGAGACGGTCAGTCGTGTCGCAGGGCACAGACTTGTTTGCATGCATTAATATTTTTTATACGTTTGAATGTATCCTAATGTATAGCACGATGTGCTTTGGTTTATATGATATCTCTAATCGAGACTCTCTCTTAAGCCCAGCTCCTATGAACCTTTGATATTATAATGCACGAATACACAGTGCCCATAGCACAAATGATATGTTTAAAATAAAATAAAAAAGATAACGCCTGGAGGGGCGTGGTGTTAAGGGGACCCTCCCGTACGCCGCAGCTGGGGAAAGTCACTATGGCAGACATAGTAAGTGTCACCCTCCAGGCGGGAGGGACTCCTTCATGCGACGTGTGGCAAGAATGCTGGTACAGGAGGCGATTGATTCTCTGTGCAGCTTAGAGATGAGTTTGTCTACGTGTTCGCGACTGATCCCTAAGGTGGAGAGATTGGTAAGAGTTATGATTGGTATGGTACCAGTGGTACCTATTGTGAAGACTAGGTAGTGGACAAGGAGTCCTTGTTGTTGAAGGATACATTGGAGCTCCTTATGCTGAACGCTCTTTTCCTGGAATTTGATGTGGTGGTTAGTGTCTGAGCAGTAGCCCAGTTCAACTAGGTAGGCTTTTCTTGGTTTGGATTCGTCGTCAATGAGGAGGAGATCAGGCCTGTATTTATCCCATGTGGCTTGGGGAAGATCAGGGGGTTTGAGAGTGGTTGGGGGTCTCGTGGGAATGTCGGATGTCGCTTCACATGTGCCTGCATCCATGTACATGGGGAGAGCCCCCAGAGCTCCTTTGGCTACTGCCTTTTGGATGAGTTGGACCGCCTTATTTTGTCTGTTGATATACATTCCTTTGAAGACAGGGTGGCTGCACCCAGCAAGAATATGGTCAGCTCCGTCCTGTGCTTTGCGACAAAGAGGGCAGTTATCATCAGACGGGGGGCTAGTGCTGGTACCATAGGGGCGTTTGTATCTGTATGCCAGTTTCCTAGTCCATAAGCGTCCCCACCTAGCCTTGTGGATTTGTATTTTTTGCCACCATTTGATGTCGGTGGATTGCCAGAAACGATTACTAGCCTGGGGGAGGAGGAAGGGGTTGGCTTGCTCCCACATGGAGGAGTATATGCCCGTGGTGTTGGCATGCCCGGTGTGCAGGGGGTGGGGAGGTTAGCCTTGATACCCTTGGTGAGATTGTTGGCCGGACGCCGGGGGGCTGGTCCCCATTAATAGATTTGGGGGGCTGGACAGACGGCCAATGCATGTTGAGGTGCGCATTTTCCCCTGTTTTTAACTGGCCCAATTACATTGTATCCTGTCGTCGCTTCTTTCGCGAGCGTATCTGCCTCGTCATTCCCTACGATTCCTGAGTGAGATCGGACCTTAAGCAGGCGTGTGGTAGCAGCAGCGTTGTGTCTGTTGATAATGTGGATGGCGATGTCTTGCAGGAGGTCGCGGTGTTTGTTTTCCCGGGTCCTGCTGGGACGGTAAATGTGCAGGTTAATGAGCTGCAAGGAGCATAAGCTGTCGGAGTAGATGGTGAGTTCTTCATATATTTCGGAGTGTATGAGTGCTTGTTGGATTGCCACGAGTTCCGCGCGATTGATGTCGGCAGTGATGCCCTGTCCGCCAGGGTCTATGCGGAGGCAACGTGCAGCGGCCCTGGGGGAGTATACGCCTGCCCCTAGGCGTAGGACGCCTTCTTTGTCTATGATGGCACTTCCATCTGTGTATAGAGCGAGGCCTGGTGCTTGTAGGATAGCATGTGTGCACGGGGAGCACGGGGGTGTTATGGGTGTGGGTCTATCTGCATGGGGGTGGGTTGTTGTGCCCAGGTCTTAAGGAGGGAGCTAAGTGCCTTGGGTAGGTGGGTGGTAGGGAGGCCCAGTTGGGAGGGGGGGGACCTGGTCGTGGGATGGAAGTGGCCCCCATGTCCCTCATGGTTTGGGCCCATGTGGTGGGTGGGTTGTGGAGGTACTTGGCATGGCCAGCTGGGTTTGAGATGGCAATGAGTTTGAAGGTTCCTCTGTGTCTCTTGGCAGGGGTGAGTTTGCCCCCCGTCCAGATTAGGGAGGGGGTGAGGGGTTTGGCCTTGGGAGGCAGAGTGGCTAGTTCCATAGCCCATGGGTGATTTAGGAGGGCGTTATGGCATATGTGGTTTGTGTGGGACCAAGAGGATGGTGCACGCGGGAATATCTAGGTTGTGAGCATGCATGGCACTGCCTAGTGCCCATCGAACAGCCTTGTGGGCCTCTTCAGGGTTCTGGCTGGTGAGATGTGTGTTTCCCTCGTACCAAGGTTGGGAGTAGCAGTGAGGTCCTAAGCCAAACAGTTGGCCAATGGGGGTGGGCGTGTTGCCCATGGGGAGGTGGGACTCCATTAGGAGGGGTGATGTGTCAAGGTCCGTTGTCATCCCCAGGGTGGACATAGCTTTGTGTATGGCAGGGGAGACATTGGAGATGGTAGTGTCTTTGTGCTGTGATAGGAGGGTGGCTACGTCTCCAGCGAAGGTTCCTGTGCTGTGGAGGGTCCAGAGGTGGGGATAGTGTGCCTTGGTGGTATGGTATCTGTGGTGGAGGAGGTGGAGTTGGGAGAGGGGTAAATGACCGACACATTGGCCTGTTGGTGAGTAGACGTAGGTGGTGTCTCCGTTGTTGAGTTGGGGGGGGAGGGTGGTGGTACCTGTCATTCAGTGTACCAGCCTGTATGTGGTATTTGCCGGGGGTGGATATCCCAGTCTGGGTGGTGGTGGTCTGACGTGCTAATAATGAGGTTTTGCCTGAGTTTCGCTGTGTACCATTTGGCATCAAACTCTCCTCCTCCGCCCACTGTCCTTGTTGTTGGAGGTTAGTGAGGTGGAGGTCTTGTCTGGGTGGAATGGAGGGGGTGGCGGCTTTGGGGGTAGATTCAGTGTTGTAGGCATGGAGGAGTTCCTAGAATCTGGTGGGACCAACCAGCAGGGTGATTTGTTCCTCTGTGAGATGGACGGGGACCAAGTGACCACAATGGAGGTGGCAGAGGAGTAGGTGTGGGAATGCACGGGGAGGCCAGCAGATATGTAACAAGGGAGATGGTGGCAGAGAATGGTACATGGGGCTTTCTGGACCCTCCAATGTCTGTGATGGGGGGTTTCTCGGGGTTCGTTAGCCTTCCTCTTTTGGGCTCTGAGGCCTAGGAGGTGGGTCAGGCTGTGTTGGTTGCCATATAGGAAGTGGAGGAGCTTGGCTGGGGTTGGGGGAGCAAGAAGGTCTGGGGTAGAGACAGCATACACCAGGTCGTCGGGGGGGCTGTTCTTACGGATGGTGTGGTGTTTGTAGTAGGAGGCGTCAGTACATTTGTGGGTGTCCATTTCTGATGAATTGCATTCTGGCAGTCCAAGCAATCTTGGGGTCAGTGCTCCAGGCTTGAGCATACTTGGTGGGGTGAAGATAGGACTCTCTGGCCCACCACATGTGTGCATTGGAGGCAGGGATCTCCTCGATATTTATGCGTGGGGGCTGTGTTGTGGTTGGGGTATGGATGCCGGCATTTGGGGTCAAGGGGTCGCGGGCGGTACGTGGGCGGTGTCCCAGTTGTTAAGGTGGTGGCAGATAGGTTTATGTGGAGAACTTGGTAATGTGCCGTTGGGGATGCGTAGGTGGATGGGGAGGGTCCTCGATGCCAAGGGCAGGGGGCTGTGGCAGGAGTAGGGTTGAGGTGGGCTTCCAGGTGGGGGTGGAGAGCACAGGTGTTAGGCTGAGTCTGTTGAGGGCAACTTTTATGCCTAGTGGAGACTCATGTGCCGTAGGTGTGTGAGAGGGTATTGGATGGGATGATTGTGGTCCCATCAGGGCTCACAATGTCAGCTAGGGAAGTAATGCCCAAGGGGATGAGGGTTTTGAGAAGATTTGGGGGAATAGTGTTGTTCGGTATGTCCGGGAGGGAGTCTTGAAGGGGTTTGAGTAGGGTTTCGTCCTCCATATGGATTTGGATGGAGGCTCTTTTGAGGATGTGCATTTGCTTGGCCAGGGTAAAGTATTGAAGTGTGTGGCTGGGCAAGGTAAGAGGATCCATACCCTGGAGCATAGCAGCTTCTTTGTGGAGGAGGGCTTTAGTTAGCCTGCCTAGTTTCCGGTGTCGTTGAGGGACCTAGTGAGGTGGGCTGCTGTAATTTGAGCATAGTCCCACCATTAGGGAGGGATGCCCAATCCTGCCTGTCCCAAGGGGAGGCAGACACTAGCAGTTGGGAATGAGGGGTGTAGGTCACAGCATTTTTTAGCCAGGGTCCATATGGCCTTGTCTAAGATGCCTATATCTGAATAGCTGTAGGGTGCTACAGTCATAGGGTAGGTGATGGCAGGTTTAATACACGTGGTGATGAGTCTGAGACATTGGAGAGGGGTGGCGCCTTTCGGTTTTAGCAGTGGTGAGGATTTGGTGTCCTTTACTATGTATGAGGGCCAGGGCTTGTTTCATGAGGGGTCTCCAGTTTAGGGTGAGGCTAACCGGCACCCCTAGATACTTGTATGGTTTCATTGAGGGGAAGGTATGTAGCCCATGTGTCGTTAATGAGGATGGTGTTGTGGAGAAGTTTTGGTTAGGGCTTTGTGGTTGGTGGGATCCTTGGGTGGGAGCCATGCAATATGCCAGTGATCATGCATTTACCCCCGTTAAGAGGAATCCCAGACCAAGTACTGAATTGTTGCACTTTTAAGGCATTTGTACCTTGAGGTCGTCTCTGCTGTGTTAGTGACCACACTGGTGTCATCAGCATATCCTAGACTACCTGTTTTATCTTGGTCAGTATTGGATGTTTGAGGTTATGCCTTGCTTGTATCCTCTGCCCCGGCTTTGTAGCCATCTGAGGAGAGGTTCGATGAAGATGATGAAGAGTAGGGGGGAGAGGTGTCCACCTTGGATGGTGCCTCTTTGTGATTTGAATGGGTTTGCTTGGGTGTTGTTGAGGGTACATGTGGGTGGTAGCCCCGTTGTAAATTCCTTTCACTGTTTCAATAACATCTACCGGGATTCCAAGGTCGTACATAGTTTGGAGCAGCTTGTCATGGTCCACCATATTAAAGGCAGATGAGAAGTCAAAGTATGCAGCAAAACAGGTCTCTTTTAGAGTGGGCCGCATCCTTGATGTCATGTAGGAGGTGTGGTGAGCTGCCTATGGGGTGCTTCTGTTCTGTCTGAATCCCTCTTGGGAGTCACTGAGGACTTGGTATTGATTCCAAGTATTTGGACATCACTGTTTGTGAGAACCATGTTAGTCCACAAGTTACCCAGCATTTTGAAACCACTGGATTGTGTTCATCATTTCTTCGGCATACTGGCAGTAATTCAGCAAATGCCATGATGTGGGCAGGGGTATTGTGTATCGTAGCCTTCCGTGGATGGGTTGGGCCGCGGCCACGTCCTTCAAGAAGCCGCGTCCCCATCTCGTAGATTGGCGGTGGGGTGTGTTAGAGGGGGGGGGTCCTCCAGGGGTCTTGGGCGGGGTGGTGGGAGGGTAGCAAAAGGTAGGTAGGGGCTGTATCATTCACTTCCATAGGGGTCCTCCCCGGGCGGTGTGCAGCTTGTTAGGCGCTGCTCGCCTTCGCCTAGCGCAGCTTCCTCTCGATCCCTCTTTTCTGCAGCATTGCCCCTAGGTCCTCCCTCAGGGCTCTGGATTTCAAGGTCTGGCATTCCGACCGTGATGGAATGCTTTGGTGTAAATGCCATTCTTGAGGAGGTCGGGCGCCACGATCCTTAGGATGATGGCCCTAAGGCCAGGCGGAGGAGCTCCTCGTTAGTGGGCTCTTGGTGGCCCGTCCCACATGCTGTCGATGTAGCAGAGCCACAAAATCTGACTCTGTGCGTGTTGGGGACGTTCCGGTGGGGGTTATGATGGATGGGGCCCCTCGAACCAACAGCTGTCTTGGTCTTGTTTCCACATGGCCCGCGAAGGAGGTTCAGACATGTGGGTCCATCACGTAGAAGGAAGGGGCGGGGGATTTGGGAGGGGTCAATAGGGTCATTGTGGCGTTGTAGACTCCGTCCTTCATGGTGCAGTAGGAGCTGGAGATTTTGAGCCAGGGACGAACCAGTCTGCCGGGCAGAGGTTTGTTGAGCACCGTGGAGAGGTGCATGTCGCTGCTGACGTTGTCATCCAAGAAATGGGTATTTAAGAGCTGGTTGGAGGTCTTGGTTATGCAAGTGAGAGCGGAAAAGGTGGGGGACGTCGGGGGGGAGGCCAGGCTGTGAGGAGGGCGTGGTGTCCCTAACGATCATCAAGAGAGGGTCGAAGTCATCCAAGTAGTTTCTGCCACCCGCTTAATTGTCTGTCAGCGGAGCTACACCACCCCTTTGAACAACTTGGCTATACAGCTGTGACCTAGCTTGATGTACCTTTTCTTGGGTAACCTTCTTAACCTCATATAGTCATAGGGGGAGTACGAGACCATGCGTTGGGTCACCAGATTGTGACGGAGGAATGCCTGCGATGAGTGTGTGGGAAGGGGTAAACGGGGGTCAGTTCAGGGATAATAGTATTTTTGACATATAGAGGGTGGTCTTAGGGGTCAGATGGGTATGAGCGGGCGGATATGTGTCCTTTTGAGAGCCCTGGGTTTCATGTGTGTACATGCGGCATCAACATATCTGAGAGATTATCCATTTGAGGGGAGAAGCGAGCCGGGTAGCCTTTCTGCAGCACCCTTTCAAGAAAGATTGTGGTTGGGGGAGACCAGCCTAGGTCCAAGTGTTTGGGGGGGAACTGGCTTAAAGGGATGTATCCTCAAAAGAAGGCTCTTAGAATCCAGTGTGGGTGGGTTTGCTGGCTAAAGAGACGTATCCTCAAAGAGGCTCTTAGAATCCAGCATGGGTGGGTTTGCAGCTGGCTAAAGAGTGTATCCTCAAAGAGAGGCTCTTAGAATCCAGCATGGTGGGTTTGCTGGCTAAAGAGATGTATCGGACCTCAAAGAGGTCTTAGAATCCAGTGTGGGTGGTTTGCTGGCTAAAGATATGTATCCTCAAAAGAGCTCTTAGAAATCCAGTGTGGTGGGTTTGCTGGACTAAAGAGATGTATCCTCAAAGAGGCTCACATTATAGATGAACCAGCATGGGTGGGGTTTGCTGGCTAAAGATTAAATGTATCCTCAAAGAGGGTCCTTAGAATCCAGCCATGGGTGGGTTTGCTGGCTAAAGAGATGTATCCTCAAAGAGGCTCTCTAGAATCGCAGTGTGGGTGGGTTGCTGGCTAAAGGGATGGCAATGCGTTGGCAAATGGGGGGAACTTTGCAGAGTCGTCAATGGGGCCCTAGATCGGTATGATCGGTGCGTTGTGGGTGGTGCAGGGGCACGAGTGGGTGAGGAGCCGAGAAGCCTGATTGACATTCGGTGTTGGAAAAGCGGGGTAATGATTTCAAAGTGAGCGGCAAGGTAATGGTAAGGTTATAACCTATATAACTGGTAGGTAATATCCGCGTACTCTGTTGCATTGTCTCGCACTGATGGCATGCATAAAGCCGAATCCGCAGAGTTTTTTCATGGCGGGAGAGGATCGGATCTGAGGGGATAGGTTTGAGAAATTTAGAGAAGGTAAGAAGGGCTGTGATTTTAAGGTTGTGCAGCGGAAGAGAGAAAGCACAGCAGGTTAAGAGCGCGGGAAAGTCGGAGATACTATGATTATGTTTGTAAGTGATTGGGATGCTGAGTGGTCAATTAGCATGATATATTATATGCTGTGGTTTCTGCCGACATCATGAATTCGATAAAACAGTTATAAAGCTGAGAGTCCGAGTTAGCAATAGTCCGTTCAAATGGGTGTTTTGCTTTAACTGCGCCACGCGAGCATTCCTAAGATTGCTGGCTGTTATCCATGTAACGAGAGTTGAGAGTTAATTGAATATATTGGTAGTTTGTGCTTAATATTATCCCAAAGTTGTTGATACATTGCCCTAACCACTCCTGAGATTTAACTCAGAACGTGCGGCCAGCAACCCATATCTGACACTGCTCGTTTACGGGTTAATAAAAATAGCATCCCTCAATGGTATCCTCATGTATCTTATGGGTCCAAATCCTTGACTAGAGAGGTGTGCGAGTAATTGTTCCCGTGCTAGCGAGCGAGCGAGGTGAGAGGCTGGCGAGGTCAATATAAAAACTATTGATGAAGACACAGGCGAGGCGCGATGGTTTACAGCAAGCGCAGGGCAGTAAACAACTATGCTGGCTATATTCCTACACGACTACGCCTATGCCCAATCGCACTGAGCGTCTATCTTATGTACACTACGACATCCAGGTGAAGCAGTCAGAGCAATCAAGACATAGGCCCAGTCCAGGAAGATCCTCCAGAATGTAACAATTAGCATATCTATTACCATCGTTCGTTAATTGAAGAGAACGACACATTACCCTCCTTGCTTAACAAAGTCTGCTTCAAGTTGTACAGTACTACTCTATGTTCGCGGACTGCTAAGAGATTAAATATTCGCACTATCTCAGAAGTACCTAACACTATCTTCTTTATCTTAGAGGTTTAGCAACCCCCCTGACTTTAAAAAGTGCACTCCAGCATTCTAGCTTCTGACAGCTAGTTGGCCCTGGGTCTATGTCCAAAGCAGTCTTCTGTCTACTATTCCTATTAACTTTTTACTCATC
>CM039464.1:63097985-63134285 GCA_022414725.1 Microglena sp. YARC | reverse complement strand
AGAGTATCAGGGTGCTATCAACAGAGTGCTAGTGGCAAGAGTAACAAAGTGGCAAGAGTAACAGGTGCTATACAGAGTACTGAGTGCAAAAGTACAAAGTGAAGATTACAAGGTGCTATCACAGAGTACTGAGTGCAAGACTAGTCAAGAGTATAGGTGCTATCACAGGGTACGGAGGCAGAGTACAGAGTCTACCACAGGTAATGAGTGCAAAGTACAAAGTCAAGAGACATACTATCACAGAGTACGAGTCAAGAATCAGGTGCTATCACCAGAGTACTGATGCAAGAGTACAAAAGTGCAAGAGTACAGGTGCTTATCACAGAGTACTAGCGCAAGATACAGGTGCTAACCAGAGTATGAGTTACAAAGTACAAAGTGCAAGATACAGTGCTTCACAGAGTCACTGAGTGCAGGAGTACAAATGCAAGAGTAAGTTGCTATCCACAGAGTACTAGTGCAAATACATATGCAAGAGTACAGGCTATCCAGATATGAGTGCAAGAGTACCAAAAATGCCAGACAGGGTCTATCACAGAGTAATGATGCAATAGTACAGTGTTACTATCACAGAGTATCTGAGGCAGATACAAAGTGCTAGCAGTACAGGTGCTATCATAGAATACGAGGCAAGAGTACAAAGTGCAAATACAGTCTATCACAGAGTACTGGAGCAAAGAGTACATGTGCAGAGTACAAGGAACGGGTGCTATCACATCTGATACTGAGTGCAAGAGTAGTGCAAGAGTACAGCCTAGCTATCACAGAGTACTGAGTGCAAGAGTACATGGAGTACAGGGTGCTATCACAGAGTATTACCAGTGCAAGAGTACAAAGTGCAATAAGTACATGGTGCTATACACATTGTGCTACGAGGGTGCTATCACAGAGTACTGAGTGGTAAGAGTACAAAGTGCACTCAGAGTAACAGGTGCTATATCCACAGAGGGTGCTATACTAGTGCAAAGAGATTACAGGTGCTATCACAGAGCTGAGTGCAAGATCACAGAGTACTGAGTACTTGCAAGCTATCACAGTCACACAGGAGTACTAAGTGCAAGAGTACACGGGTGCTCACAGATCCACAGTAACAAGTACTGAGTGCAAGAGTAAAAGTGCAAGTGAGTACAGGGTGCTATCACACGGAGTACTGAGTGCAAGAGTACCAAGCGCGTAGTGCAAGAGTACAAGGGTGCTATCAACAGAGTAAGAGTGCAGAGTTGCAAGAGTACAGGGTGCTATCACAGAGTAACTGATGCAAGAGGTACAAAGTGCAAGAGTACAGGGTGCTATCACAGAGTAGTTGCTGACAAAAGTGCAAGAGTACAGAACATGGGTGCTATCACAGAGTACTGAGTGCAAAGAGTACAAAGTGCAAGAGTAAGGTGCTATCACGAGTACTGAGTGCAAAGAGTCCAAAGTGCAAATGAGTGAGCTAGGGTGCTATCACAGAGTACTGAGTGAGTGCAAGAGTACAGGGTGCTAGACAGAGAATGAGTGCAAGTACAAAGAGTACAAAGTGCATCAACAGGGTGCTATCCAAGAGTTGAGTGCAAGAGTACAAAGTGCATGAGTAGCGGGTGCTATCAACAGAGTACTGAGTGGCAAGAGTCAAAAAGTGCAAAGTTAAGGTACAAGAGTAAGGGTGCTATCACAGAGTACTGAGTGCAAGAGTAAAAGTGCAAGAGTACAGGGTGCTATCACAGAGTACTGAGTGCAAGCAGTGTGCAAGAGTACAGGGGTGCTATCACAGAGTACTGAGTGCAAGAGTACAGTAAGTGCAAGAGTACAGGGTGCTATCAGATACAGAGTAAAGTCAAGAGTACAAAGTGTCAGAGTAAGAGAAAGGGTGCTTATCACAGAGTACTGGTCAAGAGTCAAAGTGCAAAAAGTACAGTCACAGAGGTACTGAGTGCAAGAGTACAAGATGAAAGGGTGCTATCACAAGAGGTGCAAGAGTACAAAGTGCAAGAGTACAGGGTGGCTATCACAGAGTACTGAAGTGCAGAGTAAAAGTACAGGGTGCTATCACAGAGTAGAGAGTGCAAGAGTGCAAGAAGTGCAAGAGTACGTGGCATTCTATACACAGAGATCACAGAGGGTGTCAGCAGTACTGAGTGCAAGAGTACAAAGTGCAAGAGTACAGGGTGCTATCACAGAGTACTGAGTGCAAGAGTACAAACAGGGTGCTATCACAGAGTACTGAGTGCAAGAGTACAGTGCAAGAGTACAGGGTGCTATCACAGAGTACTGAGTGCAAGAGAGTACACAGGGTGCTATCACAGAGTACTGAGTGCAAGAGTAAAAGTGCAAGAGTACAGGGTGCTATCACAGAGTACTGAGTGCAAGAGTACAAAGTGCAAGAGTACAGGGTGCTATCACAGAGTACTGAGTGCAAGAGTGCAAGAGTACAGGGTGCTATCACAGAGTACTGAGTGCAAGAGTACAAAGTGCAAGAGTACAGGGTGCCTCACAGAGTACTGAGTGCAAGAGTACAAAGTGCAAGAGTACAGGGTGCTATCACAGAGTACTGAGTGCAAGAGTACAAAGTGCAAGAGTACAGGTGCTATCACAGAGTACTGAGTGCAAGAGTACAGGGTGCTATCACAGAGTACTGAGTGCAAAGAGTACAAAGTGCAAGAGTACAAGGTGCTATCACAGAGTACTGAGTGCAAGAGTACAAAGTGCAAAGTAGGGTGCTATCACAGAGTACTGAGTGCAAGAGTAGTAAGTGCAAGAGACAGGGTGCTATCACAGAGTACTGAGTGTAAAAGTGCAAGAGTACAGGGTGCTATCACAGAGTACTGAGTGCAAGAGTACATGGAGTACAGGGTTGTACTATCACAGAGTACTGAGTGTACAGAGTACAGAGTAAGTGCAAGAGTACAGGGTGCTATCACAGAGTACTGAGTGCAAGAGTACGAGTGCAAGAGTACAGGGTGCTATCACAGAGTACTGAGTGCAAAGTACAAAGTGCAAGAGTACAGGGTGCTATCACAGAGTAACTGAGTGCAAGAGTACAAAGTGCAAGAGTACAGGGTGCTATCACAGAGTACTGAGTGCAAGAGTACAGGGTGCTATCACAGAGTACTGAGTGCAGAGTACAAAGTGCAAGAGTACAGGGTGCTATCACAGGAGTACTGAGTGAGTGCAAGAGTACAGGGTGCTATCACAGAGTACTGAGTGCAGAGTACAACAAGTGCAAGAGTACAGGTGCTATCACAGAGTACTGAGTGCAAGAGTACACTAAGTGCAAGAGTACAGGTGCTATCACAGAGTACTGAGTGCAAGAGTACAGGGTGATCACAGAGTACTGAGTGCAAGAGTACAAAGTGCAAGAGTACAGGGTGCTATCACAGAGTACTGAGTGCAAGAGTACAGGGTGCTATCACAGAGTACTGAGTGCAAGAGTACAAAAGTGCAAGAGTACAGGGTGCTATCACAGAGTACTGAGTGCAAGAGTACAAAGTGCAAGAGTACAGGGTGCTATCACAGAGTACTGAGTGCAAGAGTAAGTGCAAGAGTACAGGGTGCTATCACAGAGTACTGAGTGCAAGAGTACAAAGTGCAAGAGTACAGGGTGCTATCACAGAGTACTGAGTGCAAGAGTACAGGGTGCTATCACAGAGTACTGAGTGCAAGAGAGTGCAAGAGTACAAAGTGCAAGAGTACAGGGTGCTATCACAGAGTACTGAGTGCAAGAGTACAGTACAAAGTGCAAAGAGTACAGGGTGCTATCACAGAGTACTGAGTGCAAGAGTACAAAGTGCAAGAGTAAAGCAGGGTGCTATCACAGAGTACTGAGTGCAAGAGTAGTGCAGGGTGCTATCACAGAGTACTGAGTGCAAGAGTGACAAAGTGCAAGAGTACAGGGTGCTATCACAGAGTACTGAGTGCAAGAGTACAAGGTGCTATCACAGAGTACTGAGTGCAGAGAGTACAAAGTGCAAGAGTACAGGGTGCTATCACAGAGTACAGAGTGTAAAAGTGCAAAGAGTACAGGGTGCTATCACAGAGTACTGAGTGCAAGAGTACAAAGTGCAGAGTACAGGGTGCTATCACAGAGTACTGAGTGCAAGAGTACAAGAGGGTGCTATCACAGAGTACTGAGTGCAAGAGAGTGCAAGAGTACAGGGTGCTATCACAGAGTACTGAGTGCAAGAGTACAAAGTGCAAGAGTACAGGGTGCTATCACAGAGTACTGAGTGCAAGAGTACAGGGTGCTATCACAGAGTATGAGTGCAAGAGTACAAGTGCAAGAGTACAGGGTGCTATCACAGAGTACTGAGTGCAAGAGTACAGGGTGCTATCACAGAGTACTGAGTGCAAGAGTATAAAAGTGCAAGAGTACAGGGTGCTATCACAGAGTACTGAGTGCAAGAGTACAAAGTGCAAGAGTACAGGGTGCTATCACAGAGTACTGAGTGCAAGAGTACAGGGTGCTATCACAGAGTACTGAGTGCAAGAGTACAAGTGCAAGAGTACAGGGGTGCTATCACAAGAGTACACAAGAGTACAAAGTGCAAGAGTACAGGGTTGCTATCACAGAGTACTTGCAAGAGTACAAGTGCAAGAGTACAGGGTGCTATCACAGAGTACTGAGTGCAAAGAGAGTGCAAGAGTACAGGGTGCTATCACAGAGTACTGAGTGCAAGAGTACAAGTGCAGAGTACAGGGTGCTATCACAGAGTACTGAGTGCAAGAGTAAAGTGCAAGAGTACAGGGTGCTATCAACAGAGTACTGAGTGCAAAGAGTACAAAGTGCAAGAGTACAGGGTGCTATCACAGAGTAGTGAGTGCAAGAGTACAGGGTGCTATCACAGAGTACTGAGTGCAAGAGTACAAAGTGCAAGAGTACAGGGTGCTATCACAGAGTACTGAGTGCAAGAGCAAGAGAGTGCAAGAGTACAGGGTGCTATCACAGAGTACTGAGTGCAAAGAGTACTAAGTGCAAGAGTACAGGGTGCTATCACAGAGTACTGAGTCAAGAGTACAGTACTGGTGCTATCACAGAGTACTGAGTGCAAGAGTACAAAGGGTGCTATCACAGAGTACTGAGTGCAAGAGTACAAAGTGCAAGAGTACAGGGTGCTATCACAGAGTACTGTACAAGTGCAAGAGTACAGGGTGCTATCACAGAGTACTGAGTGCAAGAGTACAAAGTGCAAGAGTACAGGGTGCTATCACAGAGTACTGAGTGCAAGAGTACAGGGTGCTATCACAGAGTACTGAGTGCAAGAGTACAAAGTGCAAGAGTACAGGGTGCTATCAGTGCAGAGTAGAGTGCAAGAGTACTGCAAGAGTACTGAGTGCAAGAGTACAGGGTGCTATCACAGAGTACTGAGTGCAAGAGTACAGGGTGCTATCACAGAGTACTGAGTGCAAGAGTACAGGGTGCTATCACAGAGTACTGAGTGCAAAGAGAGTGCAAGAGTACAGGGTGCTATCACAGAGTACTGAGTGCAAGAGTACAAAGTGCCAGAGTACAGGGTGCTATCACAGAGTACTGAGTGCAAGAGAGTGCAAGAGTACAGGGTGCTATCACAGAGTACTGAGTGCAAGAGTACAAAGTGCAAGAGTACAGGGTGCTATCACAGAGTACTGAGTGCAAGAGTACAAAGTGCAAGAGTAGCAGGGGTGCTATCACAGAGTATCACAAGAGAGTGCAAGAGTACAGGGTGCTATCACAGAGTACTGAGTGCAAGAGTACAAAGTGCAAGAGTACAGGGTGCTATCACAGAGTACTGAGTGCAAGAGTACAAAGTGCAAGAGTACAGGGTGCTATCACAGAGTACTGAGTGCAAGAGTACAAAGTGCAAGAGTACAGGGTGCTATCACAGAGTACTGAGTGCAAGAGTACAGGGTGCTAGTCACAGAGTACTGAGTGCAAGAGTGCAAGAGTACAGGGTGCTATCACAGAGTACTGAGTGCAAGAGTACAGGGTGCTATCACAGAGTACTGAGTGCAAGAGTACAGGGTGCTATCACAGAGTACTGCAAGAGAGTGCTATACAGAGTACTGAGTGCAAGAGTACAGGGTGCTATCACAGAGTACTGAGTGCAAGAGTACAGGGTGCTATCACAGAGTACTGGTGAGTGCAAGAGGGTGCTATACAGTAAGTGCAAAGAGTACAGGGTGCTATCACAGAGTACTGAGTGCAAGAGTACAAGAAAGTGCAAGAGTACAGGGTGCTATCACAGAGTACTGGAGTGCAAGAGTACAGTGCAAGAGTACAGGGTGCTATCACAGAGTACTGAGTGCAAGAGTACAGGGTGCTATCACAGAGTACTGAGTGCAAGAGTACAAAGTGCAAGAGTACAGGGTGCTATCACAGAGTACTGAGTGCAAGAGTACAAAGTGCAAGAGTACAGGGTGCTATCACAGAGTACTGAGTGCAAGAGTACAGGGTGCTATCACAGAGTACTGGAGTGCAAGAGTACAAAGTGCAAGAGTACAGGGTGCTATCACAGAGTACTGAGTGCAAGAGTACAAAGTGCAAGAGTACAGGGTGCTATCACAGAGTACTGAGTGCAAGAGTACAAAGTGCAAGAGTACAGGGTGCTATCACAGAGTACTGAGTGCAAGAGTACTAAGTGCAAGAGTACAGGGTGCTATCACAGAGTACTGAGTGCAAGAGAGTGCAAGAGTACAGGGTGCTATCACAGAGTATGAGTGCAAGAGAGTGCAAGAGTACAGGGTGCTATCACAGAGTATTGAGTGCAAGAGTACAGGGTGCTATCACAGAGTACTGAGTGCAAGAGTACAAAGTGCAAGAGTACAGGGTGCTATCACAGAGTACTGAGTGCAAGAGTACAGGGTGCTATCACAGAGTACTGAGTGCAAGAGTACAAGTGCAAGAGTACAGGGTGCTATCACAGAGTACTGAGTGCAAGAGTACAGGGTGCTATCACAGAGTACTGAGTGCAAGTGAAGTGCAAGAGTACAGGGTGCTATCACAGAGTACTGAGTGCAAGAGTACAAGAGTACAGGGTGCTATCACAGAGTACTGAGTGCAAGAGTACAAAGTGCAAGAGTACAGGGTGCTATCACAGAGTACTGAGTGCAAGAGTACAGGGTGCTATCACAGAGTACTGAGTGCAAGAGTACAAAGTGCTAGAGTACAGGGTGCTATCACAGAGTACTGAGTGCAAGAGTGCAAGAGTACAGGGTGCTATCACAGAGTACTGAGTGCAAGAGTACAAAAGTGCAAGAGTACAGGGTGCTATCACAGAGTACTGCAAGAGAGTGGCAAGAGTACAGGGTGCTATCACAGAGTACTGAGTGCAAGAGTACAAAGTGCAAGAGTACAGGGTGCTATCACAGAGTACTGAGTGCAAGAGTAAGGGTGCTATCACAGAGTACTGAGTGCAAGAGTACAAAGTGCAAGAGTACAGGGTGCTATCACAGAGTACTGAGTGCAGAGTGCAAGAGTACAGGGTGCTATCACAGAGTACTGAGTGCAAGAGTACAAAGTGCAAGAGTACAGGGTGCTATCACAGAGTACTGAGTGCAAGAGTACAGGGTGCTATCACAGAGTACTGAGTGCAAGAGTACAAAGTGCAAGAGTACAGGGTGCTATCACAGAGTACGAGTGCAAGAGAGTGCAAGAGTACAGGGTGCTATCACAGAGTACTGTGAGTGCAAGAGTACAGTGCAAGAGTACAGGGTGCTATCACAGACTGAGCAAGAGTACTGAGTGCAAGAGTACAGGGTGCTATCACAGAGTACTGAGTGCAAGAGTACAAAGTGCAAGAGTACAGGGTGCTATCACAGAGTACTGAGTGCAAGAGTACAGGGTGCTATCACAGAGTACTGAGTGCAAGAGTACAAAGTGCAAGAGTACAGGGTGCTATCACAGAGTACTGAGTGCAAGAGTACAAAAGTGCAAGAGTACAGGGTGCTATCACAGAGTACTGAGTGCAAGAGTACAAAGTGCAAGAGTACAGGGTGCTATCACAGAGTACTGAGTGCAAGAGAGTGCAAGAGTACAGGGTGCTATCACAGAGTACTGAGTGCAAGAGTACAGGGTGCTATCACAGAGTAAGTGCAAGAGTACAAAGTGCAAGAGTACAGGGTGCTATCACAGAGTACTGAGTGAGTGCAAGAGTACAAAGTGCAGAGTACAGGGTGCTATCACAGAGTACTGAGTGCAAGAGTACAAAGTGCAAGAGTACAGGGTGCTATCACAGAGTACTGAGTGCAAGAGTACAGGGTGCTATCACAGAGTACTGAGTGCAAGAGTACAAAGTGCAAGAGTGGTGCTATCACAGAGTACTGAGTGCAAGAGTACAGGGTGCTATCACAGAGTACTGAGTGCAAGAGTACAAAGTGCAGGGTGCTATCACAGAGTACTGAGTGCAAGAGTACAAAGTGCAAGAGTACAGGGTGCTATCACAGAGTACTGAGTGCAAGAGTACAGGGTGCTATCACAGAGTACTGAGTGCAAGAGAGTGCAAGAGTACAGGGTGCTATCACAGAGTACTGAGTGCAGTACAAGTGCAAGAGTACAGGGTGCTATCACAGAGTACTGAGTGCAAGAGTACAAAGTGCAAGAGTACAGGGTGCTATCACAGAGTACTGAGTGCAAGAGTACAGGGTGCTATCACAGAGTACTGAGTGCAAGAGTACAGGGTGCTATCACAGAGTACTGAGTGCAAGAGTACAAAGTGCAAGAGTACAGGGTGCTATCACAGAGTACTGAGTGCAAGAGTACGAGTGCAAGAGTACAGTGCAAAGTGCAAGAGTAGGGTGCTATCACAGAGTACTGAGTGCAAGAGTACAAAGTGCAAGAGTACAGGGTGCTATCACAGAGTACTGTACAAAGTGCAAGAGTACAGGGTGCTATCACAGAGTACTGAGTGCAGTGCAAGAGTACAGGGTGCTATCACAGAGTACTGAGTGCAAGAGTACAGGGTGCTATCACAGAGTACTGAGTGCAAGAGTACAAAGTGCAAAGAGTACAGGGTGCTATCACAGAGTACTGAGTGCAAGAGTACAGGGTGCTATCACAGAGTACTGAGTGCAAGAGTACGCAAGAGTACAGGGTGCTATCACAGAGTACTGAGTGCAAGAGTACAGTGCTATCACAGAGTACTGAGTGCAAGAGTACAAAGTGCAAGAGTACAGGGTGCTATCACAGAGTAACTGAGTGCAAGAGAGTGCAAGAGTACAGGGTGCTATACAGTGCAAGAGAGTACTGAGTACTGCAAGAGTACAAAGTGCAAGAGTACAGGGTGCTATCACAGAGTACTGAGTAGTACAAAGTGCAAGAGTACAGGGTGCTATCACAGAGTACTGAGTGCAAGAGTACAAAGTGCAAGAGTACAGGGTGCTATCACAGAGTACTGAGTGCAAGAGTACAGGGTGCTATCACAGAGTACTGAGTGCAAGAGTACAAAGTGCTAGAGTACAGGGTGCTATCACAGAGTACTGAGTGCAAGAGTACAGGGTGCTATCACAGAGTACTGAGTGCAAGAGTACAAAAGTGCAAGAGTACAGGGTGCTATCACAGAGTACTGAGTGCAAGAGTACAGGGTGCTATCACAGAGTACTGAGTGCAAGAGTACAGTGCAAGAGTACAGGGTGCTATCACAGAGTACTGAGTGCAAGAGTACAAAGTGCAAGAGTACAGGGTGCTATCACAGAGTACTGAGTGCAAGAGTACAAAGTGCAAGAGTACAGGGTGCTATCACAGAGTACTGAGTGCAAGAGTACAAAGTGCAAGAGTACAGGGTGCTATCACAGAGTACTGAGTGCAAGAGTACAGGGTGCTATCACAGAGTACTGAGTGCAAGAGTACAAAGTGCAAGAGTACAGGGTGCTATCACAGAGTACTGAGTGCAAGAGTACAGGGTGCTATCACAGAGTACTGAGTGCAAGAGTACAAAGTGCAAGAGTACAGGGTGCTATCACAGAGTACTGAGTGCAAGAGTACAGGGTGCTATCACAGAGTACTGAGTGCAAGAGTAGTGCAAGAGTACAGGGTGCTATCACAGAGTACTGAGTGCAAGAGTACAAAGTGCAAGAGTACAGGGTGCTATCACAGAGTACTGAGTGCAAGAGTACAGGGTGCTATCACAGAGTACTGAGTGCAAGAGTACAAAGTGCTAGAGTACAGGGTGCTATCACAGAGTACTGAGTGCAAGAGTACAAAGTGCAAGAGTACAGGGTGCTATCACAGAGTACTGAGTGCAAGAGTACAAAGTGCAAGAGTACAGGGTGCTATCACAGAGTACTGAGTGCAAGAGTACAAAAGTGCAAGAGTACAGGGTGCTATCACAGAGTACTGAGTGCAAGAGTACAGGGTGCTATCACAGAGTACTGAGTGCAAGAGTACAAAGTGCAAGAGTACAGGGTGCTATCACAGAGTAACTGAGTGCAAGAGTACAGGGTGCTATCACAGAGTACTGAGTGCAAGAGTACAAAGTGCAAGAGTACAGGGTGCTATCACAGAGTACTGAGTGCAAGAGTAGTGCAAGAGTACAGGGTGCTATCACAGAGTACTGAGTGCAAAGAGTACAAAGTGCAAGAGTACAGGGTGCTATCACAGAGTACTGAGTGCAAGAGTACAGGGTGCTATCACAGAGTACTGAGTGCAAGAGTACAGGGTGCTATCACAGAGTACTGAGTGCAAGAGTACTAAGTGCAAGAGTACAGGGTGCTATCAAGAGTATGAGTGCAAGAGTACAGGGTGCTATACACAGAGTACTGAGTGCAAGAGTACAAAGTGCAAGAGTACAGGGTGCTATCACAGAGTACTGAGTGCAAGAGTACAGGGTGCTATCACAGAGTACTGAGTGCAAGAGTACAAAGTGCAAGAGTACAGGGTGCTATCACAGAGTACTGAGTGCAAGAGTACAGGGTGCTATCACAGAGTACTGAGTGCAAGAGTACAAAGTGCAAGAGTACAGGGTGCTATCACAGAGTACTGAGTGCAAGAGTACCAAGTGCAAGAGTACAGGGTGCTATCACAGAGTACTGAGTGCAAGAGTACAAAGTGCAAGAGTACAGGGTGCTATCACAGAGTACTGAGTGCAAGAGTACAAAGTGCAAGAGTACAGGGTGCTATCACAGAGTATGAGTGAGAGTGCAAGAGTACAGGGTGCTATCACAGAGTACTGAGTGCAAGAGTACAAAGTGCTAGAGTACAGGGTGCTATCATAGAGTACTGAGTGCAAGAGTACAAAGTGCAAGAGTACAGGGTGCTATCACAAGAGTACTGAGTGCAAGAGTACAAAGTGCAAGAGTACAGGGTGCTATCACAGAGTACTGAGTGCAAGAGTACAGGTGCTATCATAGAGTACTGAGTGCAAGAGTACAGGGTGCTATCACAGAGTACTGAGTGCAAGAGTACAAAGTGCAAGAGTACAGGGTGCTATCACAGAGTACTGAGTGCAAGAGTACAGGGTGCTATCACAGAGTACTGAGTGCAAGAGTACAGGGTGCTATCACAGAGTACTGAGTGCAAGAGTACAGGGTGCTATCACAGAGTACTAAGTGCAAGAGTACAGGGTGCTATCACAGAGTACAGAGTGCAAGAGTACAGGGTGCTATCACAGAGTACTGAGTGCAAGAGTACAAAGTGCAAGAGTATAGGGTGCTATCACTGAGTACTGAGTGCAAGAGTACAAAGTGCAAGAGTACAGGTGGCTATAACAGAGTACTTAGTGCAAGAGTACAAAGTGCAAGAGTACAGGGTGCTATCACTTGGTTGTAAGCGTCATTACCTGTGGTAACCCATAGTTCAATGGCATATCTTGATCATCCCATCTAAATTATATATAATAGTATATATTATATACCATAGTATGTCAAGTGAGTGGGGAATAGCAATATGATATCATATGATGCCGGCAGTCTGACTAGGCTAGAATTACCATTTATATACAATATCATATGATGCAATTTGTATGATACCATACTTGCCTTTGGTCAACATCAAGTGATATGCCGGTCCCCACAAATGAGTAGGGTATGGTAGAAGAATTGTATGGAGAAAAATTGTATTGTAATATATAATTGTATGGCAATGGTATTTTTTGGTAAGGGTGGCCTGGGAAAGGGGGTATGGGAAAAGAATTGCGTGCATGTGTGATTTCAATATTGTAGACGGTTGGGCGATATATCATGTGTTTCCGTACAATTTATTGTATGATATATTGGAAGATATTGTACGATATATATATATATATATATATATATATATATATATATATATATATATATATATATATATATATATAATATATATATATATATAAATGATACGATATATCGTACAATATCTTACCATATATCATACAATGAATTGTACGGAAACACATGATATATTTGATATATCATATGATACGATATTACCATATTATATTTTGGGAGATATTGTATATACATGCTATATCATACGACATGATATCTATACATGTGATATATAGATATTGTACGATATATCATATGATACGATATTGCACTTAATAACCCTACACATGAGCAGAGCTGTGCTGTGGTCATGTATGTGGCATAGACTTCAACAGATGTCTGGTCGTCCTTGCCAGTCAATTAATGTGACCACTATAATCGACCCATATACATTTTATATGTTAGGATGTCAATGAGCAGACATGTACTGTGGGTACGTATGTGACTAGTATGTTAAAGGAATATACCTGTGATGTAGTTACGTATGTGACTAATATGTTAATGGAATATACCTGTGATGTAGTTACGTATGTGACTAATATGTTAATGGAATTTACCTGTGATGTAGTTACGTATGTGACTAATATATTAAAGGAATATAACTGTGATGTAGTTCAGGTACTTCAGCAGATGACTGGTCGTCCTACCCGCCTAGTCGATTTGTGTGCCCTGCTTATTGTCGTGCTGAATGTGTCTCTGCTATTTTATGGAACGGCGTGCTAGGTGAGCAACCCAGAGGCGTGCTGGGGAGTAGCCCAGAGGTGGCTGAGCCGGAAGTAGCAAATATGTAACAACATATTTTTACGTCTGGCCCCCTCAATCTTACGCCTCGTCTAAGGGCGCAACATTTACTAATGTTTTATTCGACCCCTTCAGCCAGTCTCTTTCATTTTGCGTACAACCGAGGGATTACAATGGTTTTTCAGCCTTTGTTGGGCTGCTCACCTTCTTCCGATTCTAAGCCCCCCCACACCTCGATCACCGCACCACCACGACGCTCAAGGAAGGCAGGGAGCTGGGAGAACACGGAGCGGATTTGAACCTGAGTTGTTCGAAGCGTAACGTTTCAAATCTCAAACTTGAATTTGAACTTGAACTTCGAATCTCAAAACGCAGATTATGGAGGGCCTGCCAGCCCACCCCCACCGCTGCTACAAAATAGTAGGCGCACTTGGTGCCTAAGTGCGCCTACTGCCGGTATGCATTTTGTAGGAGGGGCACCACCATTCGAACAGAATCTTCCGTGTCACTGGTATGTGTAGGGAGCCCCACCTCCTGGGGTGAAAGTCCTTTCACAACTAATAAAAAAAACTCAAATCAAATCAAATTGCTTACAGTGTTGGGGTATGTATGTTTCTAAGGAGATGCACCAGTGTCTTTACGAGGCACAATGTTGCTCTTAGCAGCCTTAGGAGTGCTACAAACAGCTTTTTGCGCCCCGAAGCAACCCCAGAAGGCTGTAACGTTGCACCCTTACTACATCAAGGTGCATAATTTAGCACTTGTACATGTACTACATATGGATATGGCGGGTTGTGGCCGAAGAGGTGTGAGCGGTTGAGGTTGCAGGTGTGGGTGGGAGGGCGTGGACAGCGTGGACAGTGCTACACATTTTCACCTGTTATTTCGACCATTTCGGGGGATCGAAATCCAGCCAGGTAGGACGGGAGGTAGGACTCGCAGGAGGGGGGGAAGGTCGGGGAAGGTGTCGCTGCATAGGTCGGCTGACCCCTCACCAGACAGCCTGGGCCGACCAACCATCAGCATCAGTATCACAGTATCATAATCTGATATTGATCTCTCGTGCAACGTAGGTACTCCATCGTCTTTACAGTTCAAGCAATCGTGCATCAAGCTATATTTCACCAGAAGTGATCCGCAGCATCAGCGATAGCAGACCACCCTCCGCATCCGCCCCCCGCCCCCCAACCCTCACCCCTATCAACACCACCCCACCCCCAGGCTCGCGCGTTTTGTAGCAGCAGTCGGGAACACGAACGTAGACCGATCCAAAACAGCCCCCCCCTTCCTGTTGTTCAAGAAAATACTCCAGGTCCCTTCTTCCTTGCTCCTATCCTTCTATCAGCCAGGCAGCCATGGTGTTCGCGTCGCTTCGCCACTTGCTTGCGCCATCGATGCGACTGGTATGTTATGTTTTGTAGCACACTCGCTCTTGATAGTGCTCAGCTTCGTTTGTCGCATCCAAATGCCATGCTTACTTTTGTGAATAATGCATGATCTGTTACGCAGTTGTGCTGCATAACAGATCATGATATGATATCATGGTGTCTCTGGTGGGGCAGGTTCCTCAATCGCTTCTAAATACCATGCATGATTTTGTTATGAACACATGACATGTTGCTGATTAAAACAGTGGCATCCCACGTCATAGTGTGCCACATCATAGTATCCATGCAGCACGTAATGTCCATGTGGCACGTACCTCACCCCCCCTCTGAACGCGTGACTACCATTACTGCTTTTATTAACAATGCATGATCTGTAACTGAGTGCAAGGGTTGCATGATCTTCCATGGTGTCCATGTGGCACGTACCTCACCACCCTCTGAACGCGTGACTGCCATGACTGCTGTTGTTAACAATGCATGATCTGTAACTGAGTGCAAGGGTGGCTTTATATGTCATGGTGTCCATGTGGGATGTACCTCGTTCCCCCCTGAATAAGTTACTGCCATGCATGATTTTGTTATGTACACAGGATATGTTGCTGATTATGACTGTGGCATCCTTTGTCATTGTGGCATAGTGCCCATGTGGCACGGTAGTGCCCATGTGACAGGTACCTCACCCCCCCTCAGAATAAATGACTGCTATGCCTGCTTTTGTTAACGATGCATGATCTTCCATGGTGTCCATGTAGCATGTACCTCGTTCCCCCCTGAATAAGTTACTGCCATGCATGATTTTGTTATGTACACAGGATATGTTGCTGATTATGACTGTGGCATCCTTTGTCATTGTGGCATAGTGTCCATGTGGCACGGTAGTGCCCATGTGACAGGTACCTCACCCCCCCTCAGAATAAATGACTGCTATGCCTGCTTTTGTTAACGATGCATGATCTTCCATGGTGTCCATGTAGCATGTACCTCGTTCCCCCCTGAATAAAAGACCGCCGTGCATGATTTTGTTATGAACACAGGATATGTTGCTGATTATGACTGTGGCATCCTTCATCATTGTGGCATAGTGTCCATGTAGCACGTAGTGTCCATGTGGCACGTACCTCACCCCCCCTCTGAATAAACGACTGCCATGCCTGCTTTTGTTAACAATGCAGATCTGTAACTGAGTGCAAGGGTTGCATGATCTTCCATGGTGTCCATGTGGCATGTACCTCGCTCCCCCCTGAACGCTTGACTGCCATGACTGCTTTTGTCAACCATGCCTGATCTGTAGCAGAGTGCAAGGGTGGCTTTATATGTCAATAGTGCCCATTTGACAGGTACCTCCCCCCCCCCCTCTTAACGCCTGACCGCCATGCCTGCTCCAAAAAAAATGCCATGCCTCCTAAAGCCACCCTTGCAGAGTGCAAGGGTGGCTTTATATGTCAATAGTGCCCATTTGACAGGTACCTCCCCCCCCCCTCTTAACGCCTGACTGCCATGCCTGCTTTTGTTAACAATGCAATCTGTAACAGAGCACAAGGTTTGCATTATGTGTCATAGTGTCCATGTGACAGGTACCTCGCCCCCCCCCCTGAATGAGTCACTGCCATGCCTGCTTTTGTTAAACCATGCACGACCTGTTACAGAGCACAAGCGTCGACAATACATGCTCTGTTATATGGCAAAAGGTTGGCATTATATGTCTTAGTGCCCATGTGACAGATACTCCCCCCCCCCCCCCCCCGAATGAGTAACTGACATGCTTGCTTTCGTTAATTAGTAGGATCTATTACAGAGCACAAGTGTTAACAATACATGCTCTATTAAATAGCAAAAGGTTGGCATTATATGTCATGGTGTCCATGTGACAGGTCCCCCCCCCCCCCCCCCCCCCCCCCCCCCCCCCCCCCCGAATGAGTAACTGACATGCTGCTTTCGTTAACTAGTAGGGATCTTTTACAGAGCACAAGTGTTAACAATACATGCTCTATTAAATAGCAAAAGGTTGGCATTATATATCAATGGTGTCCATGTGACAGGTACCCCCCCCTCCCCCTCCCCCCCCCCCCTGAATAAGTGACTGCCACGCCTGCTTTTGTCAACCATGCATTGGGAACGGCAGTATGATATCATGTCCTCATATGATATCATATGATGCCGTCAGTCTGACTTTGCTAAAGTTACCATTTATATACAATATCATATGATGCAATTTGTTTGATATCATATGATAGCATGCTCACCTTTGGTCAACATCATATGATATGCATGTCCCTAACCATGCATGATCTGTTACCTATCACAACGGTGGTATTATATGCTCTGGTGTCCATGCAGCAAGTACCTCACTCCCCCCTGAATGAGTGAATCCCATTCTTGCGTTTGTTGAGAGTTTGTTATCTGTTCCTGGATAGAACGGTGGCTGAAAGACCATGTTAAAGGTAATGATAACGCCTGGTGGGGCGTGGTGTTAAGGGAACCCGTCGTACGCGGGCAGAGAACGGTCTACCACCTCGACTGGACAAGTTACCATCGCGGTTGGCAATGACCTGCAATGCTAAGGGTGACGTCGTTAAAGCGATTTGGTGTACCACTAGAGCAAATATTTCACTGAAACGGGCTAAAAAAAGACCATGATACCAAACCAAACAAACCTAACAAACCGAACCTAACTTTATTTAACCTCATCTAACCTTACCAAACCGAACCAAACCGAACTGAACCGAACCGAATCAAACCGAACTGAACCAAACTGAACGTGACCTAACCCAACCCAACCAAATAAAACCAGCCCTCCACAACCCCAAACCAAACCAAACCAAACCTCCCGAAACCCAAACCAAACCAAACCAAATCAAACCAAACCAAACCAAACCAAATCAAACCAAACCTCCCGAAACCCAACCCAACCCAACCCAACCCTCCACAAACCAAACCAAACCAAATCAAACCGAACCAACCGAGCTTGATATAACCCAACCAAACCCAACCAAACACAACGCAACCAAACATAACATAACCAAACCGAACCAAACTTGACCCAACCTAACCCAGCCAAATATTAACCCAACCCATCCACTTGACAACCCCCGTAGGGCAAGCAACTAGAGTGCAGCCTGCCCACCTCCTGCCTAGGCCTTGGCCCAGCTAGGGCCTTCATGTCCACCCTAGGTGGCGGCATCACCATGCCCTCACCTACCAAGCTTGAGGAGCTCATGCGGGTTGACGAACTGCTAGGCAAAGAGACTAAGGAAATTTCTGCAATTTGGTTGAAGCACCATGAGGATATTGAAACCACGCAGATGCGAGTCGGAGGCATCATGAGTGCGATTGAGTATGAGAAGTTGACAAGTCGAGCAAAGAAGTGGTAGGTGGTAAAGGCACTGCGACTTTGGGGCGACTTTGGCACCCTTTACTTAGCTTAAAAAGGTGAATTCTGGGTGCATAAGGGTGCCGTAGGGGTGCAGACAGCAATTTGGTTGAAGCATCACGAGGATATTGAAACTACGCAGATGCGGGTTGGAGGCATCATGAGTGCGATTGAGTATGAAAAGTTGACAAGCCGAGCAAAGAAGTGGTAGGTGGGAAAGACACAAATTTGTGAGGTTTAAGGCACCCTTTACTTGGCTTAAAAGGGTGAATTTTGGGTGCATAAGGGTGCCGTAGGGGTGCAGAAAGCAATTATTTTTATTACAATGCAACACAACCCAACACACACGCACTAAAGCAAAACAAGACAAAATGCTCGCTCACTACACTTTTGCCTATTGCCCCAGCACAGTCCTTTGTCTGTACTATTCCTCTGTACCTGTTTTCCTACTGCCTCAGTACAGTCCCCCGTCCGTACTGCCCCTCACTACCCGTTTACCTAATGGTCCAGTACCGTCCCCAGTTCGTACTGCCTATCACTACCCGTTTCCTTCATGCCCCAGTACAGTCCCCTGTTTGTACTGCCCCTCACTACCCGCTTCCCTACTGCCCCAGTACAGTCCCCTGTCCGTACTGCCTATCACTACCCGTTTTCCTAATGCCCCAGTACAGTCCCCTGTCCGTACTGCCTATCACTACCCGCTTCCCTAATGCCCCAGTACAGTCCCCTGTTCGTACTGCCTATCACTACCCGTTTCCCTACTGCCCCAGTACAGTCCCCTGTTCGTACTGCCTATCACTACCCGCTTCCCTAATGCCCCAGCACAGTCCCCTGTTCGTACTGCCTATCACTACCCGCTTCCCTAATGCCCCTGCACAGTCCCCTGTTCGTACTGCCTATCACTACCCGCTTCCCTAATGCCCCAGTACAGTCCCCTGTTCGTACTGCCTATCACTACCCGTTTCCCTAATGCCCCAGTACAGTCCCCTGTTCGTACTGCCTATCACTACCCGTTTCCCTACTGCCCCAGTACAGTCCCCTGTTCGTACTGCCTATCACTACCCGTTTCCCTAATGCCCCAGTACAGTCCCCTGTTTGTCTTGCCACTCGGAAAGCCTGGAGGGGGATTCCTTACTCTAGTACTTCAATGCCAGCCACCGTTCGTCCTCTTCACTACCCTTGAAGAATATTCTAAGTGAGTTCCTTTTACTTATTTATTTGTTTGTTTGTTATCCAATATTTGTGTATTTATTCATTGTTATTGTATTTATCCAATATTTGTGCATTTATCCAATATTTATCCATTTATTCATTTTTATTGTATTTATCCAATATTTGTATATTTATTCATTGTTACTCTTCACTACCCTTGAAGACTATTCTAAGTGAGTTCCTTTTACTTATTTATTTGTCCATTTATTTATGTATTTGTTTTTTTGTTTGTTATTTAATATTTGTGTATCTATTCATTGTAACTCTTCACTACCCTTGAAGAATATTCTGATTGGGTTCCTTTTATTGATTGATAATTCGCCGTTCGTCCTCTTCCCTACCCTTGAAGAATATTCTAAGTGAGTTCCTTTTTTTTATTATTCACTACCCTTGAAGATTATCATAAGTGAGTTCCTTCTGTTGATTTACAATTCGCCGTTCGTCCTCTTCCCTACCCTTGAAAAATATTCTAAATGGGTTTGTTTAATTAATTTATTAGTCGCTGTTCGTCCTCTTCACTACCCTATAAGACTATTTTAAGTGAGTTCCTCTTATTTATTTATTTATTTCTTTATTTATTTATTTATTCATTAATTTATTTGTTTTTTTATTTATTATTACTCTTCACTACCCTTGAAGAATATTCTAAATGAGTTCCTTTATTTATTTATTATTCGCCGTTTGTTCTCTTCACTACTCTTGAAGTATATTCTAAGTGAGTTACTTTGAATTTATTTTTTTTATTTATTTTATTTATTTTATTTATTAAAGCACACCCTCCAACACACCCTAAATCCGCCCACCCTCCCACCTACTTACCTATCCACCCACCCACACCCTCCAACACCCTCCAACACCACCCTCAAACAACACCCTTCAACACACCCTCTCGGAATGGTGTGCATGCACCTGCCACACCTCCACCCACCCACCTACCAACCCACCCACCCACCCTCCACCTACCTTCCTATCCACCCACCCACCCACACCCTCCAACACACCCTACACCCACCCACCCTCCCACCTGCCTTCCTATCCACCCACCCACACCCTCCAACACACCCTCCAAAACTCCCTCCAACACACCCAAAACCGACCCACCCTTCCACCTACCTACCTATCCACCTTCCCACACCCTCCAACACACCCAAAACCGACCCACCCTTCCACCTACCTACCTATCCACCTTCCCACACCCTCCAACACACCCAAAACCGACCCACCCTTCCACCTACCTACCTATCCACCTTCCCACACCCTCCAACACACCCAAAACCGACCCACCCTTCCACCTACCTACCTATCCACCTTCCCACACCCTCCAACACACCCTCCAACACACCTTCTAAGAATGGCGTGCATGCACCTCCTCACTTAACTCTGACCAACTACACGGAGCTGAAGGACAGCAAGGGCCTAGTGCTCATTAGAGGCGACATTGTCAACCCTTTGGAAGTCAGCCCTGCTGAGGTGATGTTGGTGGCTTTGTGTGTGTGTGTGTGTGTGTGTGTGTGTGGGGGGGGGGGGGGGGGGGGGAGAGGCGACACTGTCAACCCTTTGGAAGTCAGCCCCTGCTGAGGTGATGTTGGTGGCTGTGGGTGGGGGGTGAATGTGGGCGGGTGTTGGTGGATGCAGGTGTGTATACGTTAGAGGGTGGGTGGTTGGGGGTGATGTTGGTGACCGCGGGGTCAGGCGGGGGTGGGGAGCAAAGTGTGTGAGTGTGGGTGGGTGGGGTGGGGTGTGTGTGTGGGGGGGGGATGGGCAAGTGTGTATATGTTAGTGGGGGGGGGGGGTCGGGTTGTTTTTTTTGTTCGTGGGTGGGTGGGTGTTGCCGGTGGGTGGGTGGGTGGGTGGATGTTGCCGGGTGGGTGGGTGGGTGGGTGTTGCCGGGTGGGTGGGTGGGTGGGTGGGTGTGCCGGGTGGATGGGTGGGTGTTGCCGGTGGGTGGGTGGGTGGGTGGGTGTTGCCGGGTGGGTGGGTGGGTGTTGCCGGTGGGTGGGTGGGTGGGTGGGTGGGTGTTGCCGGGTGGGTGGGTGGGTGGGTGGGTGGGGTGTTGCCGGGTGGGTGGGTGGGTGGGTGGGTGTTGCCGGGTGGGGTGGGTGGGTGGGTGTTGCCGGGTGGGTGGGTAGGTGGGTGGGTGGGTGTTGCCGGGTGGGTGGGTTGGGGGGCTAGGGTACTCTTGTTCACTACGGCTACAAATGGTGATCACCCTGAAGGCTGATCTGCCATTTAGCCAAAACTTACGGACAAACTAACAAATGAACTGATTGGCTGACTGACTGAATGTCTGAATGAATGAATGAATGAATGGATGACTGTCTGAATGAATGAATGAATGAATGAATGACTGACTGACTGAATAACTAGATAACTAACTAATTAACAATGTAGGCCTGTCTGCTCATGGAGTTGACACGAGCGTTCTACACTCACAAGGAGGACTACCTTCAAGTGGGAACGCACTAACTGACTAACTGACTAACTGACTAACTAACCATCTAACTGACTAACTGACTAACAATTTCACTAACTAACTACCTAACTGAATGACTAATAATGCAGGCCCATCTGCTCATGGAGTTGACACGAGCGTTCTACACTCACGATGAGGACTACCTTCAAATGGAAACACACTAACTAACTAACTAACTAATTAACTAACTGGATTACTAACATTGCAGGCCCGTCTGCTCATGGAGTTGACACGAGCGTTCTACACTCACGACGAGGACTTTGTTCAAGTCGAGCAATTCAATCATCGCCAGTCTGAGTTTGACTTCGAGGCATTGCTGAAGAAACTGGGACACACCTTACCCAAGTGAACAAGTCCTAGCCCGTTTCAGTGATAGAATTGGTCTAGTCGTACACCAAATCGCTTTAACGACAAAGGGTCTGGGGTTCGACTCCCCCTAAGGGTAGAAGAAACTGGGACACACCTTACCCAAGTGAACAAGTCCCATGGAAAATTGGTGGAGAGTGTCGGCAATGGAACAACAGGTGGCAATGATGGAGATGACCGATGTATGTTAGTTATAAGACAATTGGCTGACGTGTCAAGCTTTAAAGCGCAAAGATTTCCGTTTTTAGTTGAACCAAAAGCGCAATCCAAAGGGAGGCAGTTGCGTCAGAAGTGCAACCCAAAATGACAATTGCGATACCCTGATCCCATGTGACGAGAACCATTCTCCTGTGTCATCCTGTGGAGTGCTGGGTAACCTACAGCACTGAAGAGTGAACTGGCTCCTTGTGAAGCTATGTGAATGTACTGTAAAATAGGGAGACCCATCCTTTGAGGCGAAAATCCTCCTTGGAGAAAATACTTCGACACTGCAAAGAAGAAAAATTGTTTAATGCGTTGCTTTTCTTTTGGGGTAAGGGCAACAGCTTCTAGGCAGCTTCCCTACCAGACTTGCTATTCAGCGAAATTTAACGTATCCCAATTCACCTTGAAGCTGAACGCGGTATCTTAGTAATTGTCCACATCTTTTCCAACACCACGCCGATCAGGGTAATTCACACCATGCGATAGTGCGTGACATAGGCACAATCACGCTCTGAGATGATTATTCCAGCGTGCTACATTATCAATGTACATACTCAACATGTAGCGTCCCAAAGCGAGATTCATGACACAAGGCTAATATCCGTAGTCAGGGAAGTTGCGGGATACATTCCCACGACCACTCACATGTCCGTCGCTGCATATGTCTACCAAAAAACTCCACCGAAATTTAAGTGTTCACTGCTCGGGATCTTCAAAAAACAGCCCCAAAAACCAACCCTCGTTCCACCTGTTATAAATGTTGATGGTATGCAGGCTGTGCTGCTGTCCATTCTCGGCAGTGACTTGTTGAGGATTAGTTTATGTAACGAATCCTCTCTCTCTCTCCCTGTCTCTCACACAAACACTCGGGTCCTTTTCTGCAACATGCTTGTGTTGGTTTGACTTGTGTTTTTTTCCCTTAAGGGCTTAATCGCTGCATCTTAAGGTGCTAATAGCTCATGCCCTTGGACCTTGGGTGTATTTTTGTCATTTTTGGTTCGGCCTTCCTCTCTTTTACTTGTTGGGCTTGGTGCTCTGGATCGCCTATCTAGGTATTCCTCCCCTTACCGCTCTCATTTACGCCTCCAGTTTGCTTTGTTTACTGTTTCTAGTTTGTTTTTTCAGGTTTTGTGGGGTGCCTCAAAAACCCTCATGCTCCCTACTATAAAATTGTATGATAGGCTGTGCTGCTGTTAGGTCGCAGCAATGATTTGCTGAGTTTATGTAACGAACCCTCTCTCTCTCCCCCAAAACTTCTCATGCTTATGGTTTCCGCTCTCTTTTCCGCCTCTAGTTTGCTTCATTTCTTGGACTGTTCCTACTTAGATCTTCAGGTTTGTGTGTGTGTGTGTGTGTGGGGTGGGGGGGGGGGGGGGGGGGGGGGGGGTGGGGGGGGGGGAGGGCTCAAAAACCCTCATGCTTCCTGTTACCAGTTTAAAATTTGATGGTACATGTAGGCAGGCTGTGCTGCTGTCCTATCTCGGCAATGATTTGCTGAGTTTATGTAACGAACCCTGTCTCTCTTTGTGTCGGCTGCAGAACCAGATCAGATGCGTATAGCCAACATGTCTGCCCTGAGCGGTGTATTCCTTCGTCCCTGTCTTGTGTGCTTGCTTGCGGAGTCTTGCTATTTTGGTTTGTGGACATTCTGTGTTTAGTCTGGACTCTCCCTTTTCTCCCATGGGCGCCTATGGCATACTCCTAGGCTCTCTGGCCCACGTTCTGCACGGTGGTTGTGCTGGTTGCACTAGCGCTCTTTTCCTTTCCAGGGCATTCTCGCTGCATTTACTTTTGCTCTTAGCGGGTGCCTTTGAGGGCCTTTTTTTGTTCGGCCTTCCCCTCGTGTGTGTTGGGCTTGGTGCTCTGGATTGCCTACCTTGGAATCCCTCCCCTTTCCGCCTCCTGGTTGCTTGCTTTAATGGACTTCGTGCCCTTTGTTTGCTTTCAACGGATGGGCAAGTCCCTTTAGCCAATTTGGCCTACCCCTGGACAGTAACATGCATTCACATTACTTGGGCGTCGAGCTCACGCTTAGGTGCTGACTGTCGAGCTCCGTTATATGTTAGTAGGATTTGGCGATGCTCGATTGCTCGAATCCTCGAATCCAATGTTTTCAAATTTTCAAATTTGTAATTTTGACTGTTTTCTTAGTCTTTATTAGTCCTACATCTATCTCTAGATAGTTAGATGTTTTAACTTGAAACCTTAGTTGATTAGCAGTAACTTATCAAACCCGTTATATGTTAGTAGGATATGTCGAGCTCCATACCTTCAGACATGGACGAAATTTGGATATAATTGAATTGCTGCATGGTTTTTCAGCCAACTATGGGCTGCTCACCGCCTTCCAGTTCCAAGTCCCCCCCTGCCATACCTACCCACGGAACCAGGGAGCGAACTAAGTGGAATAGACAGGCAAACGGACGGATGGATGGAGTTTGAGCACCCCCATACCAAACCCGAAGTCAGTTATGGTTTTAAGAATGAAGTAAGTAAAGGATGACTCGGCAACCTGGGATTGCCTAACAGTGATGTGCAGAAATTACAGTACGAATCAATGTACCAGTGCATGTCACGACGGGCTTTCAAAGTGCATCCCAAGGAGAGCCTGAGCCATGCCGCGTACTTTTGCGCGGCTCAGCAGCTCCTCATCAGAGTAGGGCAGGCCATTCACACGTGGTAACAGCTCGTGCCTCATGTGCAGGGCCTCCAACACATCATCCGCCTGCGCAGCCGCCACCAACGACTGGAAAACCGCCAGCCAAGCAGCGCCGCTAGCTGTACTACGGTCCAGGAAGTCGCCCCCCTCGAGGTCCATACACACCAGTGGGTTGAAGGCACCCGTGCCGTGCCCCTTGCGCCTGTCAGCTACCAGGCTCTTCAGTCGCGAGGAGTTGGCAGCCGTGTCTATGGCTCTCTCTGGCATCCACCACCAGCTCTTGTCGGCGTGCTTGTTCTCTAAGAGGGGAACACCCGGTTCTAGTGGGGAAAACCGAACACCTGGAGATCTCCCAGTAGTAGAAGCAGCAGCAGCAGCAGCAGCAGCAAAAGCAGCAGCAGCACCACCACTACCACCACTACTAGAACTGGCAACGGAGATTTCATCACTGGCCTGTACACCAGCACCAGCAACAGCACTACCAACACAACCACCACTGGCACCACCACTACCACTAGAGCTGGCAACGGAGATTTCTCCAATGGCCTGTACACCAGCACCACCACCACTTGCACCACCACCACCACCACCACTAGAGCTGGCAACAGAGATTTCAACCATGGCCTGTACACCAGCACCAGCACCACTGGCACCACCACCCCTACCATCACCACTGGAACCACCACCACCACCACTAGAGCTGGCAACCGAGATTTCATCACTGGGATGCACACCAGCAGGCCCTGGTTCCCCTGAACTATCATTGCGCTCTCCAATCGGGCTAAGCCCCCCCAGCTGATCACTTGAACCCTCTTTGCCCTCCCCGATTAGCCAAGGCCCTCCCTGCTGATCACTTGAACCCTCCATGCCCTCCCCAATTGGCCAAGGCCCTCCCCCTGCTTGATCACGAACCCTCCATGCCCTCACCCCGATTGGGCGAGGCCCTCCCTGTTGATCACTTGAAACCCTCCTTGCCCCTCTTTGGATTGGGGGAGGCCCCGCCTGTGGGACCCAGTCTTCTACTAATGGGCCTGCTCCTGATGCCGGCGGTGACGTAGCAGAAGGTGACGTAGCAGAAGGTGAAGCCTCCTGTGTAGCTATGAATGTAGCTGAATTCTCCACTGCTACTGACTTATCACTCCGCTGCCTGAGAATGCTTGTGCAGGAGTCCTTCCTGCATTTGATGCGTAGGTGGGGCTGCCAGCTGACTAGACATGCCGGGCTGCCTTGAGGAGGATGGTATCGCCCAGCTGTCAAATGCAAGCACGGATTTGCTCCCAGCAATTCATAAACGTGCTAGTATTCAAAGGCCCTCGGGTCAGCCAGGATGGGAGCGGACCTGTTTGCAAAAGCCCATGGTGCCAGCTCTTGGAGTATATGTGGCTACCCATACGCGCTGGCGCACTAGGGATGTGGAGCCTGCTACTGGGGGGCTAGGGAAGGGGTGCGAGTCCAGACGGACTTGGACTGCGGAGGTGATGCCGTCAGCCCCCCCTGGGGGAACCCGCCTGGGCACTACGGCGAGATGCTGGACGGCCTGGGGAGGGGAAGCCAGCTTTGTTGAGGGGGCGACGCAGGAGGGGGGGCAGGGTCTCTTACGGGTCTAGTCTGGCCGCTGTCACTAACCTATAGCCATGAGTGAGAAGGATGGGTGTGAGAAGGGACCTTGGGTGTGAGGAGGATGGGTGGAGCGACTGGGTGTGCAATGGGAGGAATGGGTGTGAGAAGGATACGGCGTGTGAAGGGAGAGGGTGAGAAGGATGGGTGTTAGGGAGAATGGTGTGAGAAACGCATGGTGTGAAGGAGAATGGCGTGTGAGAAGGATGGTGGGAAGGGAGAATGGTGTGAGAAGGTTGTGCGAAGGGGAATGGGTGATGGGAGATGGGTGTGAGAAGATGGGTGTGAAGGTGAGAATGGGTTGTGATAAGGATGGGTGAAGGGAGAATGGGTGTGAGGGAGAATGGGTGTGAAGAAGGATGGGTGGTGGAGAAGGACTGGGTGTGAAGGCAGAGAATGGGTGCGGGAGAGGTTGAGGATAAGGATGGGTTGTGAAGGGAGAATGGGTGGAGAAGGATGCCGGCTGCGAAGAATGAGTGTGAAAAGGAGAACTGGGTTGAGAAGGATGGAGTGAATGGGTGAGGAAGTGATGGGTGTGCAAGGGAGAATGGTTTGAGAAATGTATCGGGTTGAAGGTAGGCAATGTGGTGTAGTAAGGTCACACCTTTTACATGGTGTGCGTAAGGGGCATGAATCGCGTTTGCTGATGTGTTAGATGCCATGGTTGAGAGGATTTTGTGATAATCCCATTTTTTTTTTTTTATTTTGTGATAAGGTATGGGTTGTGGAGACATTGCGTTTTAGTGATGTTGTAGCGGATGAAGGGTTTTTTTTTCTTTTATTATTTTTTATGTTTTTTTTTGCTGAGTTATAATGGTGTTTTTATTTTTTTAGTGTTTAATTGAGTGAGAATGGTCTTTTCCTTTTGTATGTGGGTGTGAGAAGGGATGGGTGTGAAGGTTCGAAGCGAGAGAAGTATGGGTGTGAGAGGATGGCGTGTGGAGTAGAGTAGGATGGTTGTGAGAGATGATGCGAAGGATAATGGGTGTGAGAAGGATGGGTGTGAGAAGGATGGGTGTGATAGGATGGGTGTGAGAAGAGATGGGTGTGCAAGGGAGAAACTGCTCTTTTTTTCTTTTTTTATATTGGGTGTGCAGAAGAGTGGGTGAGTTATGGGATGTGTTATAGTTAAGGAGGGTCGTTTTCTTATACTTTTTCTTTTTTTTATTAAATTGTTTTATCTGAGAAAGTAGATGGGTGTGAGAAGGTTTTTTCTTTGTTTACTGAGGTGTGATATTTTTTGCAGACGATGTTTTGTAAGGTTTTATATATGTGTGAGAAATTTTTATGGGTGTCGAGAAGTCTAAATGTGGTTTTTACTTTTTCTTTTTTATAATGTGGTGTCTCCCTGGTGATTTTTCTCTGGTGTGAGAAGTCTTTATGAGTGCTAGTAAGAATGGCGTTTGGTGTGAGAAGGTTTTATGGGTGTTAGAAGAATGGGTGTGAGAAGAAATGGGTGTGAGTAAGGATGAGTCTTTACTCCTCGGGATAGATGAGTGCTTCGTATCATCTCATCTGATGCAGGTGTGATGAGGGAGAATGGGTGTTAGATAGAAATGGGTGTGAGAAGGATGAGTGCGGGAAGGATGAGTGTTCGACAGATGGGTGTGAGAGGGAGAATGGGTGTTAGACAGATGGGGTGAGAGGGATGGTGTGAGAAGAATCATGGGTGTGAAGGAAGCGTGACTGGGGGGATGCTGCGTTAGTATGGATGGATGGTTAGGACCCAGCCCCTCTTGCATACCACTTGCATCGTATATGAGGAGGATGGGTTTTTTTTTGGATTAGAGAGAGCCCCTTTTTCTTATAGTGACTATACAATGGCCCTAGTGGTAGACCTCAAATCGCTTGAGGATGAAAAGTCGGGGTTTGACTCCCCTCGCGGTCGCTCTTGGCGTTGTTTCAGGTCGTTGTCAACCCTCTTTCGATGGTAGCAAGTCCAGTTGATCTGGTAGGAGACCGCTCCCCACCGCGTACGACTGGGCTCCAACTTACCACACGCCCCACAGGCGTTATCATTACCTTGTGGAGAGAGGTAAGAGGGCGATGCTGTCGTATGGATGGATGGGAAAACGATGCCCAGGCCAACGTTTCAAGAGCACAAAAACCTTACCTAGACACCAGAAAACGATGGGCCATTTCGCGAATAAACATTCATAACCGTGTGTGCGCGATTAATCGTGCTATAAGGAATAAAACACTCCGTCACTTGAGCAGGATGCGGTGTAAGCGAGGGAGGTGAGGGTTTGAGGGGAGTCGTGGAGGGTGTGAAGGAGGAGTGTGAAGGGGTGTGTGTGAAGAGGGGTGTGTGAAGGTGTGTGAAGGGAGGTGAAGGGAGTGTGTGTGTGAAGGGAGGTGAAGGGAGGTGAGGAAGGAGGTGTGAAGAGGGGTGTGAGGCGGGAGTGAAGTGAAGCGGAGGTGAAGGAAATGTGTGTGAAGAGGGGTGTTGAAGGGAGGTGAAGGGAGTGAGGGGCTCCTGACCTATAAGGTTAGAGGGAAGTTAGCCCCACTTAAGTTAGCCCGCACTAATGTTACGCCCTCATCTTACCTTCAATCCTAACACCCACCTAGACTGTAACCCTAAACCGTAAAACCACCTAAGCCCTAACCTTGAATCAAATCCAACCACTATAAGCCCCCTGAACTGAAGTTGGGGGCTAACTCCCCCCACCGACCCTTGAGGGCTCATAGGCGCATCATGCTTCTGCCTGCGCGTCTGCCGCTGCTGGTCTGCTGCTTTTGGGCCTGGCGGTCCTAGACATCTGCGCCTGCGACCAGCCGCTGTGTTGTGTTGGGGCTGAATGGGTTGGAGGGGCTGACGCGGATGGGCGGAAGGCTGCCCTTGCGGGCTGGCTGTGAGAGAGGGGGCAGGGGTGTGACACTGCTGCATTCGGGGTCTGTGCAGCGCACTGTTGCTAGGGGCTGGCTCGGATTGACGCGAGGGCCCACCGCAGAGTTCTTGTCTGTGAAGTTGCTTTTGAGGGCTCAGCTGTCAGCAGTGCCGTGCTGCCCTAGCTGGCTACCTCAAGCCTCAGCAAATCTGCCCGAGCTGCAGGCCTCGAGCCTCGCTCTGCTGCGACAGCTTGGTAGCATTCTGCCATTCGGCTTACTTTTTTGGCGCAGCTAGCGGCGGACACCGACTCCACCCCGCCAATCGTAGGCCAGCTCATCGGCAGTGCAAGCAGCAGGCCCGCGGCTGTGGCCAGCTTCTTTGCAACCGGCCGGCCCAGAAGCTGGAGCTGGTAGCTGCCGGAACCAGCATCTGCCAGTCTGATGAATGCCCAAGCAGTGTCAAACCAGGGGTGTCTGAGCTTGGTTGGAGCAGGGGCAAACTTTCCACTTCTGATGTCTCTTCTTGCAAGGCCCCAAACTAGGGGCTTTCGTGCTGGACCAGGGTTTCAGGGCTATATGGGGCTGAATCTCAGGCAAAGCCCGCCGGTTTTGGTTGCGGACCGTGCTATGGGACCAGCAACGGACTGACACCAGGGGCACCTGCGGGGTTCAAAGGGCAAGAAATAGTTCAAGTTAGCGTCACAGCACTACCTATTACAGTACAAGCTGTTACAGTACTAGCTGTTACAGCACAGTACAGTACAGTATAGTACATTACAGTACAGTACAGTACAGTAAGTTGCAGTGCAGGTACAGTACAGTACAGTACAGCTTACAGTACAGTAACTAGCTGTTACATTGTTTCAGGGGTAGACCCAAATAGGCCCAAACCATGACAGGAGGGGCTTCAACGGATATACAGCTGATTGATGCTGAACACCCAAACAATCGGGCAGAATTAAGTCGTTAGAAATTGCAGTCATCTGCAGTGTGGGAAACATAATATGGCTGCTGATAGGTACAAACAGTTGTCTGGGGTGTGGTATATTTTGATCTGAGTGATGGATAGCTGTGCGCGGTGAAGCAGATAGTCGATTTCTGGGTCTTGTATAGTTGAATCTGAGGTGTTGTATAGTTTGATCTGGGGTGTTGGCTAGTTGATTTGGGTGTTGGTATAGTTGATTGGGTGTCTGTATAGTTTGATCTGTGGCCCCACGACCGGTGTTGGTATAGTTGATCTGGGTGTTGGTATAGTTGATCTGGGGTGTTGGTGTAGTTGCATCTGGGTGTTGCATAGTTGTCTGGGTGTGTATAGTCCCGATCTGGGTGGTGGTATAGTTGTCTGGGTGTTGGTATAGTGATCTGGGTGTTGGAATAGTTGATCTGGGTGTGGTATAGTTGATCTGGGTGTTGATTATAGTTGAATCTGGGTTTGGTATATTGATCTGGGTGTTAGTATAGTTGATCTAGGTCTTGGTATTAGTTGATTCTGGGTGGTGGTATAGTGATCTGAGGTGTTGGCATAGTTGATCTGGGGTGTTGGCAAGTATCTGGGTGTTTGTATAGTTGATCTGGGTAGGTGGTATAGTTGATTCTGGGTGTTGTTAGTATCTGGTGTTGGGAATAGTTGATCTGGGTGTTGGTATAGTGATCTGGGTGTTGATTATAGTGATCTGGGTTTGGTATAGTTGAATCTGGGTGTTAGTATAGTTGATCTGGGTGTTTGGTATAGTTGATCTGGGTGGTTGGGATATAGTTGGATCTAGGGTGGTTGTATAGTGATCTGGGGTTGGTTGGTTAGTGATCTGGGGTTGGTATAGTGGATCTGGGGGTTGGCATAGTTGAATCTGGTGGTGTTTATAGTTGATCAGGTGTTTGGTATAGTTGATCTGGGTGTTGGTGATTAGATTGATCTGGGTGTTGGTGTAGTTGATCTGGGGTGTTGTATAGTTGATCTGGGTGTTGGTATAGTTCAATCTGGTTTTGGTATAGTGATCTGGGTGTGGAATAGCTGATCCGCGGGTGTGGTATAGTTGATCATGGGTGTTGGTATAGTTGATCTTGGGTGTTGGTAAGTTGTTGGGTGTTTGGAATAGCTGTATTCCGGGTGTTGGATTATAGTTGATCTGGTGTTGGATAGTTGATTCTGGTTTGTTGGGTATAGTTGATTGCGGTTGTTGGTATAGTTGATCTGGGTGTTGGAATAGCCCGATCCGGGTGGTGTGTATAGTTGATTTGGGTGTTGGTATAGTTGATCTGGGTGTTGTATAGTGTCTGGTTGTTGGCCATAGTTGATTGGGTGTTGGAAATAGTTGATTTGCGTGTTCGGTATAGTTGATCGGTTGTGGCTATATTGATTGGTTTGGATATAGTTGATCTGGGTGTGGTGTAGTTTGATAGCTGAGGTGTTGGAATAGTTGATCTGGGTGGTTTGATATAGTTGATCTGGGTGGTGGTATAGTTGATCTGGGTTGTTGGTATAGGTTGATCTGGGTGTTGGGAAATAGTGATCGGGTGTTTGGCTATAGTTGATTCTGGGTTTGATAATAGTTGATCTGGGTGTGGTATAGTTGGATCTGGGTGTTAGTATAGTTTGATCTGGGTGTTGGTATAGTTGATCTGGGTGTGGTATAGTTTGATCTGGGTGGTGGTATAGTTGATGCTGGGTGGTGGTATAGTTGATCTGGGTGTTGGATAGTTTGATCTGGGTGTTGTATAGTTGATCTGGGTGTTGGTATAGTTGATCTGGGTGTTGGTATAGTTGATCTGGGTGTTGGTATAGTTGATCTGGGTGTGGTGTAGTGTGATCTGGGTGTTGGCTATAGTGTGAATCTGGGTGTTGCAGTATAGTGATCTGGGTTGGTTATAGTTTGATCTGGGTGTTGAATAGCTGATTCCGTGGTGGTGGTATAGTTGATTCTGGTGTGGTTATAGTTGAGCTGGGTGGTTGGTATAGTTTTGATCTGGGATGTTGGAATAGCTGATCCGGGTGTTGGTATAGTTGATCTGGGTGTTGGTATAGTTGATCTGGGTGTTGGTATTGTTGATCTGTGTTGGATTGTAGTTGATCTGGGTGTGTATGTTGATCTGGGTGTTGGAATAGTTGATCTGGGTGGTGGTATAGTTGATCTGGGTGTTGGTACTAAGGTGATCTGGGTGTTTGGAATAGCTGATCTGGTGTGGTTGGTATAGTTATCTGGTGGTGTATAGTTGATCTGGGTGGTGGTATAGTTGATTTGGGTGTTGGAATAGCTGATCTGGGTGTTGGTATAGGTGATCTGGGTGTTGGTATAGGTGATCTGGGTGTTGGTATAGTGGAGGTCTGGGGGGTCATATGATTGGTGTAGTCTGTCTAGTTTGATCTGGGTTGTTGGAAATAGTTGATCAGGTGGTGGTATAGTTGATTGGGTGGTGGGTATAGTTGTCGGGTGTGTATTAGGTTTGATCTGCGGTGGGTGGTATAGTTGGATCGTGTGGCGAAGTGTTGGTATAGTTGATCTGGGTGTTGGTATAGTTGATCTGGGTGGTGGTATAGTTGATCTGGGTGTTGGTATAGTTGATCTGGGTGTTGGTATAGTTGATCTGGGTGTTGGAATAGTTGATCTGGGTGTTGGTATAGTTGATGATGCGTTGTTGGCTATAGTTGGTCTGGCGTTGTTTGGAATAGCTGACTGGTGGTGGTATAGTTGATCTGGGTGTTGGTAAGTTGTATTTGGGAGGTGTATAGTTGATCTGCAGTGGTGTATTTAGTTTGATCTGGGTGTTGGTATAGTTGATCTGGTGTTGTTGGTATAGTTGATTGGGCTGTTGGTATAGTTATTATGCGACGGTAGTGTGGAATAGACTTGTATCTCGGGAATGCTTGAGGGTATAGTTGTTGATCTGTGGTGTTTGGCCCAGTTAGTTGAAGCACTGCTGGTGGGTGTTAGTTGACTTGGTAGCGTATGTTTGATCTGGGGGTATATGAGCTCTATAGCTGATTTCTGGGTCGTGGACAGAAGAGTGTGTGATCATACGGCTTAATTCAGAAGCTGACTTACACCAAACTAAGTGCAGCCGTTACCATGCGCTCAGAGGCTTACAATTCTAGTACGTGCATGCATGCCTACTCCTGTGCCTCGCGTCCAACTGCTATCTCTATTGCGCGCTACGCTTACATCGATCTCTTTAAAACATCAACCTGGCAAGAAGTCTACGAGGACTCGAATCACGCGTGTAAACATAGAGGGAAGGCACTAGGTGTCGATGTTGTGGGGCCTTCGCTCAAGACAAGAACCTCTCTCAGAACGCGGGTTGCAAGTGCGACAGTGCCTTAAGGTCGGGTTTGCTGCTCTAATACGACTGCAATCGAGCCACGTGTACGATGCGTCGTATCTTCCACAAACCGTGGGTATCTCGCATACATCTCCTTAACGAGGAAGTATTCGCTGATGACTCGTGTGTTCGTTAAATCGCAGAATCGACAGCTCACTTACGACTCAACCTATTATGTGCCCGTTCGCCCAGTAGTCTCGTGCACACCGTGATGCGACAGATGCGGGCCACTATCTCAGCGGTCAAACATGTGGTCAGTCTTGAGCTCTTGAACGAGGAGAGAGCCAATGCTTTTTGAAATCCCCACGGGTAACGTGACATGAAAAGAGCAGCAGCGCAGCCCTCTCGTGGCCAGCACCATGTACCCCATGGGGAGGATGGGGAGAGTAGCGATCCACGATTAATTGAGTATAGGATAGATTGGTTGTAGTGTGGAGTTACTGTGCCGATGATCAAGACCGCTCAGCGATGAGGTATAGCTTAGGCATCACTACTATTTGAGTTCGACATGGAGTTAGAGTAGACGAGGGTGTGAGCTCGGACTCATAATATGGATGTTGCAGCATTCGCCGCCCGTACTAAGACGGGCTCCCTTCATACCCGCAGGGTGCAGTCAGGACCAAATATGAGCCCTGAGTCATAGCATGCGCGTGTGAGTAGGACCATAATAGTGAGTGAGATGATGGGGCTCGTGAGTAGCCCATAAAATGACTGGAGATGGTATGGGGTGTGAGTCATAGTACGCCATAAATATTGAGGAGCATGCGAGGGTTGTGAGTAGGAACAACAAAAGTGAGTGGAGATGAATGGTGTGTAGCTAGGACCACTTAATATGATGAGATGGCATGGGGTCGTGAGTAGTAGGACCATAATGATGAGTGAGATGGATGGGTGTGAGTAGTACCATAAATGAGTGAGATGGATGGGTGTGAGGTAGGACCATAAAAATGAGTTGAGTGCATGGCAACTCGGGGTGAGTGGATCGATAATTGAGGAGATGGATGGGTGCGAAGTAGGACTCCATATATTATTGAGTGAGTATGGATGGGTGTGAGTAGGACCATAAATGAGGAGAAAGTGAAGTGAACACCATGTGACCCCCCCCCACCCCCACCCTCCCACCCCCACCCACCTCACCCCCACCGACCTGTGTGATGAACCACTGGTGGACAGCAGGGACGAAGCGTATGTCTGCAGCTGAGTAGCAGGGGCCTCAAGGGAACCACCGCCAAACCCTGTGGGGAGGGAGAGGCTGCATCCGCTCAGCTTAGAGGGGTCGCTTATAGCCACTCCATGGCTGAGCAGGGCATCCAGGGCAGCCCAAGGTTAGGTGTTTACCACCGGCGTGCATGTCCACCAAAAACACTGCCAGGTGGATGCAGCTCATCGCCTGCGGCAAGGGTGGTCGTACATGGTGTGAGTAGCAGTATTCATATTAGTACAGCATAGCCAAGGGGGTCTGACAGGGGTCGCTGGTAGCCACTCCACCGGCTGAAGCAGGAGTATCCAGGGCAGCCCAGGTTTTAGGGTGTAAGCCACCTGGAGTGCATGTCCACAACAAACCGCCACGGTGGATGCCGCCCATCGGCCTGGGGTACGGGGTGGGTTGTATGTAAGTGTGGATTATTAATGGCAAGTACAGGGTAGCCAAGGGGGGCCTGCTTAGCAGTACATCTCCCTTCCCTTCACCATGCCAGCTCATCGCCTGCGGCAAGGTGTCGTTACATGGTGCGATTACTCGTATTCAGCAGTACAGGGTAGCACAAGGGGGTAAAGTAGCAGTGCAACCCCTCCCTCACCATGCCAGCTCCTCTGCTAAAAGAAGGGTTGTCCGGAGGGCGTGGTGTGAGTAATCTACTTTGAAAGTATAGGGTTGTTAGGGGCCTGATAGCAGTGCACTTCACCTCACACACCCGTCCCACATAATACCACACCCACCCACTCAACCGCCCCACCCACCTGTCCACACACCCACCCTCCACACTTTACGCACACCCACCACGCTACACGCACACACACCACGCTTAACACCACTACACCACGCACACCACACACCCTCACCTTTACGCACCACCCACCACGCTACACCACACCACCCACCACGCTCACACACACCATGCACACAACACAACCCCTCCACACTTTACGCACCACCCACCACGCTACAACAAACCACCCACACCTTCACCACAACCAGACAAGCACACCACACAACCCAACCATGTCCCACCAGCAGCAAGCAGTTTTGTTTAGAGCGACATCATAGTGGTTTTTTTTTTGACGACGCGTCGATCCCGTCGAATGCTTCACGACCTGACCCACCGATCAGACGCGCTGCCCCCGACCCCCCAAGGCCTCCGCGCTGGCGCCCGCATGCCAATGGCTACGCACTATCCTGAATTCAGGGTTGAGTATCAAAGTAGCTACTCAACCTGGACTTACAGAAATCTGAAATAAAAACACTGCGAATCATACGCTCAGTACAACTTCTCTGAAACGTCTTCAAGCGGGGGGATGAAGGCGCACCTGAAGTTGAGTTGCACAAACCACCCAACACTCTACGCACCCCAGCCACACCACCCCACAGCACCATACCACACCATGCCGCAATGCCAAGTAAGCAGTTCGTCTAGGCGAATCATAGCTTCTACACAGCCTTTTTCTGAAACCATCTGAAGTGGGGGAAGAAGACAGGGCTGTCGCGTGGGCAACACACAACACACCCACACTCTACGCACTCCCACGCCAACCAGTACAGCACATCAACCACACCATGCCGACCTGCAGTAAGCAGTTTGTGTACGAGCGAATCATCAGCTCCAACATGACCTCTCTGAAAACCCTCCTCAAAGCGGGGGAAGAAGGGGGCCCAAAGTCAACATTGCACCAACTCACACACTCTACGCACAACACTAAATCACACTCCTAC
>CM039464.1:63084742-63096985 GCA_022414725.1 Microglena sp. YARC | reverse complement strand
GGGACTCGGGAGGGCACCCGATAGGTGGGGTGGGATGGGGGGGATGGGATGGATGGATTGGGGGGATGGGAGGAGTGGGTGGGATGTTTGGGGGGGATGGGGATGGGATGGGGACTTTGGGGGGGATGGAGTCGGTGGGTGGATGGGAAGGCATGGGGGATGGATGGAAGGGGTTGGAGGGATGGGATGGGGGATGGATGGCATTGAGGGGGATGCAGAGGGGTGGAAGGATGGGATGGCGACCGTGGGATGGATGGGATGGATTTGGGGATGGAGGGGTGTGGGGGAGTGGAATGAAGGGGATGGACTGGTGCATCGGATTGGGTGATGGATCAGGCAGTCGGTGGGTGTGATGGCGGGGGGATGGCGATTAGGTGATGGGATGGGACTAGCGGGGAATGGTAAGGGTGGCCGTTTGGGTTAGGCGATGGGATGGATGGTATTGGGGGATGGAGGGTGGAGGCCATTCTGGTTGAAAGGAAGCAGCAACGCTAGTGCACAGTCGCGAAACATGCAATGCAGCGGGATTGGGAATGGGATGGATTGGGGATGGGGGTCGTCGTGGTTAGTGGGTGGCGATAGGTGGGGATGGGCGGATGGGAGCATGGGATGGATTGCGGGAATGGAACAAGGTGGCGGGATGCCGTGGGTGGGGGGGGATGGATGGGATGCGATTTAGGATTGGAGGGGTGGGTGGATTGGACGCGCATGTAAGGAGAGTGGGGGATGGATGGGATTTGGGGGATGGAGGGGTGGAATGGATAGAGATGAAGAGATGGGATGACGATGAGTATAGTACTGTAGCCGGGGATGGAAGCCAGGGTAGTGCGTGGATGGACGGATGGGGCGCGGGGATCGGACTTCGCGAGATGGGATGGATAGGTGGATGGGAGGCGGTGAGAAGGGATGGCCGATAGGGGGGGAGGAGCTAGGGATGGCTTTGTCCAAAGGGGAACTGGAAGGGGTCGAGGTCGATTGAATGCCAACGGGGATGGGGGACTGGGCACATGGCAATTGGGGGATGGACGCGGTGTGGGTGGATGGGATGGAGAGAGATGGGGATGATTGGATTGGGGGATGAGAGGGTGTGTGCGGTGGAGTTTGGGCATGGGGCGGTATGGGGATCGTGGGATCGCGGATGGGATGCGGATTTGGGATGTGAGGGCGTTGAATGGAATAGGGGATGGGGGATAGGCTGATGGGATGGTATGGGGGATGGGAGGTGGCGTGGATGAAACCCATCGGAAGGCGCGCATGGCGATTTCGCGGATGGATTGGGGTATGGATGGGATAGTGGTCCGTGGGTGTCTGCTTATGGGGGAGTGGGAGAGTGGGTGGGATGGCTTGGGACCTTGGAAGGGGTGTGCAATGGATGGTGAGGCGAGGGGATGGTGGATGGGATGGACTTGGGGGCGCATTGGAGGGGCTGGGGTGGGTGGGATTCTGGGTACTGGGATGGTTGGGGGATGGCGGAGGGTTGGGGAAAGACTGGGGAATGCGGGGGGATTGGTTCGATGGATCAGTATATAGGAGGGATGGAGGGGTTGAGTCCTGCCGATTGGGCTCTTTGGAAGTGAGATGGGATTAGACTGGTATGGGGGATGAGAAGGCGTGACGTGGGTATGGAGATGGGCAGGCGATGGGACGGGCGAGGCCCGTGAGCTGGTGAGTTACGCGTGGCGGATGGGGGGATGTTGGGCATGGTATGAGGGTATGGAGGCGGTGTGGAAGTGAGATTGAGGTACGTGGGGAACGGGCGAATCGTCCGATGGTATGGAATGGCTTGTGGGGTATGTCAGAGTGATAAGGGTTGGTTGGATAGGGACCTACCACAGGTGATGATGGGGGGGACGGGATGGGCGGTGCGATGGGCATGGATTTGGGGATGGAGGCGGTGGATGGATGGATGTGGGGTATGGTTGGATGGTAGTGGTAATGCGGGGATGGAAGAGTGTGGGGGGTGGGAAATGGGGGAGGATGGGATGGGATGGATTGGGGGATGGAGGGGTGCGGTGTGATGGAAGGAAAGGGAGATGGCGATTGTGATAGGTGAGGGGTATGGTGAGCGGGGGTGTGGCGGTCTGATGGGTGCGGAGATCGGGGATGTTATCGGTGATGGGGCCATTGGGGCGAAGAATGGAGGGGGTGGTGTGTGGGTTTGTGCTGGGGGGCGATGGGCTCAATGAGGGCGATGGCATGGAGTTGGGGATGGCAAGGGAGTGGGCCTGATGGCACTCGGTGCATGGGGCGGTGTCATTGATTGATGAACTTGCGGGTATAGGAACTGGGATGCGCAAGTGGGTTTTGGGAATGGGGATGGTGCTCGAATGGAATTGGCGGATGGAGGGGTGGGTGTATGGAATGCGGAACCTCGCCATGGGCCAAGGGGATTGCCGGCATGGCGACAAGGCAATGACTGGGGGGCGCATGGAAAGGGTGTGCTGTGGGACGGGTGGGGCATGGCGTGGGGGATCAGGCTTCATTGTCGTATGGATCTGGGGGATGTGGAGGCGCATAGAGATTGTGGTTGTGGGTATTGTGGCGGGGATGGGGATGGGGCGATGGAGACATGGTATTGGGCGGATTGAGGGGAGGATGGGAATTTGGGGAGGAGGGTTGGTGGATGGAGTATGAAGGGGACGGGATGGGCAGTACACACTCGGAAAAATTGCGGGAGCAATTGTGAATGGGCGCTGCGGGGTGGATGCTGACTGGAGGGGGCGACTGGGCGATGGATGTGATGGATTGGGGATGGAGAGGGTGGGAGGATTGTGGATTTCTTTGTGATGGGGGGATGGGATGGAGATGTGATGGGATGTGGGGATTTGGAGGGGTGGGTGCTATAGGGTGCCGTGGGTGGGATGTTGAAGATCGAATGGGATCGGACTTGGGGTGGCATGGCGGCTGCGTGGGGTGGATGGATGAAGGGGATGGGAATGTTTGATGGAATTGGAGGGATAGCGCGATGGGTGGTGGATGGGGTGTGGGGGAGTGGGGACTGGAGATGGCAATGGGGGATCGGTGAAGGTGGGTGGGTATGGGTCAAAGGGGGCAGGGAATAGGCGATGGGACTGGGTCAGATGCGGATGGGAATGGAGCGGGCTGTATGGATGGTTGATGGTGGATGGAGATGGGATGGATTGCGAAGGTGGACCGGAGTGTCGTGATGGAATTGACAAGGAGCGATCCTCCGGCAGATGGGGCATGGCATTGGAGATGGAGGTGCGGGCGGTGCTGATGGGAGGTGGGCGGGATTGGCAATGGAGAATGCTTAAATGGCGATGGATGGAGAGTAGTGGGGTGGGATGGAGAATGGGGGAAAGATGGGTATGGATGGGGGATGGAGGGGGATGGTGGATGGGGTGGAGGGTGCCACGAACTGGGATGGGGACTGAGCCCTATCTCGAAGGGGACTGGTCAAGGAGTGGGGCGGATTGGATGAGGCGGGCGATGGGGCATGGGATACGGATGGGTGGGATCGGTGTCGCAAGGGAGTTGGCGTGGAGGGGGATGCGCGGGATGCGTGATGGTGAATGATTTGGGGTTCGCAGAGGGGGTGAGGAGTGGATGTGGGATCGGGACCGCGGCGGGAGGTATAGATGGGTATGGATTTGGGGGAGTTGGAGGGGTGGGCTGGGAAGTGATATAGTTGGGAGGGCATGGAGAATGGGGATGAGACTTTTGGGGCATATAGCCGTTGGGATGGCAGTACCACATCTGGAATGGGTGATGGGATTGGAGATGGGATGCGAGGGGGATTGAGGGGTCGGTATGGATGGGATAGGGGCGTATGGAGCATGGGATGGATTGTGGGGAATGGAAGGAATAAGGGGTGGATGGGATGAAGGTGATTGGGATGGGAGCCATTGGCAAATTGGCGGGGTGGCAGGGGCACTGGGATGGGTTGTGATGGGGGTGAGTGGCAGAGGGAATCGAGGATTGGGAATATATAGGGATGGGGAGGCCGGGTGGTATGGGATGGGATTCGGGGATGGAGATGGGTAATGGATGTCACAGGTGGATGGGAGGGCAGTGAGGTCGGTATTGGGAACATTGGAAAGAAAAGAGAGGCATATAATTTAATATACAGATATATACATTTGCATCACCTTCAGTCAGGTACAAGGTCAGAGGCCGATAAATATAGAAACCAGCTACACTACATCACGTTGGGGGTCTCAAGTACCGAGGGGCAGGGGCTGTTATATAATAAGAAACAGCTATTTACCAACTCGATTAACCTGGTTTTTGGGGTCCACAAGTTACGAGGCAGGAGAGGCAGGATGGGTGGATCTAAGGAACATCGCACTGACAATGTTAACTCACTATTTGAGCCTAGCTCCGTTCAGGTCAGCATGGAGACACTGTAACAATACGTTATATCTCTTCTCTATTGCCTTATTATGCTATATGGTATTATCACAGATGCACTCTTAACCCTTCTCCCGTAGCGCTCAATTGAGAGATCTCGAGGCAGAATAGCAATAGTATGGTCCTCCTACTCTCTCTCAGCTAATATCATATATAACATGCTATAGTATTTGTTGACAATCTCCACCACTGGGGCAGCGTCAGGTCCAACGAATGAGGCAGATGAGCTTAATACATAATGATCGACTCTCTCATAGCCTTGCACTCAAAACTACTAGTCTTAAGTAAGATCATAGCACCAAATCGATTCACTCCGCTCCATCAGAGCTCCAATTAGTGTATGCTTAGAGGCAAATGATAATAACTATTATACTCACTCTTCGTCTAATGCCAACTTCAGGGGGCCCCCGTCTGAGTTAGAATACATTGTTTTGATGGACTTTCTGTATACCCCAGTGGCTTGTGGTTCTTTTTTATTCAAGACCCTCCTTGATCCCGGGTTTGCGAGGCATTACGAAGAGCATAGCACTTATCTTTAATAGCTCCATTCATTCTCTTGGCCTATACTCACTATATATTATATACCACCGATGGAATGATCACCCTCCGGCTCACGCTACGAGGGCAGAGTTATCTATATCTCTCCTCTTCATGATAATATCATACATACCTTAAGATATAATACACACAATACGCCAAGTCCACCTCCGGGTCCAGGTACGAGGCGTCATAGATATTTCTCTCATCTCTCCTAATATAGTATAGTTCAACATGATCATGACTATAATAACAGGCATTGTCAAAATTCTTAATGATCACCTCGGCTCAAGTACGAGGGCAGCAACCCCTTACTTCTTTATGTTTCCTCTCTACTCCTCATTAAGTAGGATGGTGAAATTATTTAATCATTATTACTGTACTTACACGAACATGATACAACCGCTCGGCGGCGAACCTAGACAGGTAACGACTCGGCGGAGACTATCTATATCTCTTCTCCTAGTCGACTCCTCTACCGCTCATATATATAACTCATACAATGGCATCACCTACCGAGCCGTTCACGTACGAAGGCACGATATACTATCATTCTCTCTCGCGTTCATGGCCTATAATTACCAGTTTACTATTATACACAATATGTATCACCTCCGGGGTCTAGGTAGCGAGGCAGTATCTATGCTCTCTCTCTCTCTTCTATTATTATATTACACCAATTAGATCCACGGCTTCCGGAGATCAGCTACGGAGGGCAGACTAAGTTCTATCATCTTCTCTCTAATATCAGTGTGATATGCCCACAATGGAATCATTGACCTCCGGGTTTCAGCTCGAGGGCCAATCCAGAGTGGATCATATATCTCTCTTCTCTCTCTATATTAAATATATTAGTACACAATGAACACCTGCCGGGGTTCAGGTACGAGGCAAGAGTGATTCAATGGAACTTACTCTCTCTCTATATTTCAAGCATTAATATGTTTACGAACAAATGACTGTGCACCTCCACGGGTCAGTACGCCAGCCTAGTTGTGATATCTGTAAACGAATATCTCACGGTTCTCTCTATATCAATTCAGGATATTTATAATTTCAATGACACTAACCTGAGTCACCTTGTGCCCGGGGGATTTGGAAGATACAGAGCAGATATATCTCATCTTGCGCTTCAAGACAAATTTTTGATAATACATTACTCAATAATTCATATCAATACTGTTAAATATACACAATGAATATCACGCCTCCGGGTCAGGTACGAACGCGTTCAAGTATGAATTCTATATTCTCTCTCATACATTTAAGGAGCCTGTTCATAAGGGATTTTACTCCGTAACTAAGTCATATCCTAAACTGGATACGTCAACGACTCCGGTACAGGTACGAGAGCATTGTGCACGCTCCATACTATCCTCCTCTACCTCCTCACCCATCTCGTTCTACATATACTATATATTGTAATCAACACAGAGATTGAGATCACACCTCCGGTAGGCATTAGCCTAGTTCGTAACGAGGTTGATCAATCCTTATTACTCTGTGTTCTACTTTTCATCCGGTTATATAATTAGGGCTACCATGCCTATCCAATGTTACATTTACATCCTTCGACGGGTTCAGGATAACGCACGGCAGACTATCCTTATGAGTCTACTTACATCTTACCCAAAATACTCAATGATGAGATGTACACTAAATGGTGTCAGCGCCGCGGCTTCCCAGGGCCAGGCGTCTCCAGGGTAGGACACAGCGGACCTAGCGGCATTAATGCGTATATGCTCTAATAGACTCTCTTTCAAGGTTACATAGCCATCATGAGATATACACAAGACTTGAATTCGACTCTGCGTCCGGGGCTTCTGTTGAGCGGAGTGGCATGGATATCACTTAGGTATCTCTCTCTCCAGGGTAGTTTAATAAGGAAATCGTGAATGGTTATTCACAATGAGCATCACCCTTCGGGTTCCGGTAGCAGAGGCGATGGCACTATCATGTATCTGGCTCTTCGGGTCTCTCGTATCAATGATATAGTGATAACACAGATGATCCCCTAACGGCCAATCCAAGATGGCTGACATATGAGTCTCTCAAAGGTAACCGAGAAGCCGCACATGTACTCATATTGTCTCTCTCTCTCTCTATCATACTGACCTAATAATATATTACACAATGGAATTCACCTTGGAGTCAGGTACGAGGCAAGACAGGTATTCTACTACCTCGCCTCCGTCGATCTATACTAATATATACACCAATGATCACTTGCTCCGGGTCAGGTACGAAGCCGGGCCAAAGAATTTTACTTTCTATAAATCTTCTACCCACCCCTCCACATATATATATATATACTACACTGAGAGGTAAATCTACATCTCCGGGGGTCAGGCGGGTACGCCTGACAACACCTAGCACATCAATTCTTAATTAAGTGGCCCGTTCCAATCCTGCTAATGGCCCCAGACCAACCCCTATACATATATACAACAATGATTTCACCTCAGGGACTACACAGGCAGTAACCGAGGCCACGAGTATCTATATCTCAGAACATACTACGAGCACACCAAAAACACCCACCATCACCGGTAAAAAAAAGTGACAACTACCTATTCTATGACCCCCAACGTTTCAGATCATGCCTCCGGGCAGAGGTAACGACGGTCCCAAGCACCTCAATCCTCTCTCCTCCCTCCCAAGTAACTCATAACATCAACTAATATAGTCGTACTATTACACACCAGCAATGCTCCTACCTCCGGGTCAGGTTACGAGGCAGATATCATACCCATCACCAATCCACTCTATCCATAGAGGATAGCACTCCATATACCTAATTGACACCACGAGAACCTCATAATCCCTCCCGTCAGATTCCAACGAGGACGATCATATCTATCTCTCATGCCTCATTCATCGCTATATAATCATCCACCATAGCCCCACTCCTCAACCTACTACCACCACCACCCTCCATGCATACCATCCGGTAAAAAAGCAAAAGTTACGAGGCCAGGATCCTATATCTCCAATCTCTCAACCTATATATAACTACACCCTACTACACCACCTGATCAACACTCACGGCGTCTCTCACCGGTAGAGAGCTAACGATATCTATCAATCTCTCTCTCACAATGACTCATCTCGGTCCAGATATCTATACTACTATAACCACAATGATCCACTCAAAGTTATCTATATTCTCCTATATATATATATACACGATCACCTCCGGGTACAAGGCAGATATCTATATCTCTCTCTCTCTATTATTCTACCTAGGCAGATATCATCTCTCCCAACCACTAATAATAACCGTAATAAATAGTACTCCGGTCAGTACGAGGCACATGACTCTATATATATATATACCTCCCGTCAACGGGTTCCAAGGTCACGAAGGCCCAGACTTGATCTAAATACTACACCTTCGGGTCAGGTCCTCATTCTCTCAACTATACATAAATTCCAGTAACACCGATACACAATGATCACCAGGTACGAGGCAGATATTGATCTCTCTCTCTATCATCACTCCGGAAAGTCACCCGAGTACCGAGGCAACTGATCCTATCAATCTCCTATCTCTTCTCAATAAATACTATATCATACACAATGATGACACCTCCGGCTCAGCATACGAGGCCAGAATATCAACTAATATATCTCTCTACGCGTCTATTATATAATATATCCACACAATTGTCACCTCCGGAGTATCAGAGCTACAGAGGCAGATACATAATCTCTCATCTCTAATATATAATATCTATTTTAACAAAATGATCGCTCCGGGTCAGGTACGAGGCGCAGATATCTATATTTCTCTCTCTCATCTATAATATAAATACACAATGATCACCTTCCGGCTTCAGGTACGAGGCAGATATCATATCTCTCTCTCTCTCTTATATATATATACACAATGATCACTTTTCGGCTCAGTACGAGGCAGATATCTCTTCTCTCTCTCTCTCATATATATATTATAATATAATTTACCACAATGATTCACCTCCGCTCAGGTACGAAGGCAGATATTACATCTCTCTCTCTATATATTTATATATTACACAATGGATCATCCTTCCGGTCTCAGAGTACGAGGCAGATATTCTATATCTGCTCTCTCTATATATATATAATACAACAATGATCACTCCGGGTCAGGTACGAGGCAGATATCTGATATATCTCTCTCTCAATATATATATATATACACAATACACAATGATCACCTCCTGAGTCAGGGTACGAGGCAGATATATTATATCCTCTCTCTATTATATAATATATATACAACAATGATTCGCCCGGGTCAGGTACCGAGGCAGATACTATAATTCTCTCTCTCATATATATATATATACACAATATCCTCGGCTCAGGTACGAGCAGATATCTATATCTCTCTCTCTCTTATACTAGTATATATATACCCATACAATGATCACCTCGGCTCAGGTACGAGGCAGATATCTATATTCTCTCTCTCTCTAATATATATATATATATAACATGATCACCTCAGGGTCAGGTACGAGGCAGATATCTACATCTCTCTCTATATATATATATATTACACATGTCATCTCCGGTCAGGTACAGGCAGATATCTCTCCTCTCTCATATCTCTCTCTCTATAATATATAATCTTACACAATGATCACTCCGGGTCAGGTACGAGGCAGAGATATCTATATATTCCTCTCTCTCTACATTATAACACAATATACCTCCGGTCATATTCAGGCCTCTCTCTCTCTATATATAAATGCTCACCACCCCGGGATTCTCTATATATAAACAATTCATCGTCAGGTACGAGGCAGATCTATATCTCTCTCTTCTCTATTATATATATACACAATGATCACCTTCGGGTCAGGTACGAGGCAAGATATCTATATCTATTCAACTCCGGTTCAGTATATTATATCTCTCTTCTCTACACAATGATCACCTCCGGGTCAGGTACGAGGCAGATATCTATATCTCTCTCTCTCTATATATATATATATACAACATGATCACCTCCTGGTCAGGTACGAGGAGCAGATTATATATATTCTATATTCTCTCTCTCTCTATTATATATATGTATACACAATGATCAACCTCACGGGTCAGGTACGAGGCAGATATCTATATCTCTCTCTCTCTATATATATATATATACACAATGATCACCTCCGGGTCAGGTACGAGGCAGATATCTATATCTCTCTCTCTCTATATATATATATATACACAATGATCACCCTCGGTCAGGTACGAGTGCAGATATCTATCTCTCTCTCTATATATATATATATATATACACAATGATCACCTTCAGGTACGAGGCAGAGGTAGCCTCTCTCTATAATATATATATATACACAATGATCACCTCCGGGTCAGGTACGAGGCAGATATTCTATATCTCTCTTCTCTCTATATATATATAGTATACACAATGATCACCGGGTCAGGTAAAGGCAGATATCTATATCTCTCTGTCCTCTCTATATTATTATATATATACACAATGATCACCTCCGGGTCAGGTACGAGGCAGATATCTATATCTCTCTCTCTATATATATATATATACACAATGATCACCTCCGGGTCAGGTACGAGGCAGATATCTATATCTCTCTCTCTCTATATCTATATATATATATATACACATATGATCACCTCCGGTCAGGTACGAGGCAGATATCTAATCTCTCTCGGGGTCAGGGTCTCTATATCTAATATATATATATACACAATGATCACCTCCGGGTCAGGTACGAGGCAGATATCTATGATCTCGGGTCTCTCTCTTCGTCTCTCTCTAATATATATATATGAACAATATATGACAGGTAACACAATGATCACCTCCGGGTCAGGTACGAGGATCAATTACCTCCAATGATCCCCAGGGTCGTAGGCAGATATCTCTCTCTCTCTCTCTCTCTATATATATATATATATATATATATATACACAATGATCACCTCCGGCTCAGGTACGAGGCAGATATCTATATCTCTCTCTCTATATATATATATACACAATGATCACCTCCGGGTCAGGTACGAGTACTATATCTTCTCTCTCTACTATATATATACACAATGATCACCTCCGGGTCAGGTACGAGGCAGATATCTATATCTCTCTCTCTTATATATATATATATACACAATGATCACCTTCCGGGTCAGGTCGGGCAGATAATATCTCTCTCTCTATATATATATATACACAATGATCACCTTCGGGTCAGGTACGAGGCAGATATCTATATCTCTCTCTCTATATATATATACACAATGATCACCTCCGGGTCAGGTACGAGGCAGATATCTATATACACAATATCCCCTCCTCTCATCTATCTCTCTCTATATATATATATTACACAATGATCACCTCCGGGTCAGGTACGAGGCAGATAAATATCTCTCTTCTCTATAAATATATATATATATACACAATGATTCACCTCCGGGTCAGGTACGGAGGCAGATATCTATATCTCTCTCTACTATATATATATATACACAATGATCACTCCGGTCAGGTACGAGGCAGATATCTATCTCTCTCTCTCTCTATATATATATATATACACAATGATCACCTCCGGGTCAGGTACGAGGCAGATATCTTATTCTCTCTCTCTATATATATATATACACAATGATCACCTCCGGGTCAGGTACGAGGCAGATATCTATATCTCTCTCTCTCTATATATATATATACACAATGATCACCTCCGGGTCAGGTACGAGGCAGATATCTATATCTCTCTCTCTATATATATATATATTGTATATACACAATGATCACCTCCGGGTCAGGTACGAGCAGATATCTAATATCTCTCTCTCTATATATATATATATACACAATGATCACCTCCGGGTCAAGGTACGAGGCAGATATCTATAATCTCTCTCTCTATATATATATATATATACACATGATCACCTCCGGGTCAGTACGAGGCCAGATATCTATATCTCTCTCTCTATATATTATATATATATTACACAATGATCACTCCGGGTAGGTACGAGGCAGATATCTATATCTCTCTCTCTATATATATATATACACAATGATCCAGTTAGGGAGATCACCCCGTCAGGTACGAGGCAGATATCTCTTCTATATCTTATTTAATATACACAATGATCAATGATGCACTTCGGGTCAGGTACGAGGCAGGGCGAGAGTGGGTGTTTGAGGGAGGAGCCAAATCTATACCTATATCTATATCTATGTAAACATATAAATTGATCACCTTCGGGTCAGGTATGAGGCAGGGCGAGAGGGGGTGTTCGAGGGTGGAGCTAAGGTAGCACCACGTGCAGACATGCAAGA
>CM039464.1:63017242-63079742 GCA_022414725.1 Microglena sp. YARC | reverse complement strand
ACCTTGCGGTAGCCTTTCGTCCCGCAGAAACTTGATTCGCGATATCTCGATTTGACGCGGATTGGATTTGTCCCAAAATATTTCGTACATTTCGTGTACTGCCAACTGCCTGCCGGCCTGGGCTGCTCGCGACCAAATGCCCATCGGAACAAAAAATAGCTGCGCGTCTAGCTGAAACACTGATGAGAAACGCTATCTACTCAGAATTCGATTCCGAGCATTTTGGGGTGTGTACGGCTCTGTCCCACACTCTTGTCCCGAATTAGGGCGTTTTGGGGTTTAGGCACCATTGGATATATATATATACAAACATGTATATTGTGCCAGAAAGGGTCCTTCAACTCACCAGCATGGCCAAACTCTGCTTCCTCTCCCTCCCTCCCTGGGCTGCCATCGGCTGTGGTGTGGTCAGTCTCAATTGTAGCAGCAGCACTGGTGAGCGTCAATTGCGTCAGAGTGTGGGTGTATATATTTATATACATGTCTATTGTGCCAAAGAAGGTCCTACAACTCACGTGCATGTTCAGCCTCTGCTCCTTCTCCCTCCTTCCCTGCACTGCCAGCGGCTGTTGTGTGGTCATTCTCAATTGTAGCAGCACCACTGGGGAGCGTCAATTGCGTCAGAGTGTGGGTATTTATATACATACATGTTTATTGTGCCGAAACAGGTATTTCAACTCACGTGCATGTTCAGCCTCTGCTCCTTCTCCGTCCTTCCCTGCACTGCCAGCGGCTGTTGTGTGGTCAGTCTCAATTGTATCAGCATCACTGGTGAGTTCACCCACGCCAGAGTATGGGGGGGGCTGGGGCTGGGTGTACTGCTGTTGGGTAGGAACACCACCCCCGGCTGCAGGGGAGGTTTGGGGGTGCAGGGGGCACGGTTTAGTGCAATATGGTAGGTAGACAAATGTGTGTGTGTGTGTGTGGGTGTGTGGTGTGAGCGTGTGGGGGGTGGGTGTGTGTGTGTGGGTGTGTGTGGGTGGGGGGTGTGAGCGTGTGGGGGGTGGGTGGGGGCTGGGGCTGGGTGTACTGCTGTTGGGTAGGAACAACACCCCCGGCTGCAGGGGAGGTTTGGGGGGTGCAGGGTTTAGTGCAATATAGGAGGTAAACAAAAAGTGTTTGTGTGTGTGTGCGTTTGTGTGTGGGGGGGGGGTGGGGGGTGGGGGGGTGTGGGTTTGTGTGGGTGTGTGTGTGTGGGTGTGTGGGTGTGAGCGTGTGTGTGGGTGTGGGGGGGGGTGGGGGGTGGGGCTGGGTGTACTGCTGATGGGTTGGAACACCACCCCCGGCTGCAGGGGAGGTTTGGGGGGTCAGGGTCCAGGGTTAGTGCAAATGAGTGGTAAAACACGTGTGTGTGTGTTTGTGTTGTGTGGTGTGTGTGTGTGTGTGTGTGTGGGGGGGGGGGGGGGGGGGGGGAGGGGGGGGGGGGGGGGGGGGGGGGGGGCTCATCTCGGGGGGGGGGGGGGGGGGGAGGGGGGGGGGGGGGGGGGGGGGGGGGGGGGGGGGGGGGGGGACTAGGAGGGGGGGGGGGGTACGGGGGGGGGGGGGGGGGGGGGGGGGGGGGGGGTCGTGGGGGGGGGGGGGGGGGGGGGGGGGGGGGGGGACACGGGGGGGGGAGAGTGTGTGTTTGTGTGTGTGCAAGTGTGTGAGAGTGTGTGTGTGACTGTTGGCGGGGGGGGGGGGGGGGGGGGGGGGGGGGGGGGGGGGGGGGGGGGGGGGGACGGGCTTGCTTGTACTGCTGGGATAAGTGAGAAACACCATCCACAGCTGCAGGGCAGGTTTGGGAGTGCAGGGGTCAGGTGCTAATGAAATATGGGAGGTAATAGAAGTGTGTGTGTGTATGTGTGAGATTGTGTTTGTATGTGTGAGAGTGTGTGTTTGTGTGTGTGCAAGTGTGTGCGAGTGTGTGTGTGTGTGGGGGTGTTGGGGGTGTTGGGGTGTTGGGTGTTGGGTGTTGGGGTATTGGGGTGTTGGGGGGGGGGGGGGGGGCTGGGGTTTTTTGTACTGCTGTTTGATAGGAACACTACCCAAGCCCCTTTCAGTGATATACATTGGTCTAGTGGTAGACCAAATCACTCTGAGGATGAAGAGTCGGGGGTGCGACTCCCTCTTCCGTCACTCTTGGCGTTGCAGGTCGTTGTCAACCGTGATGGTAGCTTGTCCAGTTGAGGTAGAAGACCGCTCCCTACCCGCGTACGACGGGTTCCCTTAACACCACGCCCCACCAGGCGTTATCATTACCTTGAACACCACACACAGATGCAAGGGAAGTTGGGGGTTGCTTCTTACTGGGCTGGTTGCAAATTGCAGAAAAGGCATCGGCATACACAAACATCCCCCACCCACCCACCCACTCACCCACCCACCCTCACCCACCCACACACCCCACACACATATACCCCCCACCACACACATATACCCCCCCCCCCACCCCCCCCCCCCCCCCCCCCCCCCCCCCCCCCCCCCCCCCCCCCCCCCCCCCCCACACACACACACACACTACACACACCCACCCGCACTTACCCTGGCTGGTTGTACATGGCGCAAAGGCATCGGCATCCCCCCCCCCCCACCCACCCACACCCCACCCACACCCACCCACACACACACATATTACCCCCCCCCCCCCCCCCCCCCCCCCCACACACACACACCACACACACACAACACACACCACACACACACACACTTTACCTGGCTGGTTGCTACATGGCTGCAAAGGCATCAGCATCCCCCCCCCCCCCCCCCCACACACACACACACACCACACACACTTACCTGGCTGGGTTGTACAAGCTGCAAAGGCATCGGCATACACAAACACACCCACACCCACCACCCAACCCAACCCATACACACCCCCTGCCACACCCACACCCACACTTACTGGCTGGTCGCTGTTACATGGCTGCAAAGGCATCGGGCATACACAAACCACACCCACCCACACCCGCACCAACCCAGCCACCCACCCACCCTTACCTTGCTGGTTGTACATGGCTGCAAACGGCATCGGCATACACACACAACCAGCCCCCCCCACCCCCACCCCCCACCCCCACCCCAAACACAAACCCACACCCACCCACATCCCACACTTACCTGGCTGGTTGTACATGGCCTGCAAAGGCATCGCATACACACACACACCAGCCCCCCACCCCCCCCCCCACCCCCACACACACACAAACCCACACCCACCCCACACCCACACTTACCTGGCTGGTTTGTACATGGCTGCAAAGGCATATGCACCCACCACCACCACCACCACCCACACCCACACCCAAACCCATACACACCCACCCCACCCCACCACTGCCCCCCAACATTCACCCACAGCTTACCTGGCTGGTTGTACATGGCTGCAAAGGCATATGCACCCACCACCACCACCCCACCCACACCCAACCCATACCACACCCACACCCCACCACTTCCCACATTTCACCCGACACTTACCTGGCTGGTTTGTACATGGCTTGCAAAGGCATCCCGTTATGTTGCCCGTTGTAATCCACTGACGCACGGCGGCGCCTCACCGACCCAACAGCTTGCCGACCACTACGAAGCCTTTGCTCCATGGACTGCTGCTCTTGAGCTTGGGAGTCATGAGAACGGCGAGATGGATTGCTCTCTTGGGGGTTGTTGGATGAAAAATCAGGGGAGCTGTGTGACAGGGATGGGTGGCAGGTGGGGGTGGTGGTAAGAGTTGGGCCGGGAGGGGGTGGGTGTGTGAGGCCAGTGCCAAACTAGCCACCACGGCTTGGGTGCGAGCTGGGTAGTCTTTGCTTTTGCTCCATGAACTAGGTAAGAGCTTGGGTGGGAGGGGTGGGTGTGGGTGTGGGTGTGGAGTGGGGGTGGGGGGGAGCTGTTTGTAGTCTTTGCTTTTGCTCCATGAACTAGGTAACGAGTTGGGTGGGAGGGTGTGGGTGTGGGTGTGGGTGTGGTCGTGAGTGGTGTGGGGGGAGCTGTGTAGATCTTTGCTTTTGCTCCATGGACTGCTGTTCATGATTTTCATGCTTCTGCATTTTTTTTGTTCATCGTTTTTGATGCTGTTTCATGATTTTCATGCTTTTTGCCTTTTTTTGCATTTTGCCATTTTCATGCTTTTGCTCCATGGACTGCTGTTCATGATTTTGGGATTCATTGGCAGAATGGCGAGGTGGAGTGCTCTCTTGGTTTGTTGAATCGTGAAATCAGGGAGCTGCATGGTAGGGATAGTTGGTGGAGTGAGGATGGTGTGGGGGGTGGGGGGGTGTCAGGGTGTGGGGTCGGGGTCTACCCTTGTGTGGGGTCGGGGGTGTGGTCAGGGGGGGGGGGTGGGGGGGGGGGGGGGGGGTGGGGGGGGGGGGTTGGTCAGGGGGTGGTGTAGTCAGGGGGGGTCGAGGGGGGGGGGGTGGGGTGTGTTGTCAGGGGGGTGGGGGTGGGGTGTGGTCAGGCGGGGGGTAGGGGTCCAGGGGTGTGGTCAGGGGGGTGGGGTGGTCAGGGGGTGGGGGTGGTCAGGGCACTGAGTGGGGGTGGGGGGTGTGGTCAGGGGGGTGGGGGTGGGGGGGGAGGGGTTGGTTAGTTGGGTGGGTAGTTGGGTGGGAGCTACATGGCCATTGCCTGTGTACCATGGACTTGCTGCTCTTGACTTTGGGAGTTATCCCGGAACCGGCGAGGTGGATTGCCCTCTTGGGTTTGTTGAATGAAATCAGGGAGCTGCATGGTAGGGACCATGGTGGTGGAGTGGGGTTGGTGGGGGTGGTCATGGGGGGGGAGTTGGGTGGGGAGTTTAGCGTGGGTGGTTCTGTTGGAGGGGGTGGGAGTTGGGTGGGTAGTTGGGTGGGAGGAAGTTGGGTGGGAGTTGCCGCAGCCTTTGCTTGTGTTCCATGAAACTGCTGCTCTTGACCTTGGGGAGTTATGGGATCGGCGAGATGGAGTCCTCTCTTGGGTTTGTTGAATATAGCAGCTGCATTGTACGGATGGGTGGTAGGTAGTTGGGTGTGGGGGAGGGGGACGAAGGGGGGGGGAGTTGGTGCAGTTGGGTGACCTGGAGCTGCTCAGCCTTTGCTTATGTTCCATGCACTGCTGCTCTTGATCTTGGGAGTTATGAGAGATGGAGTGCTCTCTTGGGTTTGTTGAAAATAGCGCAACATTGTATGGATGGGTGGTAGTAGTCTGGGTGGGGAGGGGAGGGAGGGGGGGAGGGGAGGGCGGGGAGGAGGGGAGGGGAGCATTGGGTAGTTGGGTGGGGGGAGGGGAGGGGAGGGGTGGTGCGGAGGGGAGGGGAGTTGGGGAGTTGGGTGGGGGGGGAGAGGAGGGGAGGGGAGGGGAGGGGAGGGGAGGGGGGAGGGGAGGGAGGGGAGGGAGGGAGCGGGAGGGCGAGGGACGGGAAGGGGTGGGGAGGAGGGGAGGGGATTGGGTAGTTGGGTGGGGGGGAGGGGAGGGGAGGGAGAAGGGGTGGGGAGGAGGGGAGGGGAGTTTGGGGAGTTGGGTGGGGGGGAGGGGAGGGAGGGGAGCGTAAGGGGTGGGGTGGGAGGAGGGGAGGGGGGAAGGGTAGTTGGGGTGCGTGGGGCGGGGGAGGGGAGGGGAGGGGAGGGGAGGGGGGGGGGAGGGGGGGGAGGAGGGGAGGGAGTTGGGTAGTTGGGTGGTGTGGGGGGAAAGGGGAGGGGAGGGAGGGAAGGGTTGGGGAGGAGGGGAGGGGAGGGGAGTGGGTAGTTTGGGTGGGGGGGGAGGGGAGGGATGGGAAGGGAGGGAAGGGGTGGGGAGGAGGGGAGGGGAGTTGGGTAGTTGGGTGGGGGGAGGGAGGGGGGGGGGAGGGGGGGGGAGGAGGGTAGTGGGTGGAGGGGGGGGGGAGGGGAGGGGAGGGGAGGGGAGGGGAGGGGGGAGGGGAGGGGAGGGGAGGAGACGAGAGGGGAGTCTGGGTAGTTGGGTGGAGGGGGGGAGGGGAGGGGGGACTTGCAAAGGGAGGAGGGGAGGGGAGTTGGGGAGTTGGTGGGGGGAGGGGAGGGGAGGGAGGGAAGGGTGGGGAGGAGGGGAGGGGAGTTGGGTAGTGGGTGGGGGGAGGGGGGGAGGGTGGGGAGGAGGGAGGGTAGGAGGGGTTTAGGAGTTGGTGGGGGGGCAGGGGAGGGAGGGGAGTTTAGGTAGTTGGTGGGGGAAGGGGGGGAGCGGAGTAGTCAGTTGCTGGTGGAGGGAAGGGAGGGAGGGGAGGAGTAGGGTATGGGGTGGGGGGAAGGGAGGGAGGGGAGTAGGGGCGATTGGGTGAGGGGAAAGGGAGGGGGGGGAGTAGGGTAGGTTGGGTGGAAAGGGAGGGGAGGGGAGGGAGGGGATAGGGTAGTGGGGGAAGGGAAGGCGAGGGGAAGGGAGGGGAGGAGCCGGGGGGAGTAGAGTAGTTGGGTGGGGGGAAGGGAGGGGAGGAGTAGGGTAGTTGTGGGTGGGGGGAAGGGAGGGAGGGGAGGGAAGGGGAGGGGGAGTAGGGTAGTAGTTGGGGGAAGGAGGGAGGGGAGGAGGGGTGAGGGAGAGGGAGTAGAGTAGTTGGGTGGGGGGGAAGGAAGGGGGGGAGGGGAGTAGGGTAGTTGGGTGGGGGAAGGGAGGGGAGGGAGGGAGGGGAGTAGGGTAGTTGGGGGGGAAGGTAGGGAGGGGAGGGGAGGGAGTAGGGTAGGTGGGTGGGGGGGAGGGAGGGAGGGGAGTAGGGTAGTTGGTGGGGGGGAGGGGAGGGTGAGGGAACTGCTGTTCTTGATGTTGGGATTCATGGGCATGGCGAGATGGAGTGTCTCTCTTGGTTTGTTGAATGAAATCAGGGGAGCTGCATGGTAGGGATAGTTCGTGGAGTGAGAGGTATTGTGGTGCGTGGGATTGGGGGTGTGGTCAGGGGTGGGGGTGGGGGTGTGGTCAGGGGGTGGGGGGTGGGGTGTGGTCAGGTGGTGGGGGGTGTGGTGGGGTGTGGGGTGTGGGGTTGTCAGGGGGTCGGGGGGGGAGGGGTGGTTAGTTGGGTGGTAGTTGGGTGGGAGCTACATGGCCATTGCTTGTGTACCATGGACTGCTTCGATGTTCTTGACTTTGGGAGTTATGGGACCGGCGAGGTGGATTGCCCTCTTGGGTTTATTGAATGAAATCAGAGGAGCATGTATGGTAGGGAGATGGTGGTGTGGTGGATGGTGGGGGTGGTGGGGTGGGTGGTCGGGGGTGGGGCGAGGGGGTGGAAGGGGTGGCCTTTGCTTGTGGTTCCATGAACTGCTGTTCTTGATCCCTTACTCAATGCTTGTTCGGTGAGTCATGGGGTACCCCTCACATCCACATGATGGAGCCCGTTTCAGTGATATAAATTGGTTCTAGTGGTACAGCGTTGGTCTAGTTGTACAATTGGTCTAGGTTATACATGGTCATAGGTCAATTGGTCTAGTGTTTACAATTGTACAGTTCTAGTACAATTACAAATTGGTACCAATTGTCTACGTGTTACAATTGTTACAATTGGTTTTACAATCTGTCTAGCTGTTACAAGTTGGTCTTGGTACAATCTAGTGTTACAATTGGCGCTTAGTCCTATTGTCTAAGTGTACAATTGGTCCTAGTGTACAATTGGTCTAGTGGTACAATTGTTAGTCTAGTCTAGTGTTACAATTGGTCTAGTGCTGTTTACATGGTTCTATGTTACAATTGTCTAGATGTTTACCAATTGGTCTAGCTGTACAATTGGTCTACGTCTGTTACAATTGGCTCTAGTGGTACAATGGTCTGAGTGGTGACAATTTGGTCTAGTGCAAAACAATTGTCTTAGTGCTCTATCTAGTGTTACAATTGGTCTTGGTTACAATGGTCTAGTGGTACAATTGGCTAGTGTACAATTGGCTAGTGGTACCAATTGGTCTAGTGTACAATTTGGTCTTAAGTCGTACAGAATGGTCTAGTGTTACAATTCGTTTTGGGTAGTGGGTACGAATTGGTTCTAGGTGGTACAATTCGGTAGTGGTACAATGAGGTCTAGGGCTACAATTGGTCTAGCTGTTTACAATTGGTCTAGTGGTACAATTGCGTCTAGTGTGTCTAAATGGTCTAGTGGTTAGCAATTGGTTAGTGGCTACAATTCGTCTAGATGGTACAATTGGTCTAGTTGGTACAAAGTTGGTCTCCTAACATAATTGGAGTCCAATTGGTACAATTGATAATATGTGATATAGCATGGTACAGCAATTGGTCTAGTGGTACAAATAGGCTCTAGTGGTATTGTCTAGAATTGGTATCTAGTGGTACAATTGTCCTAGTGGCGTACAATTGTCTAGTAAATGTAACATTGGTCTAGTTCTAGTGTACAATTGTCTAGTGGTACAATTGGTCTAGTGGGCAAAATTGGTTAGTGGGGTACATTGGTCTAGGTTACCAATTGGTCAGTGTTACCATTTGTCTAGGGTACAATGGTCTGTGTAGGTAACCAATGGTCTAGTGGTACAATTGGTCTAGTGGTACAATTGGTCTAGTGTTACAATTGGTCTAGTGACCAATTGGTCTCAGTTTACAATTGGTCTAGTGTTACAATTGGTCTAGTGCGTCTACAATTGGTCTAGTGTGTAACAATTGTCTAGTCCCCCTAAGTACAATTTACAATTACAATTAGGTCTATACAATGGTCTGGGTACAATTGGGCGCCTCTCCAATTGGTCTAGTGTACAAATATGGTGGTACCAAATTGAATTGGTCTTAGTGGTACAATTGGTCTAGTGGGTACAATTGGTGGACAATTGGTCTAGTGGTACAATGGTCTGTGTACATTGGTACCTAGTGGTACCAATTGGTCTAGTGGTACAATTGGCTTTCTAGTGTTACAATTGGTTCTACTCTGTGGTAGAATTGGTACGTGTTAAATAGTGTCCTAGGTCTAGTGTTACAAGTTGGTCTAGTGGTTACAATTGGTCTAGTGTACAAATAGTGGTACATTGGTCTAGTCCCGTACAATGGTGTTTACAATTTGTCTAGTGGTACAATTGGTCTAGTTGGTACACATTGGTCTAGTGAGTACAATGTGGTCTAAGTGTTACAATTGGTTAGGTCTACGTGGGCTGAGTCCTTACATTTGGTCTAGTGTTACAATGGTCTAGTGGTACAATTGGTCTAGTCCTAGTGGTACAATTGGTTTTCTACGTGGTACAATTGGTCAGGTACGTTTGTGGTACATTGGACTAGTGGTACATTGAATCTAGTGGGTACAAAATTGAATATGGTTGGTCTAGTGGTACAATTGTCTAGTGGTACAATTGTCTAGTGGTTTACAATTGGTCAGTGGTACAATTGGTGGTACAATTGGTCTAGTGGTACATTGGTCTAGTGGTACAATTTGGTCTAGTGGTACAAGTCACATATATTGTCTGTACATTGATCCTAGTGGTTGGTTATACACAATTGGTTCTTAGTGGTACAATGGTTCAACTTCAGCCGGTAACAATTGTCTAGTGGTAGTTCAGTGATACAATTGGTCTAGTGGTACACCAAATTGCTTTACCGACAAAATGTTGGGGGTTTGATTCTCCCTACGGTCACCCTTAGCGTCGCAGGTTGTTGTCAACTGCGATGTACGCTTGTCCAGTCGATCTTGTTGGTAGACTGTTCTCTGTCCAAAGGTACGACGGGTTCCCTTAACACCACGCCCCACCAGGCGTGGGAATATCATTACCTTCATCTGTGAGTCCACAGGTACCACTCACATCCACATGGTGGAGTACTTTCCCCAGGCCGGGAATCATCTCTCCTGAAACTCGATCCTCAAATACTTTGCACCTTTTTATCACTATCTATTTAATATATTTATTTTATTTATTTGTTATTATTATTATAATAATTATTATTATTGTTATTATTGCTAAAGGATGGGTGCCACTCATACCACTCACATCCACATGGTGGAGTACTTTCCCCAGGCCAGGGAATCATCTCTCCTGTACTCGACCTCAAATACTTTGCACCTTTTATCACTATCTATTTAATATATTTTATTTTATTTATTTTGTTATTATTATAAATATTATTATTATTGTTATTATTGCAAGGGGTGCCACTCATACCACTCACATCCACATGGTGGAGTACTTTCCCCAGGCCAGGGAATCATCTCTCCTGTACTCGACCTCAAATACTTTGCGTTTTATCACTATCTATTTGAATAATTTATTTTATTTATTTGAATTATTATTATTATAATAATTATTATTATTGTTATTATTGCAAGGGGGTGCCACTCATACCACTCACATCCACATGGTGGAGTACTTTCCCCAGGCCAGGGAATCATCTCTCCTGTACTCGACCTCAAATACTTTGCACCTTTTTATCACTATCTATTTAAGTATAATTTATTTTATTTATTTGTAAATTATTATCCGAATATAATTATTATTATTGTTATTATTGCAAGGTGGTGCCACTCATTACCACTTCACATCCACATGGTGGAGTACTTTCCCCCAGGCCAGGGGAATCATCTCTCCTGTACTCGATCTCAAAATCTTTGCCATTTTTTGTTTTTGTATGCTTATGTTTTTTTATTTTTATTTTTTTTCATTATTATGTGTTCAAAGATTTTTTATTATTATGGCCTATTCTTATCTTATCATTAAGGGGTACCACTCACATCACACATGGTGGAAGTCCTTCTCCCAGGCCAGTGAATCGTCTCCCCCTGTAATCAGCCTCAAACTTAGGCGATCATTTTATTTAGTTGTCAATTCGTCTTTTTAATATGTTATTATTATTGTTTAATGTTAGTATTCCAAGGGGGCCCGACTCATAGCAATCACATCCACATATTGGAGTCCTTCCCCCAGGCAAGAGACTCATCTCTCCTGTACTCGGCCTCAAAATCTTTGCCACTTTTTTGTTTTTTGTATGTGCTTATGTTTGTTTTCTTATTATTTATTGTTCAAAGAATATTTTTTGTATTTTGTATCATTTTCATTAAAAGGGGTACCACTCACATCCACATGGTGGAGTCCTTCCCCCAGGCCAGGGAATCATCTCTCCTGTACTCGGCCTCAAAATCTTCGGCGGATTTGGAGTCCATTGCCGCAGTCAAGGCTTCTGCCCTCTCAAACCCATCCTCACCAACTGGGCTGCGCGAGGCACGGCCCATGTCAATGCTCCTGGGGGTTTGGTTTCGTGTGTGGGTGGTGTGGTGTGGGGTGGTGGTGGTGGTGTAATGTGGTGTGGTGTGGTGTGGTTGTGGTGTGGTGTCGTGTGGTGTGGTGTGGTGTGGTGTTGGTGTGGTGTGGGATGTGGTGTGGTGTGGTGTGGGTGTGGTGTTGATGTGGTGGTGGTGGTGGTGGTGGTGGTGGTGGTGGTGGTGCAGTGGTGGTGGTGGTGGTGTGGTGGTGGTGGCTCTTCCCTCTCAAACCCATCCTCACCAACTGGGCCTCGCGAGGCACAGCCCATGGCAATGCTCCTGGGTGGTTTGGTTTCTTGTGGTGGTGGTGTGTGGTGGGGTGGTGTGATGTGGTGTGGTGTGGTGTGGTGGGTGGTGTGGGGTGTGGGTGTGGTGGTGGTGGTGGGTGGTGGTCGTGGTGGTGGGTGGTTTGGTTATGTGGGGTCAGGGTGGTGGTGGTGGTGGTGTGGTGGTGTGGTGGTGGTGGTGGGTGGTGGCTCTTCCCTCTCAAACCCATCCTCACAACTGGGCCTCGCGAGGCACAGCCCATGGCAATGCTCCTAGGATGGTTGGGTTATGTGGGCATGGTGGCGGGATGTGGTTGGTGGTGTGTGTGTGGGGGGGGGGGGGGGGGGGGGAGGGACTGTCTAGTCAGTGTTGGCGTCCATAACCACAGTCTAGTCTAAGGCTTCCGCCCTCTCTCACCCATGCCAATGCTCGGTGTGGTGTGTGTGTTGTGGTGGGTGTGGTTGTGTGTGTGTGTGTGTGCGTGTGGTGTGGCGTGTGTGGTGGTGTGGTGTGTGTGGTGGTGGTGGCGTCCATAGCCACAGTCAAGGCGTCCGCCCTCTCTCACCCATGTCAATGCTCCTAGTGTGGTGTGGTGTGGTGTGTGTGTGTGTGTGCTGTGTGGTGTGTGGAGGGGAGTGTCTAGGCAGTGTTGGCGTCCATAGTCACAGTCAAGGCTTCTGCCCTCTCTCACCCATGTCAATGCTCCTGGTGTGGTGTGGTGTGGTGGTTGGGTGGTGCGTGTGTGTTGTGGGGGGGGGGGGAGATTGTCACAGTCAAGGCTTCTGCCCTTTCACACCCATGCCAATGTTCCTGGTGTGGTGTGGTGTGGTGGTTGGGTGGTGCGTGTGTGTGGTGTGTGGTGTGTGGTGTGTGGAGGGGAGTGTCTAGCCAGTGTTGGCGTCCATAGCCACAGTCAAGGCTTCCGCCCTCTCTCACCCATGTCAATGCTCCTGGTGTGGTGTGGTGTGGTGGTTGGGTGGTGTGTGTGTGTGGGCGGCGGGGGGGGGGGGGGGGGATTGTCACAGTCAAGGCTTCCGCCATTTCAATCTCTCCCTCCCCAACTTCTTGGGGTGGTCTGGTGGTGGTGGTGTGTGTGTGTCTGAGTGTGTGTGTGTGTGGTGGTGGTTGTGGTGGTGGTGCTTCCGCCCTTTCAATCTCTTCCTCCCCAACTCTCTCGCAAGGCACAGCCCATGACAATGCTCCTGGGGATGCATTGGGTAAGGTGGTGTGTGTGGTGGATGGTGTGTGTATGTGTGTGGTGGTGGTGGGGGGGTGGGGTTGGGTCTAAGCGGTCTTGGCATCTATAGCTACAGTCAAGGCTTTTTGCCCTCTCAAACCCATGTCAATGCGCCTGCGTGGTGGTGGATGTGTGGGTGGGGTGGTGGGGTGGTGGTGGTGTGTGTGTCTGAGTGTGGTGTGTGTTGGTGGTGGTGGTGGTGGCTCTTCCTCTCAAACCCATGTCAATGCGCCTGGGTGGTGGTGGTGTGTGGGTGGGTGGGTGGGGGTGGATAAAGTGTGTGTGGTGTGGTGGTGGTTGGTGGTGGTGTGGTGGTGGGGTGACTCTTCCTCTCAAACCCATGTCAATGGGCTGGGTGGTGGTGGGTGTGTGGGTGGGGTGGGTGGGTGGGGTGGTGGTGGTGGGGGTGGGGGGGTGGGGGGGTCTGGTGGTGGTGGTGGTGGTGTGTGTGTGTTTATGTGTGTGTGTGTTGTGGTGTGGTGGTGGGTGGTGGTGTGTGTGTCTGTTGTGTGTGTGTTGGTGGTGGTGGTGGTGCTTCCGCCCTCTCAAACCCTTACCCTCCCCCAACTTCTTGTGAGGCACAGCCATGTCAATGCTCCTGGGATGGGTTGAGGTTGGTGGAGTGCGTGGTGTGGTGATGGTGTGGTGGTGGTGTGGTGTGATGTGGTGTGAAACACACACACATACATACATAAACACGCAAACACACACACACACACATACATACATAAACACGCAAACACACACACACACACACACAGACACACACATACATACATACATAAACACACGCAAAAAAAATAAACACACACACACACACATCACATACAATAAACACGCAAGACACACCACACACACACACACATCATGGCAACACACACACCACACACACATTACATACATAAACACGCAAACACACACACACACATACATACATAAACACGCAAACACACACACGCACAACACCAAACATACATACATAAACACGCAAGCATCACACACAACACACACATACATACTAAACACGCACAAACACACCACACACTCCTACCTATAATCTGCCAACCCTATAAACTCACTTCCCTTCGCGAGTGTTGTTCTCACTTCTACACCCCCATTGTCTGTCACCACTTCACCTGTGCTGTGCACACACACCACCCCCCCCCGTCACATCTGGCCTTGCACACATCTTTTCGCTTGTCAGGCACACACACGGAGACACGTAACCTGACACACACGCCCCCCACCCACCCGAAGTTCCCCCACACGACCACCACGCCACCAACTGCTGCGACCACCACCCAACCAGCCCCCCAACCCCCTACCCCTCCATAGCTGCCAACCCTATATTTATATTATATATAAATATATATATTGTTATATATAAAACTCACTTCTTCGCCGAGTGTTCACACTTCTCATAGTTGGCGCTTCCAAATTAAGTCTCATGCTTAAATTGGCCAGTGGCCATCAGGAATTGTGGTTTGTGATGCAATGATGATGATGCAGTCGGTGATGAATCTTCGTCACCCTCCTCATCCCTGCTGATCTCTGAATCGATGGCAGCGTCCTCTGTAAGTACTGACCTGTAGCAGGTAGTGGGGGTGTGTTACGCATTTTTGGCTTGGCTCCGATGCTTGAGGCCGTCTTGTTCCCTTCTCTCCGTGAAATGAGACGTTTCATCGCTGTGTGTGCAGTAGCATGCCTTTTGAAACATAGAGCCTTTGTTATAGATCGTATATTGTGAAAATTGTTTTTTATATATTTATAAAAAAAAAAACTTTTTTACACACCTGACGCATTTTTGGCTTGGCCCTGATGCTTGAGGCCTGTCTTGTCCCTTCTCTCCATGAAGACGTTTTCATCATCGCTGTGTGCGCAGTAGCTGCCTTTTGTACCATAGCCTTGTTTATATCTATATTGATTAGTATTTTTTGTAATATATTTATAAAAAAAACTTTTTTACACACCTGACGCATTTTTGGCTTGGCCCGATGGTTGAGGCTGTCTTGTCCCTCTCTCCATTGAGGCACGTTTCATCGCTGTGTGGGCAGAAGCCGCTTCTAGTGCTCCTGGCTTTTTTTTACATTCATATTTTTGAGATTTCAAATATTTATAAAAAAATGAAATGAAAAATTTCACACCTGACGCATTTTTGGCTTGGCTTCGATGTTGTTTGAGGCCTGTCTTGTCCCCTTCTCTCCATGAGACGTATCATCACTGTGTGTGACCAATATACTTCCGGTACCCCTAGCCATCTTTATTTTGTACATCTTATATTTTATCGCTTTTTCAGGCTTTTTTACATGTATCTACAGCCACCCCTTCTTTTGCCAGCTTCAGTAGCCAATTCTGACATGGCCTGGACATTCAAGGCGCCCAGCCATTGAAAGCGGGAATCATACAGGCTTTTTCAGGCCTTTTTACATGTATTTCAGGTATCTATGAGATATATTTTATCGCGTTTTCAGGCTTTTTTACATGTATTTCAGGTATCTCTGAGATACATTCAAATAAAAAAAGAAACTACACGCCTGACGTATTTTTGGCTTGGCTCCGATGCTTGAGGCCTGCTTTGTTCCCTCTTCTTCATAAGTCGTTTCATCATGGTGTGCGCAGAATCTACTTCCGGTACCCCTAGCCCTTTTTATTTTGTGCATCTTATATTTTATCGCTTTTTTATATATATTTCAGGTGTCCCTAAGATATATTTTAATAAAAAAAGATATTGTATCCCTTTTAATATATATTTCAGTGTGCGCAGAATCTGCCTCTGCTTACCCTACCTTTTTCTTTTTTTTTAGATTTCTCACAAGGGGGGGCGGGGGGCAAAAAAAAGGGGAAAACACCATCTCAAAAAAGGGTGAAGGACCCTACAGCAGACCCTCCCCCCTCCCCCGCACCCCCCCCCCCCCCCCTGGCTCCGGAACCCACTGTACACGCCACTATTTACCAGCCACCACTTAGTGTATGGTGTCAGTAAGTATTCATTTTACAGGGTTTGTAAGTATGCTCATTTTACAGGTTGTGTGCTCATTTTACAGGGTTTGTAAGTATGCCTCATTTTACAGGGTTTGTAGTATGCTCATTTTACAGGGTGTTGTAAGTATGATTTTAACAGGGTTTAAGTATGCTCATGTTTACAGGGTTTGTAAGTATGCTCATTTCACAGGGTTTGTAAGTATGGCTCATCAACAGGGTTTGTAAAGTGTGATTTTACAGGGTTTGTAAGTATGCTCATTTTTACAGGGTTTGTAAGTATGCTCATTTTTACATAGGGTTTGTAAGTATGCTCATTTTACAGGCGTTTTGTAAGGTGCTCATTTTCACAGGCGTTTGGTATGCTTCATTTTACAGGGTTTTGTAAGATGCTCATTTTACAGGTTTGTAAGTATGCTCATTTTACAGGGTTTGTAAGTATGCTCATTTTCACAGGGGTTTGTTAAGTATGCTCATTACAGGTTTGTTATCTTTTGTAACGTATGTCTATTTCACAGTTTTGTTAAGTATGCTCATTTTACAGGGTTTGTAAGTATGCTCATTTTACAGGGTTTGTAAGTATGCTCATTTTACAGGGTTTGTAAGTATGCTCATTTTACAGGGTTTGTAAGTATGCTCATTTTACAGGGTTTGTAAGTATGCTCATTTTACAGGGTTTGTAAGTATGCTCATTTTTCAGCAGGGTTTGTAAGTAATGCCTCATTTTACAGGGGTTTGTAATTGTATGCTCCCCCCCATATTCATTTGAAGTACAGGGTTTGTAAGTATGCTTCATTTTACGGTTTGTAAGTATTCTCATGTTCACAGGGTTTGTAAGTATGCTCATTTTACAGGGTTTGTAAGTATGCTCATTTCACAGGGTTTGTAAGTATGCTCATTTCACAGGGTTTGTAAGTATGCTCATTTTACAGGGTTTGTAAGTATGCTCATTTCACAGGGTTTGTAAGTATGCTCATTTTACAGGGTTTGTAAGTGTGCTCATTTTACAGGGTTTGTAAGTATGCTCATTTCACAGGGTTTGTAAGTATGCTCATTTCAAGGGTTTCTGTAAGTCTAGCTCATTTCACAGGAATTTAGTAAGAAACACCCTACTTCGCACTCCCATGTTCATTCTGAGGGCTAGAAAAAAAAGTCGCTGGAAGCGGAAAGTACCGTAATGTTTTAAAAATGTCAGATTGGTTTATTTTTTCTCGACCCCCGCATACCCCCCCCCCGGCCCCCCCCCCCCCCCCGCGGCGCCCAAACTTCTCGAAGGACCGTTTACTTTTTTCCACTGGGCCAATTATAGAAATTAAACCAGGATTCTTAATCTCTCCTTGTATCTACAAAGTTGGAAGATGGTGTCATTTGGTTCGAAGTTTGCCCCCCCCCCTGATTTCCCATTGAAAACAAAACTGAACACCACACCTGCCGCATTTTTGGCTTGACCCGATGGTTGAGGCCTGTCTTGTCCCCTCTCCATGAGGCGTTTCATCACTGTGTGGGCAGAAGCCGCTTCTGGTGCGTTTAATCGAGCCACCTGGTGGTCGGCACCTGTACTGCGCAGCAATTCCTGTACATTCCACTCTTCTGGCACCTCGCACCAGAAGCCAGCTTGCTCACGCACCTGAGACAACGGGGTGGTGGGGGTGATGGGGGGTAGTGGTGGTGTTGGCGTGGTTTGGGTGTTGGGTGTTGGGTGATAGGGTGTTAGTGTTGGGTGTTGGGTGTTGGGTGTTGGGGTTGGGTGTTGGGTGTTAGGTGTTTGGGTGTTGGGTTGGGTTGTTAGGTGTTGGGGGTGTTGGGTGTTGGGTGTTGGGTGTTTGGGTGTTGCGGTGTTGCTGTTGGGTGTTGGGTGGGGGTGGGGGTGGTGGGTGATCAAAGTTCTGCTGCAAAATCAAGCCACCTGGTGGTCTACACCTGCTTTACCGCACAAGTAGTTTCCTGTACATTCCACTCCTCTGGCACCTCGCACCAGAAGCCAGCTTGCTCTCGCACCTAAGGGGGCGGTGGGGGTGGAGTGGTGTGGTGTGGTGGTGGGTGATGGGTGGTCAAAGTTCTGTAATGCCTTTTAAAAAGTATTACCACTCCCCCCCCCCCCCCCCCCCCCCCCCCACCACACACACACACCACACACAACACACACACACACACACACCACTCCACCTCACTCCACTCCACCCCACCCATCGCTTTCCTGCTCTCCCCCACCCCACCCCCACCCTATCTCCCCAGCCTCCCCCAGCCCACCTCTACCCTCCAACACACATACCATGGAGTGCTTCCCCCAGCCTCCTCCAGGAGGTGGGAACAGGTCGAGGGTGTTGCCAACTCTTCCCCCCCCCCACACCACCACCCCATCCCATCCCATTCCCCCCCCACCCCACCCCAACCCACCCCAACCAACACAATCCACCCAACCCAAACCATCCCACTCCATCCCCACGCCACTCTTCAACCCACCCAACCCACTCCACCCCACCCACCGCTTGGCAGTTTGCTCTTCCACCCCTCCCGCCAACACTCCTCCTCACCTTCCCAAACCACAGCCTGCCCCTCCAACACACATACCATGGAGTGTTGTCCCCCAGTCCTCCAAGCCGGCCAGCCAGTTCAAGGCAGGTCTTTCTTCCCCCCCACCTCCCAACCCCAACCCACCCACCGCTTGCTTGCCTGCTCTCCATCTCCATCCCAATCCCACCCCACCCCCAACCCACCCAGCCTACCCCGAACCCACCTCTACCCCACCAACACACATACCATGGAGTGTTTGCCCCCAGCCTCCACCAGCAGGACAGCCAGTTCACATGGGCATGGTCCCTCTCTTCGTTCGTTGCTCCACAGCATCAACAGCACACGACAAGATACTGACGGCTGAGGGTGCTGGTCCTCGTGCTGGTGCAAGCTGTGCCGTTGTGATGCATCTGTGCTGGTGATCCCCTGCGGGTAGGGTGCAGGTGGGGGTGGGATGTGGGGTGGTGGGTGGATGAGGGTGGGTGGGTGGGTGGTGGGTGGGGGGCTGTGTGTGTGTTCGTTGCTCCACAGCATCAACAGCACACGACAAGAGATAACTGATGCTGAGGGGTGCTGCTCCTCGATTGCTGGTGCAGCTGTTCCATTTTTGATGCATCTGTGCTGGTGAGCGGGTAGGGTGGGTGGGGTGGGGGTGGGGTGGGGGGGGAGGTGGGTGGGTGGGTGGTGGGTGTGGGTGGGTGGGCTGTGTGTGTGTGTACGTTGCTCCAGCAAGCATCAACAGCACACAACAGGATGCTTAAGCTAAGGGTATGGAGGTGTGGGGAGTGTGTGTGGGTGGGGGATGGGGATGCTGATCCTCGTGCTAGTGCAGCCTGTGCCCGTTGTGATGCATCTAGTCTCGCTGGTGGGGGTGAGAGGGGTGGGATTGGGGTGGTGGAGCAGGAAAGCGACGGGTGGGGTGGGGGCGTATGGGAGGAGGGGGTATGGGGGGTGGGAGGTGTGTGTGTGGGTGAGGGGGGGGGGGGGGGGGGGGGAATGCGCTGGAGGGGGGGGGTATGGGGGGGGGGGGGGGGGGGTGTGTGGGGGGGGGGGATGCTGGGCCTCGTGCTGGTTGCAGCTTTGCTACTGTGATGCATCTGTGCCTGCGGTGGGTGGGGTGGGATGTGGGGGTGGGGGGGCTGTGTAGCGTGTTCGTTGCTCCACAGCATCAACAGCACACAACAGGATTCTTAGCTAAGGGCATGGAGGTGTGGGGGAGTGTGTGGGGGGTGGGGGGGTGCTGGGGCCTCGTGCTGGTGCAGCTGTGCTGTTGTGATGCATCTGGTCTGGTGGGGTGGGTGGGGTGGGGTGGTGGAGAGCAGGAAAGCGACGGTGGGGTGGGGTGGGGGGGTGGGTGGGATGGGGGGGGATGGGGATGGGGGGGGGGGGGGGGGGGGGTCTGTGGGGAGTGCTGGTCATCGTGCTGGTGCATCTGTGTCATTGTGATGCATCTGTGCTGAGATGAGCGGGTAGGGTGGGGGGGTGGCGTGGGTGGGTGGGGGTGGGATGGGGGTGGGGGGTGGGGTGGGCTTTGCGTGTGTTCGTTGCTCCACAGCATCAACAGCACACGACAAAGATACTGATGCTGAGGGGTGTTTGCTCCTCGTTGCTGGTGCAGCTGTTCCATTTTGATGCATCTGTGCTGGTGAGCGGGTAGGGTGTGGGGTGGGGGAGGTGAGGCTCGGGGGTGGCGGGGGGCTGTGTGTGTGTGTACGTTGCTCCACAGCATCAACAGCACACAACAGGATGCTTAAGCTAAGGGTATGGAAGTGTGGGAGGTGTGTGTGGGGTGGGGGATGGGGATGCTGATCCTCAGTGCTAGTGCAGCTGTTGCCGTTGTGATGCATCTAGTCTGGTGGGGTGGGGTGGGGTGGTGGGGTGGTGTGAGAGCAGGAAAGCGACAGGTGGTGGTGGGCGTATGGAGGGAGGGCACTATGGTAGGGGGTGGGGAGGTGGTGTGTGTGGGGGTGAGGGGGGGGGGGGGGGGGAAATGGGAGGGCGGGGGTATGAAGGGGGGGGGAGGGTGTGTGTGTGTGTGGAGGGGGGGGAAGCTGGGCCTCGTGCTGGTGCAGCTTTGCTACTTGATGCATCTGTGCTGTGGGTGGGTGGGACTGAATGGGGGGTGCGGGGGGCTGTGTATGTGTTCGTTGCTCCACAGCAATCAACAGCACACAACAGGATTCTTAAGCTAAGGCATGGAGGTGTGGGGGGTGGGGGTGCTGGGTCCCTCGTGCTGGTGCATGCTGTGCTGTTGTGATGCATCTGGTGGTGGGTGGGTGGGGTGGGTGGGGTGGGTGGAGAGCAGCAGGAAAGCGAGGTGGGTGGGGGGGTGGGGGTGGGGGGTGGGTGGGGATGGGGGGGTGGGATGGGGGGGGGGGGGGGGGGGGGGGGGTAGTCTGTGGCGGTGCTGAGTCATCGTGCTGGTGCATCTGTGCCATTGTGATGCATCTGTGCTGGTGAGCGGGTAGGTGGGGGGGTGGGGGGGTGGGTGCGGTGGGATGGGGTGGGGGTGGGGGGCTTTGCGTGTAAGAAGAACCGTTCGTTGCTCCACAGCATCAACAGCACACGACAAAGATACTGATGCTGAGGGGTGTTGCTCCTCTGTGCTGTGCAGCTGTCCATTTTGATGCATCTGTGCTGTGTGAGCGGGTAGGGGGTGGGGGGGGGGGGTGGGTGGGGGGGAGGGTGGTGGTGGGTGTGGTGGGTGGGTGGGTGGGCTGTGTGTGTGTGTACGTTGCTCCACAGCATCAACAGCACACAAAGATGCTTAAGCTAAGGGTATGGAGGTGTGGGAGGTGTGTGTGGGGTGGGATGGGATGCTGATCCTCGTGCTAGTGCAGCTGTGCGTTGTGATGCATCTAGTCTGGTGTGGGGTGGGGTGGGGTTGGGTGGTGGAGAGCAGAAAGCGACGGGTGGGGTGGGGGCGTATGGGAGGAGGGGGTATGGGGGTGGGAGGTGTGTGATGTGGGGGTGAGGTGGGGTGGGGGGGGGGAATGGAGAGGTGGGGTATGGGGGGGGGGAGGGGTTGTGTGTTGTGGGGGGGGGATGCTGGGCCTCGTTGCTGGTGCAGCTTTTGCTACTGCTGAGCATCTGTGCTGGTGTGTGGCAGTGGGATGGGGGTGGGGGGGGCTGTGTATGGTTCGTTGCTCCACAGATCAACAGCACACAACAGGATTCTAAAGCTAAGGGCATGGAGGTGTGGGGAGGTGTGGGGGGTGGGTAGCTGGCCTCGTGCTGGTGCAGCTGTGCTGTTGTGATGCATCTGGTCTGGTGGCCTGGGTGGGTGGGGGGTGGGTGGGGTGGAGAGCAGGAAAGCGACGGGTGGGTGGGTGGATGGGGTGGGTGGTCGGGGTGGGGTGGGGGTGGGGGGGGGATGGGAGGGTGGGATGGGGGGGGGGGGGGGGGGGGGGGAGGGTAGGGTCTGTGGGTGCTGGTCATCTTGCTGTGCATCTGTCATTGTGATGCATCTGTGCTGGTGAGCGGTAGGGTGGGTGGTGGGTGGGTGGGTGGGGGGTGGTCGTGGTGGATGGGGTGGGGGGTGGGTGGGGGCTTTGCGTGTGTTCGTTGCTCCACAGCATCAACAGCACACACAGGATGCTTAAGCTAAGGGTATGGAGGTGTGGGGAGTGTGTGTGAGGGTGTGGGGTGGGGTAGGGTCCTCGTGCTGGCGTGCAAGCTGTCCATTGTGATGCATCTCGGTCTGGTGGGTCGGGTGGGGGTAGTGGAGAGCAGGAAAGTGACGGTGTGGTTGGGTTGGGTTGGTTGGGGAGGGGGGGGGGGGGGGGGGGGGGGGGGGGGGGGGGGAGAGGCCTCGTGCTGGTGCAGCTGCGCCATTGTGATGCATCTGTGCTGGTGGGGTGGGTAGGGTGGTAGGGTGGTGGAAAGGGTGTGTGTGTGTTGTGTGAGTGTGTGTGTGTGTGTGTGTGGTGTGGTGGGTGGGGGTGGTGGGGGGTGAAGGGAGGGGGGCAGGTGCCACAGCATCAACAGCACACAAAAGATGCTTAAGCTAAGGGGTGCTGGCTCGTGCTGGTGCAGCTGTCGTGTGACATGCCATCTGTGCAGGTGGGTGGTAGGAGTAAGGGTGGGGAGGGGGGGGGGGGGGGGGGGGGCACTGCTTCGCGAGTGGGTCGCGTGTGTGTGTGTGTGTGTGTGTCACTTCCAGAACAACACCATGCTTCGGTGTGTCGCGTGTGTGTGTCACTTCCAGAACATACGGCACGTGCCACTGCTCGCGGTGTGTCGCGGTGAATGTCACAATCCTTTCATCGTTTTTCTGTCGGATGTCCCACACCACAAGTGTTTGTTCTGATTGAGCTAAATACTTTGCTGCCTACCCTACTCGTGCACTAGGGTGGGCTGGGTGGTGCCAAGCGGACCAGAGGTGCCGGGAACGTTAGGAATGGAAAGCACGATAATAAGAAAATAGAAAGGACAGCAGGCTTCGCTTGATGTAGCAAGACTCGGTCGGAACTAAGTTAGGTGCACGCAGGTTGGCAGATCGAATGAAACGATGCTCTAACGGTGCGGGACGGAATGGAGTGGTTTAGTGGGCTCAAGGCGACTCTGAGAAAAGCAGCAAGATATTGCGGACAATAAGAATCCTGGCGAGAATGATGACGCGTCCAGAGATGTCGGTTTCGGAATAAGAAAATCCACGGGCTGGCTGGGGGAATGTATCGAGATTTCCGATACCAATCGTTGCACAGATGTACATTTCTAGTGGTACAAGTCCGTTTCGCGCGGGCGCGGGCGCGGGGTGACTCATATCAATATCACAGCGTCTATAGACGCGTCTATTCACAAGGGCTGGAAAACCTAACCCCTGGAAAACCTAACCGTTCATCATTGATAGTAGGCGCAGTGCCAGCGCTGGCAGGCTCATATCAATGCCAGCGCGACAGAGCGCGCACAGCGGGATATCTTCGAAATTCCTCCCTTCATCTCCCCCAAATCTTATATTATTTTAAGCGGAATATCTTCGAAGTCCCTCCCCGCGACCTGGTCTCCCAGCAACCACCTACCTTGCGTCGGACTATGTCTCACCTTCCCGCGTCCTTCACTTGGACCTCTGATTGTTTGCCGTAGCTGAGTAACTGAGTTGTCGTTAAGTTCCCCTCCATTCATGCTGACGTATTTCGTATCTTATAGATGAGTATGAATGTGCTCGTCCCCTCCCTGTAATTTACCTTCGCACCGCGTCATAGTAAGTCGGTTGCTCGGTCTCCTGCCTCGTCTCCCGGCCCTCAGTTTCTCCAACCAACAATGTCCCTACGGCAGCCTGCACCCCGTGCTAGGTAGGTAAACAGGTGGTCATGGTGATTACCTTAATAGGTGTTCAGGATGCCCAGATAGTATTTCGTTCATGGTGGTGGAGGTGGTGGTGGTGACACAATTTATTATGTTGCCGACAGCGAATTTAGGCAACCCTTCGATGATGGGTACCCTGGGGACCGACCAAGCCCTGAATGATGACATATATGCGTCAAAAATCATATCAGTAAAAAAATGAAAATGAAATTGAAATTGTTACATCCGTGTAGTACATTCACTCACAGGACGTGAAGTTAAGGACACCATAGGCCGGAGCTAGCTATAGTCACCGTAGGACCACCTTATTAAAAAAAGAATCGCCACCGATGCATGCAGTTGCAGGCACGGTGGCCACATCGTGCCAAAAATATATTTAGTTTGCTCCTTGGTTTCCGTGGGGAATCTGCTTCTTGAAACGCAACCGGTTTCAAAATTTGTTTCTGCAATGCAATGGACCCTCCTCACATTGCATCCGCTTAGTTTGCTCCCTGGTAAGGCAGTAGCCAAAGGAGCTCTGGGGGCTCTCCCCATGTACATGGATGCAGGCACTTGTGAAGCGACATCCGACATTCCCACGAGACCTCCAACCACCCTCAAACCCCCTGATCTCCCCCAAGCCACATGGGATAAATACAGACCTGATCTCCTCCTCATTGACGAAGAATCCAAACCAAGAAAAGCCTACCTAGTTGAACTGGGCTATTGCTCAGACACTGACCACCACATCAAATTCCAGGAAAAGAGCGTTCAGCATAAGGAGCTCCACGAGTCCACGGTATCCTCCAAACTACTTATAGATGTAGCTTTTTCAACTCATCTCCAGATTCATAGTGAATCTTCCGATAAGTCGAAAAAACACTACATCTAGTAGTCTTCCCATTAGTTTCGTTAAAATCGCAGGTAATTCGTTAGTTTCGAGTTCTCCGAAAAATGCCAAAGAAGGGTAGGTATTTTCCGCGACTGTCTAGCGATGGCCCGGGCTATTTGTTTTTGTGGGCGTTCTGTCGATAGATGCTTCGCATCCATTAGCCTGAGGCTAATCTTTCTCTCTAATGATCGTGCAGTACCGTGATTTTGCCTACGGCTAATCAACAATTCGCCTAAGATTCGGGAGCTGACGCGATTCGCCTTATAGATTCGAGAGCTGACGTGTGTCCCGCGAATGGATAAGAAAAAATACGACAAAATACGACAAAATACGATTCATTACACTTTGTTACACCTTTCTACTCTCCGCGCAGGATGCGACTGTCTACCGATTACCGTTCCGCCCCCACTACTCGCAGGAGGAGGAATGGAGGATCCTGGTTACTCAGCAAACCGTTTGGGCTTTCGCATTTACATCAGGACTTTCCCGATTAAGGGCGCCTGGAGGCGCGTCCCGAATGAAATGATTGGATCCTTAATTCAATGTATTTTAATTACTTTAATTGAATTGTATTTAATGTTGTGTGATTTTAATTCGATTTATTCCTTTCCATTTAATTTAATTAACGTGATTTGAATGCATGTAATTGCTTTAAATTGTATCAATTCGAATTGGATTAAATTCGAAGGGCGCCTGGAGGCTTTAAATTAATTGAATTCCAATGAATCGATTGATGATTTTGGGCTTTCGCATTTACATCAGGACTTTCCCGATTCCCTGTGCTACTCTCCCGACCCCGCTAACCTTACTTAGTATTTTATCGGCTTCGGGTGAGAAACTATGTAACGCACTTCCTACTGATCGTATTCCGTCTGCCACGCCTCCCTGTCGCAACATGTCCGCTATCCCCGCTGCGGCGTTAGATACCGGTATTGAGAATTGACCTATCTTCCGGGCTACATTGCCCCCAAAATCAGCTACCCTTCTCACTACGTTTCCAAAGGATCCAATTGCGCGTCCAACTCCAGATTTGATTGAATCAAAGATGCCCATATTATATAATAGCCCTGGATATTTATTTCAGCGCAAGTAAGGTAATTTTATCGTTTAGGTTTTTCAAAATTGATAAAATCGATTCCATTTATCTAGCCAGGGAGAGAGTGAGTTAGTATTGTTGGTGTTGTTTTGTTGTATTTATTTGGTGGGGGATGGTCGGTGCAACTAATCTTTTTTGTAAGACAGGTATGAGGATACGAAATTCTCCAAAGGTACTACTCCAGGCTGGGAGCAGATCCATGCAACGGAACGACGGTGGGCGAATATATAATTTCGTAGATAATAACTGATAGAATGAAATTTGGGAATCCAACATACAGATTTCCATTGGCATCATACACTGTTACATTTAACTGTTGATTTTTCAGAGACGGGATTAGCTTGTGACCCAATGTATTGCTTGTAATTGTCTTAACAATACTGTGGTATTCCCCTCCTATCAGCAAATTCGTTCGCTCTCCATTCACTGAATTATCAAAGGAGGTTTGTGCGAAGATCCCATTGGCACTCATGCAGAACGGCCCTGTTTTACTCGCTGTGGTAAATGATTCGACAGCCAGCTGGTACCCCTTTTCATTGTATGGCAGGTCGCAATTCAATTTCAATTGGTAATTCTGCGTTGATGTATTGTATGAGCTAAATAACGTTACTCTCTGCCAAGCCATTTATATTACTGCAGATTTTTCATTTCCCTCACCACCTCCCCTAATTCTCGCCTTTTTGCCCATGCTTTTTCTCTAGCGATAGCCAATGATGCTTTCTGCTTGTCGGACATTACACGTTTAGCTTTGTCTGGTATCACTTCAGTGTCTTCTAATAGGTTGCTGTCTTCTTCTATATTCTCCATATGTGATTTTACATTGGAAAAGATTAGAATTAATTAGAAAAATTAAATAGGTTTTACAAATAATTTATTGGAATTTGGGATATACTGGGAGAGTTCGGAGGATTTTGACGGCATTAGGCTTCTTTGGGATCGGTCTTCCCCAGAGTAGGTCTGATTCATGTAAGGGTGTGCGTATTGTTCGTCTGCCAATAAAGTTTGTTGCTGCTTGATTGTACTGTACTTTTTTCGGCCAGGACTCGAGACAGAGGGGTAACATATATTTGTCCATGTTATATATTACTTTGTGTAAATATATTTTGATCCCGTTTCGTCATTATCTAATTCTAGGAGACTGTTGAACTGTCCGACTAGACAGTTCGGTCCATCAAGTTGTATCCTATGGCGAATTTGACCAATAAGTTTGGTGTCAAGTATAGACGGTTGAAAGCTGTTAAGACTCAACCAGTTAGATATGGAATATGGTGCTTCAGCAGATGGACCTGTTGTAGCGTCTCCTCCTCCTTGAACGATTTTTCTCCGATTATGTGCATCCTGGCCAAAACTGGTACTTTCAATGATATTCCATAGTTGGTTATAATAACTATTTCCCGCTATTACCTGGCCATTCGCTTCGATATCAACTTGGGAAATTATCGGCTCTATGTTTCTTGCAAAACCGCCACCTTCTGTTTTCCCACTTAAATGCATTGCCAAAGTATCCGAATCGACCAAGCAGTTTGAGGGAAGATCTACGGTTATGACACCGTTATTTGTTGCAGTCGTGGAATTCAAGGTACTGAATCTTTTGGTAGCCCTTGAATAATTCTGTATTTTTCGGACCAAATATTGCAGGTTCGTTGGATAAGCCGACATGTAAAGTGTTTGTATAAGTATTGTTTTGAAAATAATAAAAAATGTTTTATTTTTTACCCTTCAGATAAGTGTAAATTTGTTTGTAATGATGAGAGACTGCTGGTCGATTCAAAATGATTTGCAATGCTGGATCATTGTTCCTGCCTTGCCATTCGGTAGCAATAGCTATTATATCTAGTTTTGATTGTGCAGAATTTCCAACTTTTTTATGTTTGGAATCAAACATGTTTAATTTTTGTTGAAGATCATCTATGTTTTTTCCAATAAGACTTGTCCTGGAGCCTGACGCTTCGCCTGGATTTCTGAATTCAGAAACATTCGGTGTTGATGATCCCAAAGCAGAATCCATGTCTTCTCTAGGACGTTTATTGAAAAAGATTTCTTTCTCTTCGTCTGATAAACCATTCGGTCCACTTGATGTTTCCTGTTTGGGCTGTTGTTTCTGTTGTTCTGTTTGAACAGATTTGACCAGTGTTTCCACAGCTGAATGTTGGTTAACAATCTGAGATATATTTGTTGGCGGGGCTTGTGCAGGAATCTTGATGGCATACTCATAAACATTAAACCCTAGCATTCTAGACTGTGTCCTGTCAGCTGGTAATTTAATGTTTATGATGGTAGCTCGTTGAGTAATATTCCTACCTCGTGCAAATAGTTTGATGTGATTGGACTTATTATTAACTGTATTTTTTTTAACAACTTTCCTTGTTCTCATTTTGTTATAATGTATGTCCTAAATTTAATGTATTCCAGTCAATATATATTTGGGCAGCCACAAAATACCAAGAGGGTTCAGAATAGTATAAACGGAGCTAATGATGTTGCGTTATTTGCCAAAAACCTAGCAACTGCTAATCAGATAGCACTAGGTGTCCTTTCCCCTCAGGTTGTTCAAAACACAAATGGTATTGTATTCAGTTCCAATTTAGCTGTTGGTAATTCTAACGACATAGTGTCTCTTTCTAACAATCTGTATCCAATCGTTGATTATTCGTCTAATCTATCAACAAATAATTCAAATTACATTTACCCCAAGACTGCGTTTTCATCTAATGCTGCAGTTTATGCATCAAATCTTACAGTTGCCAATAGCAATTACATGTATCCCAAAATAACATATTGTTCAAATCTTGCTGTAGGAAACAGTAACTACATGTATCCCAAAATAACATATAGTTCAAATCTGTCAACCAACAATTCAAATTACATGTATCCCAAGATTACCTTTTCATCTAATGCTGCAGTTTATGCAAGTAACCGGTCTGTTTCCAACAGTAATAACATTGTTAGTCTGTCAAATTATGCGTATGCAATTGAGAACATTAGTTCGTGGGACAATATTACAGACAAGCCCGTTTTATTTGATGGGGTATACGCTTCCTTGTCGGGAAAGCCCCAATTGTTTTCTGTAAAATTTGAAGATCTCGTTGGAATTCCCGACCTTATTAATAAATGGGGAGACCGACGTATCCATTTTTGACAGAACATTACAAGCTGATAGCGGTTCTTTGAATGTGTCAAGTCCAGTTTTAATGAATTTTATCATTGACTGGGATAACAATAACTTTAAAAGCCGTAGTTTCAAATGGCTCGATGGGGCTGATGCATCTCAAACGTTGCTTATGACGCTAGATAACGATGGGTTGCTCGTCACGGGTTCGATAAGTTGTACTGGTGATTTTAACCTCGGGATTTTTAGTGTAGTTAAAAACTCAATACAAACGAATTTGGGCATAATGAGGTTAGAGGCTGCAGCGCATGTAGAATATGTAACTGATTGGAGGAATAACCCAAACAGGAATAGGCAATCCTACCATAGATGGCTTGATGGAGCAGGCGAAAATTAAGTAGAATTTATGAGACTTACACCAACCGGTCGGTTGGGAATAGGTACGTCAACCCCAGCCTATGAACTGGATGTTGCTGGTGATTTGAACATAAGTGGAAATTCCGTGTAAATGGAACTGAGATAACAACAAGTACTTCAGCACAAAATCAATGGGATTACGTTATACTAGGAGATCAGTCGATTCAAACAGATGCAGCGAATTTACATGGAGTGTCCAGTACACAGCTTGTGATATTAACATCAGAAGGACGACTTGGAATTGGTACAACAAACCCAGGGTATGCACTCGATGTTGTTGGTGATGTTGTTGGTGAAATAAAGTGCGTTAATTCAGAATTCAAAAATATCAGTACTGGGGATTACAACTGTTACATAAATTCTGATCAATCTTATGTAGATAACAACAATGAAAAGAGCTTTAATTGGCACCGAAATGGGACAGATCAATGGTCTTCGTACAGGTTTATGAGGCTAACTGAACGTGGAAATCTCGATATTGGGACTGATAATCCCGCGTATAGATTGCATGTCCTTGGAGATGTGAATATTGTTGGTGTTTACCGTGTAAATGGGGTTCCAATCGGAATGAGCACTTTTAATGGGGATTATAATTCGTTAAATAATAAACCGACGCTATTTGATGGGAATTATGCGTCATTGACTTGGAAACCTGTGTTATTTGATTCGGATTATAATTCGTTAAATAATAAACCATTCACTCCATGGGCAGCCTCAACAGCATCAGTAGGTATACATTATAGCGAAAACGGTGTTAATCGGACAGTTGGAATAAATACATTCACAAATAGTCGAAATCCTCTATGTGTTCAGGCATATAATCTGGGACTAGATGATGGTAGTGCAAACGAAAAATATCATTTAATGATCTCAAATATAGGTACATTATCAGGTGAACACGGGATGGCTTTTACACTATGGAAACAGTGTTGGACGTTAAAGGGAGTTAAACAGATTAACTATGCACGTTATTGACACATAGTTAACGGACGACATTTGACGTTATATTAACGTTGATTAACGTGTGGACAAGTTAAGTTGAGTTAAGTCAAGTTAAGTGAACTGAAGTTAAGCTATAAGATAACTTACGCAAGTTAATTTAAGACACGTTAAGTTGAGTTAAGTCAAGTTAGCTTAAGTTACGCTAACTTACTTAAGTTACCTTCAGAGACATGGGAACGTAGTAGAATCGTAGATGGACGAGCGGCACCGATTTGTTACATTTGTGTTGATTCATACGGTATTGCATGCATTTTTATATTACCGTCCATGCTAACAAGCTCCAGCTGTTAATCAAGCTAACCATCAATGTAATCAAGCTTACTATCAATGTAACCAATCAAGCTAACCATCAATGTAACCATCAATATGCCCCCCCGCCCCACGTGGGGTGCACCCCCAACCCCCACCCCAGACATACATGTGTACACACACTGTCCACCCCCACCCCCACCCCACCCCACTGTCCAAGTCAACCACTATCACCCCCACCCCGCCCACACACCCACCCACACATAAGCTGTCTACCATCACCATCATTGTCTAGGCCAACCACTGCCCTCCCCCCCCCCCACCCCACCCCACACATACATGTGTACACACACTGTCCACCCCCACCCCCACTGTCCAGGTCAACCACTATCACCCCCACCCGCCCACACACCCACACACACATAAGCAGTCTACCATCACCACCATTGTCCAGGCCAACCACTGCCCCCCCCCCCCCCACCCCACCCCCCCCCACACGCACACACATAATAGAGCACAGTAATTACCGCGAATATGACAGCTTATGCTACGTCTGATATGCTCGATTCCGCTATAACTTCAAGCCGAGACAACCCAGAATTTCAAGGTGGAAGTTTGCGTTTTAAAACACGTAATGCGATTAGTGGTGGTTTGTTACAAACACGTATGATAATTCATAATAACGGAAATATTGGAATTGGTAAACTAGTACCGGTGTATCAGTCTTCTAGATGTGAATGGGTCTATAAATGCTCAACAATTATTAATAAACGGTGTCGCAATTAATCCGTCTGGAGCTGGTTTTTCTGGGAATTATAACGATTTGACAAACAAACCTGCTTTATTTTCAGGGGCATATTCGGCACTTTCAGGCCTCCCAAACCTGTTTAACGGACAATATTCGTCATTGAGCGGTCTCCCAAATTTATTTAACGGCCAATATTCATCACTATCAGGACTTCCAGCATTATTCAATGGACAATATTCATCACTTATTGGTAAACCTACATTATTTAATGGCACCTGGGCATCTTTGACAGGGAAACCCACTTTATTCGATGGGAATTATAATTCATTAGCTAATCGTCCTGTAATCCCTGATAGCTATTGGACGGCAGTCGAACCTGGTGTAATGTTCTCTGCAACTGGTAATAGATATGTAACGACCTTGTCACCGGTTATTGATCAAGATTCATTTCCCAAAATGGAGTTTCACGATCAATGGTCTGCTAGCAAATTGCGCATGACATTTCAAGGTACTAATAATCGAATATAATTAGCTTTTATTCGTGACAATGCTCCGGCTTCAGAAAATGTCCCCTATGTATATATATCTACTTCTGGCGCAATATCTGGGAACTCAGATCGTCGACTCAAAAATCACATAGGATATATAGATACACAAGAATCATTAAATATAATTAATCAATTAATACCCGTCAAATATACTTTTAAACACGAACCAAATAAAATCGAATATGGAATGTATGCGCAAGAAGTTCAAGATGTCTATCCTAATCTTGTTGAAGAAGATAGCAATGATCATTTAACATTAAATTATTCCGGACTTGTTCCACACTTGATTGCAGCTGTCCAACAATTGAGTGCATCTGTTAAATGATTGAATGCAGAGGTAGCTTATTTGAAAACAAAAATTTGAATCATACTTAAAAAATATAAGATTATATATTATAAGATGGATACCGGTACTATCAAAGTACATACATATTCTAGTGAAATTCATAAAACTATGATGAAGAAAGATCCGGTATACAGAAGTCATGTGAACAATATGGCTAAAAACGCTATGATGCATCGATATAAAACAGATGAAGTGTTTCGAGAGAAGCAAAAGCAATCAATACGTGAAAGATATGCAAATGACGCTGAGTATCGTGAAATACTTAAGGTGAAAAGAAAAGAAAGATATGCAAATGACCCAGAATTTAGAAAAAAGTTACTAGAGAATAATAATAAATATTATGATAAAATAAAAGCTAATAAATGATTCGAACACATGAGTATCTTTATTTTTTCGGTTAATTATTCTTTGCTTAAGAATAATAAAAAGTGAGTTAAAATTTGAAACGCACCTAAAGAAATATTAATATATATATATAAGATATACAAAGATGTCAAACCTAAAGATACACAACATATACAAAGATGTCAAACCTAAAGATATACAAAGATGTCAAACCTAAAAACTGAAAAGCTAAAATTACTGAGATGAAAAGACTTTCTGAATAACGGTTTATTGCCGAACAGAAGCATACGGAAGAACAAATTAATGAAATGCAAGCTAAACAGGATTTATTCGAAAAACAATAGAAAGAACATCACAAGAAAAAGTTAAGGCTAAAAAGCTAAAAAAGGCGAAACGAATTGAAGAAAATGAAAAGAAGGCCACATACATTAATAAACATGTAAAGTCGTTTTTGAAGGTGATTAAAAATAAAAACTGCAAAGGGTTTGGAAAAAGTATTGGGATCTAAGGATTCTAAAAATCTCAAACGAATCGCACTAACACTCAATGAGGTTACCAAGAAAAAACCTGTAATTAAAATTCGCAGATCGCCTAGAATACCAATGTACAACAAAAATGGTTTTGTACCAGTCGAACATATGTTTGCTGAAATTACGGAACTATACAAGAATAATCGGTACAAATCTTTGCACTTAATTGTTTATTCTTATACTTCCAAAGCTCTGTTTGTCGAAAACCATTTTTTGAACTATTCTAGTTTCTACAAATGGTACACGTACTTTAAAGCCATAGACGAAGAATTTGCTACATGCTTTCAGGGTGACGAAGTTGATTTCAAGACAAGTTTACGTAATTCTGATTTTGACTATGTGAAGTGTCAGCTTATACCTATTGAAGGAGGTGCGTATATGAAAAAAGAAGGCAAATCTAACGATACTAGAGAATTTAAGCTTCCCTATTTTACTATCTTATGTGATAGCAGAAGAAGTCAACGAAACAATTGCGGGCCGGAATGCATCATTGAGTTATTACAATTGAAGGAGAAGGCGATTGACATTATAAAACAACTAGGTATTCCATCAAATAGCATGTTTAGCTACGATGATATGATGAAAGCTTATAATCATTATAATACTAGTGATGTACAACTAGTCATTCATGATAATTCGACAGAATCAATAGATATGGCTGATCATAATATTTACCTATCTAAATTTCATGACATGATTATCAAAGAGGCTAAAGTAGTCAACTTAAACTCCAAAGATAAGAAATTTAACAGGGTTAGTATATTTTGGGATATTGAAACAAGACATTCAGACACCGATTATTGCGAAATTGGTAAATTGTCAGTAAAACCTGATAACTATGACGAAAAAGTTAACGGTAAATTCATTCCTAGTTAAACTAAATCGTATAATCAAGTACACACAATCTTATGTGCCACATATCGTCCATACAAGAAAAACGAATGGGAAAATTTATAATTTGAAACCAACGGAAAACAAACTTGTATTGAACAATTCATTCAGTGGTTAAAAACTGAAACATAAAAAAACAGACGGTATTTTGCATATTCGCATGGAGGTGGTAGTTTTGATCACTTCTTTATTGGAGAAAAAATGACTGAGAAAGATCTAGACGATAACCCGCCATTAATCAAAGGTAGAACAATCATTCAGATGGAGGTTTTTGGACACATTTTTAAAGATACATATCAATTCCTACAGGGGTCATTAGCCAAACTTTCTAAGGATTTGAAGGTAGACCACGGAAAGTTGACGAGCTTCATTGTTGATGGTAAAACATTAACAAACATGGAAATATGTTTCTATAAATATAAGCCTGGAAAGGACGGACATTTATCGTTTTGGGATTTCATGAATCTAAAGAACACCAACCCAACTTATTGGAAATTATATAAGGAATATTGTCTTTATGATTGCATTAGTTTGAAAGAAATCTGGTCATTAGTATTAAAATTACATGACGATTTGTTGAAAAGTCTCTATGAAGTTTGCCCTAAGTACAAGCAAAATCTACTACTGAAATGTCAACTTAATCAAAGTTGTACAATTGGTGGTTTAGCTAAGAAAACCATTACATGTGTTAATCCCGATACTAGTAAACTAACATGTTTCATAAAATCCATGAGACCTGTATTGGATAAGGAACTGTTGTCAAGAAACAAAAGAAAAACGACGACGGAGAAATGATTGATGATCCAGAAGGTGAAATTGTACTAAGATTGCAAGAAGATGAGAAGAAATATAACTTCATTCAGGACAATTTCAAACGGGGTGGAATCTCACATAGCGACAAACCCGGAAAATACACGTGTGGTGTAGCAAGTGTCGATGTAACAAGTCAATATCCTAGTGCATGTATTTATGGAAGAGTTCCAATTGGTATGACTAGTTGGGTAAGCGTCTATAAAGAGACATATCATGGATTTTACGAACTAACAAATCTAAAGTTTAACAAAGATTATGCATTGAAACCAGCTTGTCAGAAGGAGGCTGACGATATACTGAATTGGAAAACTGGAAAATCGATTGATCACATATTTCTAGATTCATATACAATTAAATATTTGAAGGAACATTACGGATTATAATCGTTCAACGTAATTATAGGATTATGTAGCACAGAAGATGTACCGATTTCAAATTATTTTGGTACATTTGTTAATACTATATTTTCGCTAAAACGAGAACAAGATGTTCTCAGTGATACGAAGGATGATACTTATAACCCCAGTTACAGAAAATATATTAAATTATGCTTAAATACACCGACTGGGAGAGCTGTTATGGATAAAAATAAGTTCACTTCACTTGTAAGTCCGTTTAGTAGAAAATAATACGCTAAATGCTACTTTAGTCCATGAGGCACCTGAATTAGGCATGGCCTGGATTCGCATACATGGAACACACATTGGTGTGTGCTATATCCCACATGCTAACAGCTCATACTACAAACATGGTGACGACTACATTAGTATAGAGGACCACTTCCTCACTCTGGGTAAAATCATTGGGAACTTCCAGGAAAAAGGCAACGTTGTGGTGATGGTTGACTTCAACGCTCATGTTGGTCTTGGTGTGGACAATGAAGATACCGAGTTAGGAGATGAACCAGTATCCCAAACCAATAATACAGCCCCCAACCAAACCATTCAACCGAGGTGTAGCATGGACACAGCTCCCCCCAATCGATTGGGGGGGGCCCTACTCCAGCTATGTGTAGTAACTGGTCTTATCATCCTTAACGGTAGAACAGAAGGTGATATGCAAGGTGCACATACCTTCTTTGCAGATGGCATGGACAAGAAATCTGTCATTGATTATGCGCTATCCGCCCCTAGTCTTCTCAACACCCCAGGAGTCAAGTTTAGTGTGACTCCCAAGCATGACTGCCTTCTCAGGCCCGGGGGTAAAAAGTTTGACCACATGCCTATCACACTCCACATACCAGATGCTGCTCTTAGGCCTTCTCAAGGTACTATTAGTACACCTGCTGGTAGTAAACCTTCGCCCAAACTGAAATGGAAAGACAACTATGCCCAGATTTATGCGCACACAATTAAGCGTGACCCAGACATTAACCGATTACTTGACAATGCACTCCATATATAGCTCATCTATGGAAGATTCAGAGAAGGGGATTGCTAGTGCTATTGAACTAGCCATAAGCAAATGCACACCATGTCACAAACCTGTAGCTAAACGTAAGCACGGGCCCGTGAACGCATGGTGTGATGATGAATGCAATCGTGCTAGACAGGCAGCAAGCCAAGCAGAACATCAATATGGCTCTAGCTCTGTTGGCTGGTTCTATGCACAAGGAGTACAAGAGGATTCTCAGAAGAAAGAAGAGGAAGTGGCTAGAAACATGCATGGAGAACCTTCACACGAATCTTCGGCATAATCCGAAATTTTTTTGGAAAGACGTGCGTGAGCCTAACAAGGCCACTACGGCAGATATCACAATTCATGATTGGACTGATTATTTTGCAGACCTCTTTGATGTGCAAGTAGGTATTGATCCAAGTCTGGATGCTAGGGACTTTGTCCCTCAAGCTGATGGACCTCAGATAGAGGCCGCACCAACGTGGTTATGTCAATACTTTACCACCCAAGAGGTGTTTTCTGTTCTCCAATCCCTACGGAAAAACTCCTCCCCCGGGGTAGATGGTATCCCTGCAGAATGGTACAGATTTGATTCCCATGAGGCCAAATCCCGATTTGTACAAGCTATGACTAACCTGTTTAATCTCATCTGGAAGACCTCTTACCCTAGCCAATAGGCTGCAGCTGCCTTGGTACCCGTACCCAAATCCAAAGGCAGTGTTTATGACAAGGACAACTATCGAGGTCTTGCGGTGAGCAACTCCATAGGAAAGATCTTCTCCCTTTGCATGCTACGTAGACTAGATGATTGGTCAGAAGAATTCAACCTCAGAGCCGCTGGCCAATATGGATTTAGAAGTGGTAGGGGTACTGCGGATGCATCATTCATTCTTAACCATATTGTAGATAAATATAGAGAGAAGAATAAACCACTCTTTGTGGCTTTTGTCGATTTCAAGAAGGCTTATGATTGGGTCAACAGAGACTTGCTATGGGATTGCTTAGCAAGGCTAGGAGTCAAAGACCCCTATCTTAGTATTCTGAAGTCCATGTATAATCATGTCGTTTTCCAAGTTCGCCTACATGGGGACATTGGATCCTCCTTTCCATCCCTTGTAGGAGTTAAACAAGGAGACCCCCTATCCCCACTCCTATTCGGTCTGTTCATTGATAGAATTGAATCGTTCCTCCAATCCAAGCTCCCAAATGTAGGGGCTGAGCTTAGGGGAAAGATTCTGCAATTGTTACTTTATGCTGATGACCTAGCTATAATGGCAGAATCCCCGGCAGACATGCAAGCGATGCTTAACTGCCTAAGAGATTTCTGCGAGGCTACTAAGATGGCTGTGAATATAAAGAAAACTGAGATTGTCGTTTTCAACAAGCAATTCTGTGATGAGGCCCGTATGGATCCTGATTACAAATTTGTCTATGATGGAGCACAGCTTTCTACAAAGTTATCTTTTATCTACCTGGGATCCCTCTTTGTGGATGGTGACTCAAGCAATCATGCAAAAGCTGCTTTTTCTAGGATGCTCGCTAAGGCCCAAAAGGCTCACCACATGCTCCGTAGGCGATGCCATACTATGGAGATATACAATATTAAGGGCGCCTGGAGGCGCGTCCCGAATGAAATTATTCGAATCCTTAATTTGATGTAATATATTAATTAAATTGAATTGTATTTAATGTTGTTTTATTTTAATTCGATATATTCCTGTCCATTTAATATAATTTAATTTACGTGATTTGAATGCATGTAATTGCTTTTAATTTTTTTCAATTCGAATAGGATTAAATTTGAAGGGCGCCTGGAGGCATTAAATTAATTGAATTCCAATGATTTGATTGATGATGTAGCATTGTTAACTATAAAGTGACGAAAAAGAGAGTTTTTGAAGGGTTATTGATTTTTAAGCAGTATTGAACGTTTCTGTAATGTAATGAAATGCATGTATGTAGATTGGCTATTTTTTTAAGAATTTGTTGCAAGAAAAATGAGGCCAATTAGGTTTATGGTTGATTTTACGGGATTTGTACAAGATATTGCATGTTTCGGCCCAGCCCAGACGTGAACGGTATGTCCCGTCCTCCTGAACGGGTTTTTGGCCAGCGGCAGGTGGCGTGGCTTGCCCCTGCCCCCGCCCCCGCCCCTGCCCCGACCCCGCCCGGTGGCCCCCGCCCCTGCCCACGCACGGCCCTGAGGTGGGGTCCGTGGGCTAATTTTAGTAAGTGCCCTAGGGGAATGTTTCGTCCATTGTGATGCGTACATGTTGCGCTTCGTTTTTTTGACGACTATTCTGTTCCCCAACCTATGTATACGCATGTGTTAAGTGGTTCAAATTTGAAATGATAGCTTAAAACACCCTTAAATCAAATTGTTAACCGTGAATTGTAACTTTTTGGCCCAAGCTGAGCTCCTTTTCGTGAATTGCGATGCTTAGATATGCTCTGGTCAGAATTCGTCCGGTATAAATATGTCTTATAATTCATCAAAAATATAGAATGTTCAATTTGTTTTATGTTTTTCATAAAACCTGAAAAAATGGTTTGTGACACTAACTAACGGACGGACGGACATTTTAATGGGGCTAATCCCTCAATCAAATAAAGGGCGCCTGGAGGCGCGTCCCGAATGAAAATGTTTTAAAATTATCTGTATTTAATTAAAAAATTTAATGGTATAATTGTATAATTTTATTATTGTACAATTGTTTAATTAATTAAATAAATTGTATTCATTAATGAATAACAAGATTAAAATAAATTAATCAAATTCTGTTAAATTGATTGATTAATTGTAAGGTAGTTATTAATTCATTAATCAATTAATTAATTACATAATTAATTAAATTGGGTTTAAGTAATTATCAATTACATTTATATTTATTAATTAGTTAGTTAATTAATTAATTAAAATTGATTGAATTAATTTGATAAAATCAAAATTGAGTTGTATAGACTTGAATTGAATGCATTTAATTGATTTTAATTGTAATCATTTGAAATCAATAGATTCGGATTTAGTTGAATTGAATTGATGGATGTAGCTTTGTTTACTACGACATTTTGTAGGGTTAGTTGTTCAATTTGAAGCTGTATTAAACGTGCATGGACTGTCTTGTAGATGGGCTTTATTTGCAAGCAGTTGATGCACACGAAATGTAACCAATTAGAGGTATAGTTGAATTTGTTTGGTCAGCCGCATACAAGCTTGATGTGGCTTCATTCCCCACATGTGTGAAAATTAATTCGGGACCCCCAAGACACAAGCCGCTTGTTGCCTAATACAATATCGTATTACGAGATCGCAAGGTGATAAGCGGTCGGACACATGTTTTGCCAATGAGGTTATAGAGTCGGCTGGGCGTGTCCCTGGCGTGCGTAGGATTGAACACATAGTCTCAACAGCCTGGACACGTGGCCTCTGAATTATGGTCAACCGCTGGCATTCAAACCACTAAGCAACTAAACCCTGAACACATTAGAAGTCACGGGCAGGACATGGGGCAAATAGTCGAGAAATAGTTGATATGCAGAATGCGAGAAAGTGAGAAGAGGGAGGCTGGGAGTTTCAAAAGTAGTGGAGTAAGTAGGTCCTCATAGCAGAATAAGCTACACAACATTTGAAAACTTTTGAGAAGGATCATGACCGCTGCAATGCTGATATCATGCGCACTCCAACTACGAGCCAACTGTTTGGGTGCAAAGTTTGCTGGGATCAGCAGCAAAGATGGAGAGAGACAAACTAATGTACAATGAGACACGTGGAACCTAGGGGGTTCATCAGAGGCCTAAAGCATACATACAACATATATAATATATCTAAACCATGACATGCCATGCTATGTTGCACCATGCCTTGCCATACCAATATACTATGCAGGTAGGTACAAACCATACCATGCTATGCTACACTATGCCATAGCACACCATTAGGACATTGTATCATGCATGCTAGTATACACCATACCATGCCATGCTATACTGCACCATGCCATAGCACACCATACTACCATGATAACATGCATGTAGGTTTAAACCATACCATGCCATGCTACACCATGCCATACCACACCAATATACCTTTGAATCATGCATGTTGGTATAAACCATAACATGCCATGCTATGCTGCACCATGACAGACCATACCAATATACCATGCTATGCCGCACCATGTTATACCACAAAATACTACCATGTTACCATGCATGCAGGTATAAACCATAACATGCCATGCTACGCTGCACCATGTCATACCATATCAATAAACCATGCATGTAGGTACAAATCATACCATGCTATGCTACCCCATACCATATGACACCATTATGTGTGGTGTGATGTGGTGCGTTGTGGTGTGTTTTGGTGTGCTTTGGTGTGATTTGTGGTGTTTTGGTGCGTTGTGTTGTGTTGTGCTGTGTTGTGGTGAGTTGTGGTGCGCTGCAGTGTGGTGTAGTGTGTTGTGTCGTGTCATGTCGTGTGGTGTGGAAAGGTGAGGTGTGGTGTTGTGTGGTGTGGTGTGGTGTGGTGTGGTGTGGTGTGGTGTGGTGTGGTGTGGTGTGGTGTAGTGTGGTGTGGTGTGGTGTGGTGTGATGCGGTGTGGTGTGGTGTGGTGTGGTGTGGTGTGGTGCGTTTTGGTGCGTTGTGGTGCGTTGTGGTGAGGTGTGTTGTGTTTTGTCGTGGTGCGTTGTGGTTTGTTTTGGTGTGTTGTGTTTTGTTGTGTTGTATTGTGTTCTGTTGGGTTGGGTTGTGTTATGTCATTTTGTGTCGTTTTGTGTCAATTTGTGTTGTTTTGTGTCATGTTGTGTTATGTTGTGTTGTAGTGTGGTGCGTTGTGTTGTGTTGTGTTGTGGTGCGTTATTTTGTGTTGTGTGTGCTATGTTGTATCATGTCATTTTGTGTCGTGTCATGTAATTTGTGTCCTTTTGTGTCAATTTGTATCATTTTGTATAGTGGTGTGTTGTGGTGTAGTGTAGTACGTTGTGGTTTGCTTTCATGTGTTGTGTTGTGTTGTGTTGTGGCGTGGTGTGTAATATCATGCCATGTTGTTTTGTGTTGATTTGTGTCATTTTGTGTCGTGGTGTGGTGTGGTGAGGTGTGGTGAGGTATGGTGCAGTGTGGTGTGGTGTGGTGTGTGGTGAGGTGTGTTGTGTTGTGTTGTGTGGTGAGGTGTGGTGTGGTGTCGTGTCGTGTGGTGAGGCGTGTTGTGTTGTGTTGTGCTGTGCTGTGGTGAGTTGTGGTGCGCTGCGGTGTGGTGTAGTGTGGTGTGTAGTGGCATGTCGTGTCGTGTTGTGTCATGTCGTGTGGTGTGGAAAGGTGAGGTGTGGTGTTGTGTGGTGTGCTGTGGTGTCGTGTGGTGTGCTGTGGTGTGGTGTGGTGTGGTGTGGTGTGGTGTGGTGTGGTGTAGTGTAGTGTGGTGTGGTGTGGTGTGATGCGGTGTGGTGTGGTGTGGTGTGGTGTGGTGTGGTGTGGTGTGGTGCGTTTTGGTGCGTTGTGGTGCGTTGTGGTGAGGTGTGTTGTGTTTTGTCGTGGTGCGTTGTGGTTTGTTTTGGTGTGTTGTGTTTTGTTGTGTTGTATTGTGTTGGGTTGGGTTGTGTCATGTCATTTTGTGTCGTTTTGTGTCAATTTGTGTCGTTTTGTGTCATGTTGTGTTGTGTTGTGTTGTAGTGTGGTGCGTTGTGTTGTGTTGTGGTGCGTGTGGTGCGTTGTGGTGCGTTATTTTGTGTTGTGTGTGCTATGTTGTATCATGTCATTTTGTGTTGTGTCATGTAATTTGTGTCCTTTTGTGTCAATTTGTATCATTTTGTATGGTGGTGTGTTGTGGTGTAGTGTAGTATGTTGTGGTTTGTTTTCATGTGTTGTGTTGTGTTGTGTTGTGGCGTGGTGTGTAATATCATGTCATGTTGTTTTGTGTTGATTTGTGTCATTTTGTGTCGTGGTGTGGTGTGGTGAGGTGTGGTGAGGTATGGTGCAGTGTGGTGTGGTGTGGTGTGTGGTGAGGTGTGTTGTGTTGTGTTGTGTGGTGAGGTGTGGCGTGGTGTGGTGTAGTGTCATGTGGTGAGGCGTGGTGTGGTTTGAGGTGGTGTGGTGTGGTGTGGTGTGGTGTGGTGTGGTGTGGTGTGGTGTGGTGTGGTGTGGTGTGGCGTGGCATATCATGTCGTGTTGTTTAGTGTCGATTTGTGTTGTTTTATGTCGTGGTATGGTATGGTGTGGTGCGGTGTATTGCGGTGTAGTGTGTGGTGTGGTGTGGTGTGAGGTGTGGTGTGGTGTGGTGTGTGGTGAGGTGTGGTGTGGTGTGGTTTGGTGTGGTTTGGTGTGGTGTGGTGAAGCTTGGTGTGGCGTGGTGTCGGCGGTGTGATGTGGTGTGGTGTGGTGTGGTGTGGTGTGGTGTGGTGTGGTGTGGTGTGGTGTGGTGTGGTGAGGTGTGGTGTGGTAAGGTAAGGTAAGGTGTGGTGTGGTGTGGTGTGGTTTGGTTTGGTTTGGTTTGGTTTGATTTGGTTTGGTTTGGTTTGGTTTGGTTTGGTGTATGGTGTGTGGTGTGGTGTGGTGTGGTGTGTGCTATGGTGTGTGTTGTGTGTTGTGTTGTGTTGTGTTGTATTGTGTTGTGTTGTGTTGTGTTGTGTTGTGTTGTGTTGTGTTGTGTGGTGTTGTAATGTGTGGTGTGGTGTGGAGTGGTGTGGTGTGGTGTGGTGTGGTGTGGTGTGGTGTGGAGTGGAGTGGTAAGGTGTGGTGTGGTGTGGTGTGGTGTGGTGTGGTGTGGTTAGGCGTGGTGAGGCGTGGTGTAGTGAGGCGTGGTGTGGTGTGGTGTGGTGTGGTGTGGTGTGGTGTGGTGTGGTGTGGTGTGGTGTGGTGTGGTGTGGTGTGGTGAGGCATGGTGTGGTGTGTAGTGGTGTGGTGTGGTGTGGCGTATCGTATCATGTCATGTTGTTTTGTGCTGATTTTTGACATTTTGTGTTGTGGTGTGGTGTCTTGTGGTGAGGTATGGTGCAGTGTGGTGTGTGGTGTGGTGTGGTGTGGTGAGGCATGGTGTGGTTTGGAGTGGTGTGTAGTGGTGTGGTGTGGTGTGGTGTGGTGTGGCGTATCGTATCATGTCATGTTGTTTTGCGTTGATTTTTTGTCATTTTGTGTCGTTGTGTGGTTTGGTGAGGTGTGGTGAGGTATGGTGCAGTGTGGTGTGTGGTGTGTGGTGTGGTGTGTGGTGAGGTGTGGAGTGTTGTGTTGTGGAGTGGTGTGTGTGTTGTGGTGTGGTGTGGTGTGTGGTGAGGTGTGGTGTGGTGTGGTGTGGCGTGGTGTGGTGAGGTGTGGTGTGGTGTGGTGTGGTGTGGTGTGGTGTGGTGTGGTGTGGGTGTGGTGTGGTGTGGTGTGGTGTGGTGTGGTGATGTGTGGTGTGTGGTGTGTGGTGTGGTTTGGTGTGGTGTGTTGTGGTGAGGCGTGTTGTTGTGAGGCGTGTTGTGTTGTGTTGTGTTGTGTTGTGTTGTGTTGTGTTGTGTTGTGTTGTGTTGTGTTGTGTTGTGAGGTGTGTTGTGTTGTGTTGTGGTGCGGTGAGGCGTGGTGTGGTGAGTGGTCTCAGCTGCATGCGAAGCAGGGTACTCCAAAATGCTTGATTCTGGCTCGCACCTTGCGATCTGTCTTTCGTTCCATTAAGACCGCCAATCACGATGGATTGCTGGACGAGTGGATATTGGTGCCAATGGATTCTGGGGGGTTATTGAGGTCGTGGCCTTGCCATTTAGAAAACTCGTGGCCTAGCCATTGAGAACATTCGAGGAAAACAAAGGTCCGCATGGCAGAAAGGAGCAGGTGGAACAAATCTGGCGGGTTGCAGCGATAGATCGGAAAGCGAAGTGGTAGAACCACCTCAAAATTGTCTGAATGGGTCAGAAATTATCAGCGAAAAGATTCTCCCGACAAATATGCGCACCTATCTCGCCTCGGATTGAAAGGGCGAGGAGGGAGAAAGAGCATTGGTCGAATCCCTGGCTAAGAGGGACGATGGCACCACAAGACCAAGCCGCCCCCACCCGACCAGCCAAGAGAAGGATATCCCAGGGAACTGGTTTGAAGCCGACCGCAGCCGGTTGGGTCACGTGCGGCCACGTGTGCCTAGCACCAACCTGGGATCTGCCCATGCGAACATTTGCACCTCCATAGTTTGCAACACGAAGGTCGGCAGGGATTAATTACAAGCTCCGCAAGTGCGTGAGATGAATATGTAATCGTTTCCCATCACGTGAAGTAGAAGTAGAAGTACCATAGTTGGCGTGGCTTCATTACCCACCCGGCACACCCCACGCACCGGTGCCCCACGCACGTCCCTGCGGCTGAGTTGTGGGTGAAATCCGTGCTAATAATAGCTCAAGTGCCCCAGGGGAATGTTTCGTCCATTGTGATGCTTGCATGTTTCGCCTCGATTTTTTGACGACAATTCCATTCCCAAACCTATGTATGCGCACATGATTGGATGGTACGAATTTGAAATGATAACAAATGTTACCCAATAATTGACGCTTTTGGCCCAAAAAGCACAAACCTTAGCTCCTTTTCTTGAATTGCGATGCTCATATGTGTTCTCGTGAGAATATGTCCGTTATCAATAAGTCTTATAATTGTTATATGTTGTATAATGTTTCGTTTTTTTGTGATTACAAGTGAATCCTGAAAAAGTAGTTTGTGACGGACGGACGGACGGACGGACGGACGGACACACACACAGTTTTGACAGGCTAATCCCTCAACTCAATCAAAACAATTGTATTTTTTTTCATTCGGGTATTTTGTAATTTTTTTCATTCGGGTAAAATCTGGAGATTTTTTTCATTCGGGTATTGATATTCTCACTCACCTGTTTGATTCTCTTGTACAACCTATCCCGAATTTTGGCTGTGAGGTGTGGGCTTCTTCTATTCTGAACAACACAATTATCTCAAATGACCATGCTTGTGAGAAATGGCATAGAGGTATACTTAAATAAATGTTGGGTGTTTGCCAATCTACTACATCTAATATTATCATGGAAGAGCTGGGTAGAACCCCGTTGTGTTTTGCTTGGCTTAAACAAGCTTTGCGCTTCTGGAACAAGACCATAGATAAAGAACCTGAGGATCTCATTAGAATGGCTCTTGAGGAATCTTTTGATTCCAACACTGGCTGGGTTCATGACTTACGTTGTGCTCTCCACAAGCTAGGATTTAGTGAAAATCTCAACATTTTGGAGGCTGTCGATGTCGAAGGTATTATGTCTGAAGTTTTTGAGTCATGGAGGTTTAAGTACCCAAGTGACACCAATGCAGTCAGAGACATCCCTGATGAGAGAAGGGTTGGCTTTAAACGCCTCCGATACCAGAAATGGTTCGCAGCCAACAGCAATGATGAGAATGGCTTGATTCCCTTTACATATGCCTTACATAAGCAGGATCAGATTCGTTCTATAGCACAGTTTAGAATGGGTTCCCATTGGCTGAACACAGAAAGAATGAGGGTGGTGGATAGAGCACACATCCCTCGTTCAATGAGACACTGTCAAATGTGTGGAAAAACCTGAGGATGAAATGCATATGTTTGAGTGCCCTTTTTATAATGATATTTGCCTCCGCTACCAGAAGCTATTTACAGATATTTATAGGCACGTCCATGAGGATACCGACTTAATCGTATGGAATGTGGAATTCTGCGATTCCACATTCAGAACCTTTATGAATGGAAATGGCACTAAGACTTTCTGGAGCAACCTAGCCGACTATCTTTCTACTTGTAGAAGAGCAAGACAGGAAGCCCTGGACTGCTTAGTGGCACCGTAATTTATTATACTTTTTTTTTCTTTTCTTCTTGTGACTTCTCATTTGTTAGCTTCTTACCTCCGCCACTATAAGTGGTTGAGATCTGGGTCCGGCTCTAGGGGGTTTAATACCTACGCCACCAAAACGGTGGTTGGGAGCTTGGTTTGTTTGTCCTCGACACACCCCTGATGTAATGGGGTTTTTTGCTTTGTGGGTGCTTTTTCTTTTTGTTTAAAGCACAGAGTCTCATACACCCTCGCGGTGTCAAGTAGACTTTAACATGTAATGTACTGTAATGTAATGTAATGTAATGTAATGTAATGTAATGTAATGTAATGTAATGTAATAACCCCAGTTACAGAACATATATTAAATTATGCTTAAATACACCGACTGGGAGAGCTGTTATGGATAAAAATAAGTTCACTTCACTTGTAAGTCCGTTTAGTAGAAAATAATACGCTAAATGCACATCCCACCAAACCATAGGAGGTAAGAAGTTTGGAGTCCCAACAAGAATATTTTCTTGTAATGAGTATCTTAAAATTGGAGTAATGATCTACAGTTACTCAAAACGATCACTGTTCGAATATATCAGACACTTGCCAAATGACTCGGATGATGTAATCCATATCGAAAACTTTCGAAAAATATCGAAAACTATCAAGGAGAATTCAAAAAGATTGGGTTTGGGGATGAATTGGGAAATATTAAAGTGGAAATTGATACAGATAAAGATGCCTACTTTATTTGGAAGGAAAACAAGTGTGTATTTGATGAGAAAGAACAAAAATATAAATGTACTCTCAAGGGTATTCCAACAAAAACTATTAACTCTGAGGGTAAATCAATTCAACTCATCATAGTAGACAATTATGAAGCTATGTACCAATTACCAGTTGGCAAAGACCTCCCATTCAAATATAATACCATGGTTAAACAATTAGAAACATGCAAGATCTCATCACACGATATGCACAGACGCTTCACAAAATATCACGAGACACCACTGATTGAAAAATAACTTAAATAAATAACATAACAATATCATAATGGATAATGCGTCTATTTTAGCGCAAATTCTGAAAGAGAAGCCTGAATTTCAGATCATGTCACAAGACAAATTATATACTGCTATACGTGATAATACAGATCATAGAATTACACATAAAACAATCAAAGAATATTTCAAAAATAGGGAACTAACACAAATCTATAAGAAACCTACCAACAACTACAAATATAAGATTACAGGACCTCCTAGAAGTTTCCAATTGGATGTTATCCTATTACCAGATTTTAAGGGAACTAATAATGGAATATACCAATTTGTAATGCTTATAGACATTCAATCCAGAAAAAGATTCATGTATCCGCTTATGTCAGGGAAGTTGAATGACGTATTAGATGCATATGAAAAGTTTATTGTTGAACAAGGAAATGAAGGAGATGATAAGATTATATTTGTACAAGGTGATAAATTTTTTAATTCTAAAATATTTCAAGCGTATAATCAGGAATTGGACATAGTAGTTATTACAGGTGTCGCGGAAGAAGATCATATGGGATATGGTCTCGGCGGAAATCGATTGGGTATTGTTGACAGAGCTACAAGAACAATCAAAAATTTGATACAAAAATATATGCTTCCGCATAAGACGACAACATGGACTAAATGGTATTCTAAGATAACTGATATATATAATAATTCATATCATAGTACTATCAAGGCTACACCAAATGAGGTTTATGACGATATAGACTATGCCAAAATTCAATTTGAAAATCAAGTTAAATATAATGCAACAGTTAAAAAGGAAGTTGACAAAGATATTCCTATGTACAGCACTGTAAGAATCTTATTACCTAAAAAGACCTTTGAAAAAGAAAAAACTTCTTGGTCAAAGGAATTTTACAAAATATCTGAGAAAATTGGATTCAATTACATTTTAGAAGATGCAAAAGGTAATGCATTAAAAAGAATTTATAGACCATCTGAAATACAAGTAGTAGGTGATGTAATAGACGAAGTGAGCACTGAACAGATTGAAAAGGGTAAATCACGTTCTAAACATGTGAGAAATATACTAAAGAGTAAAATGGTAGATAATGTAAAGGAAGCTGAACAAATGGTTGATAAGAAAGACACTGTCAGAGTAAAAAGGATTATTAAGAAACCCAAACGGTTGGCTGAGTAACCTGTTCGGTTAGCGCAGCTAACCAAACAGAAAAACTAAGAACACAACAACAGACGGACACACAACAACAGACGGACACAGACAAGTTAGCGTTCCGCTAACCAACAGGTGGGAACGCTCCCTCGCACACTTCATGCACGAGCCACGGGCCTACACACACCACACCCCGCCGCAAGAGCCGGACATTCCAAGGTTAATCCCCCGCCCACGATATCCCATGATATCCCATGGTAATGCGCAGGTACCACACTGTATTGTACGGAATGCACTGTATTGCACGGTATTGCACGGAAATGCCAGGAATGTACGGGAAATCTATCGAAACCCAGAGTATAGATGTAGAGTTTTTTCGACTTATCGGAAGATTCAGAATGAATCAGGAGATGAGTTGAAAAAAGCTACATCTATAAGTAGTCTCCAACTACAAGGATTCCTTGTCCACTACCTAGTCTTCACCATAGGTACCACTGGTACCATACCAATCACAACTATTACCAATCTCTCCACCTTAGGGATCAGTCGCGAACGCGTTGACAAACTCATCTCTAAGCTGCACAGAGAATCTTTCGCCTCCTATACCAGCATTCTTGCCCCACGTCGCATGAAGGAGTCCCTCCCGCCTGGAGGGTGACACTTACTAAGTCTGCCATGGTGATGTCACGCGCGAACGCGTGCCCAAACACTGCGTACGTAACACGCCAACCTGTCAGTACACGCTGTCGCAAGCGAACACCACGTGCCACACCATGCGCCAAGCGCAGCTACCCCGCAGCTGCGGCAATATATTCCCATATCCAATTGCAACCCGGTTGGCATCAGATGCCGGCCAGGACAGCATCATTTAACATCTCAATTCCTTAAGCCCTAAGCCATGAATGAGTTCGCGCCACAATAAAGAGAGCAGCGAGCTGAACACAACCCTCACTCGTCTTTTGTCTCTCAGGTGCGTTCAGTTAGTGTTACCGAGTCGTGATGATGATGCTGCCTGTTGACAGACCTCATCTTGATTTCCCATTCAGCCTATTGTGAGCCGGCCGATCCCATCCGTGCCCTTTGCTCGGTTACTAGCAAAGCTGCCCTTGGCTGATTGGTATGGATAACACCTAACCATTCCAGCCTCCAGCAGCCGACAGAGCCCATCCGTGCTCTTGACTCGATAGCTTGCTAAGCTAGCCGCCCCTGGTTGACTTGTATTAATAGCTAGTAACCCTTTAGTAAGCCGATCGAACTTCCTTTGCCATTGATCAGTCGTGCAGCCACCTCCAGCCGACTTTCTTCTTGCCCTTTTGAAGCCCGCTATTTACTTACTAGAGAGCTAGTCCTACGGCCAGTCAATAACCAACTGCGGCCTTCAATTAATTATTATCTACACTTATTATGTAACACTCACTCGTCTTTTGTCTCTCAGAACCCTCCCGGGAATTAACCCCCTCTGCGTCCGACCCCCGCTGTCGTCAAGGAACTCCAGACATCACTTACTTTGGCCGCTGTCATCTCTGCCCCACTGCTTCTCCGGACTCCCACGTCCAAGATCATTCAACGCCCAACCAAACGGTGAGAAACGTAACATGAGCCTCCACAGACGCCAGCCAGGGGGCCGGTACTGAGGCCCCAAACCATTTGGAGCTTACCACCCCCGTCTTCGCAAATTTCAAGTGGGTGACTTCGTCTACATCCGTAGACCCAACGTGCGCAACACTCTCCAAATGGCAGCACAGGGGATGATCCTTCGGATCAAGGCCATCAAGGACACCGAGGTGGTTGTCCTACAAGGCCGTTGCGGCTGCACTGCCACCAACCACGCCCGCAAACTGTCCCCTTGCCACTCGCCCAGCATGGATGGCACCATCAGGCCAGATCTGGCAGTGCCACCACTTGACTTGGCCTGCAACGTCTGCAACTTCCCAGACAACGATGCTTGCATGCTCTTGTGCGACTCCTGTGGCGCACCGTTTCACACACACTGTCTCAGCCCCCCACTACCAGCAGTCCCAGCAGGTGACTGGTTCTGCCCTCACTGTACTGCCAACGGCATTACAGCCGTCCCTTTGGATCGCCCCACGGCACCTGAACGCGCTCCCAAGGAGCCCAACGTGTTCCCAACCCCCCAGACCCGCTCTAGAGACCTTGCTGCCAAAGCCTGCGACAAGATGGTGGTCATCAAGCACATCAAAGTTCGTGGCAGCCTAGACAAAGAGGTCTGGGGCATCGCCACGTACTTGGGTGCCTTGGCTAGACCATGGTACTTCAAAATCACCTACGATGACGGCCAGGTCGTCCGTCAGACTACAGCTGGCCTCCGTAAACTCAACCCCCTCCCCACAAGAACTGTCAAGCCTACTCTTACCACCCAAGTGTTGGCATGCATCAACTCCTCATGCCAACACCCCACTCATGGCATCCTCATCGCTGAGCACAACCCTTCTTGCAGTATCTACAACCTTTAAAGTTGTATTCTGCACTACCACAGGAAATATATCCTGTAAGCCGACACCGCCACGTCACGGTCGCCATGGCTGAGAACATGCCTTCTTCAGACTTCCCCACCATCTACATGGACCCATCAGTCCGGGCCGGGATCTACTCCTGCCTCCCACAAGACGGCAGTGCCTCAGCCTTCATATCACACCAATCACCACCCTACACGGGATATCCTGTCGTAGGCCGAAAACACCTCTGTTTCGGCCCCTGCTTCTACGGTGACACCGACACCAGCTCAGGAGAAGTCCTCCAGCTCCCTTCAGAAACAGCAATTGCCTACGACCACCGCATCCTTTACCTACAGGCTGCCTGGCTTCTCCAGCAAGGCATGCTGTTCCAGACCTTGCTAAGGTGGGAGGATGCTCAGCCCACTGGTCCTAAGCTTCCACACCCCTTCCAGCCCAACCACCCTCGCCGTCTCCCAGGACCAGCCTGGGACGCTGCAACACCTCTGACGTGTATGCCCCCTGATATGAGGCCCAGCATCCAGACGTGTGGACGCCTCCCTAAGTTTGGACGCTATAGGGACTAACCCACTGCCCTTTTCCTGGACTACATTCAAGCACCCCCCCCTGTCATGTACACTACACAGATCCCAGCTTTCTGTAACTACGTCACATCTTTGGGCGACCCTCTTAACTACACCATCCCATAGGGATCGTACATCCCCTCATACCAGTGTTTCCCCATTTACAGGCATGAGCAGCGCACCCACCCCTGCGTGCACATGTGCCACAGCAAATGATGATGGATCGTCCACAAGCCATGAAACGAGCACTGCCTCCTCTTGCCCACTCCACCCACGTATCATAGTACTTGGTACTGGGTACCTACACTACCATACAGCTTTTAGCAGGTCTTTGCAGCGATTGGCCTCTTTAGCGGTTACAATGGTCTAGTGGTAGACCAGATTGGTAAAGAACGAAGAGTCGGGGATTCGACTCCCCCTTCGGTCGCTCTTGGCGTTGCAGGTCGTCGTCAACCGCGATGGTAGCTTGTCCAGTTGAGGTAGGAGACCGCTCCCCACCCGCGTACGACGGGCTCCCTTAACACCACGCCCCACCAGGCGTTATCATTACTTATTGCAGCGATTGGCGCGAGGAGACCCCACTCAGATCTCACAGCCAATTGCCAGGCCAGCCTTCTTACACATACACCACAGCTTCAGCATGCTGTTCCCAGGTCTACTCAGCGCTGCCCAGGCCCAGGCCCCTCATAGGACTGACCTCCCCAGCAAGCCATTTCAAGTGACGCAGCGTCTGTTCCACCACATCCGCAGGCTAGCAAACTTGATTTGGGCATACGACAACACACAAGTCAACACTCTCACCGTATGGAGAGTCATTCGCTTCCAGTCCGCACTCGTGGATGCCCACGCCACCGCACTGACTTTGCATCCAGCCATGTTCTTGACTGCCAGACTCCCAGCTGAGCCCGCATCAGACCTGCGCCTATATACAGATGACATCTCAGTGCCCTTTGACGCACTGGACTTAGCGCTCCTGCGACTGCCTTTCCCAGGGTCGTTCACTCCAGTCCTGAACTTCCCCTTCTTTAGACAACATATCCTCGCCATGTTACAGCAGGATGGTTTTGGACCTGACAGGGTGACCCCCGGCACCCCACAGCGCACAGCAGCCCAGGATATCCAGGCAGTATTTGGGGACACTGCTCACCTAGGCAACTAAGCCTCCCTGACTTCTTCAGACAGCCTTTCCTTGGATACCGTCTGGATGGTTATGAGTGTAGTTGATTGCTATACTGCCAGACAAACCTGCCTTATTTATTTCAGTGCATGAACACTGTACTTCCAGATGTACTGCCCCTTGTACTTGCACATGTACTGCCCCATGTACTTGCACATGTACTGCGCACAGTACTCCCATACGTACTGCGTTACACCATGAACTTTTTGTTCCACTCCTTACTTACGTAGCTAGTGGATATGCGTCAAGAGACCGGCTACACATGGTTTTTTCATCATAGCCTTTCAGGGATACTAGACTAGCCTAGCATCTACGGCGACGATTTTTACCATGCGGTTTCACTTCTATTTTATATTCCATGGGGTTCTCTGTTTACTCTCACAACCACCACCTTCTTTTTCATCTATTTCACTCCGTGAATAGGGGGGGGGAATACGTGTGTTGAGATGTAATAGACTTCCACATACCTACCCTCACACCTACCCATCGCACTTACTGCAGGGGGGGAGGGACTATCATATCTTTGCACAAACACCCAGTGAAGGAACGATACCCACCCTCACACCTACCCAGCAAACCAACTGCAGGGGGGGGGGGGGGGGGGGAATTGTTACAATCACAATAAATACTTTAAATCACATAACCAAACCCACACATGCTAGCCTATAGCTAGAGACAAGAAGGAGAGACTGAGATTTTTTTTCCAGTCCTTCCAAATTTCTTATACCACTCTCTTCGTTACCACTTCTCATTTTTCACTATCTACCAATAGTGAAGGGGGGGAATCTCAATGGTAACAGCTAATGCACCCTTAACACCCATCTAGCCGTGTCAGTGACTTTCCCCAGCTGCGGCGTACGGGATGGTCCCCTTAACACCACGCCCCTCCAGGCGTTCTCTTTTTTTGTGTGCTCCCTGGTTGCCATGGGTGTTTCCAGGAGACTTGGGACTGGAAGTCGGCGAGAATCCCAAAGGTGGCTGAAAAACCATGCAACAATGTGAATGGTTACAATCATTAGAGGGCAGAGAGGTGCACAGACTGAAGTAGCAAGGCACCTCAATTGCGCAAGGAGGTTAGGGATAACCTAACCTTGCCTACGGTATAACCGACTGGCGTGATCAGCGGTATAACTGACTTATGTGATCACAGTCACAAGCTGGCTGGACATGGTGTGTTATTGTCCGAGTTTCATGCCTTCTCTAGAGTGACAATAGAGCACGTAGGCCTCACTGTATGCCGTGCCTTCTGGAGTGCCTTTGGCCAGCTATGGCCAAGTGCCCTGCAAAGCAGTAACGATATGCAGTACTGTCGTTTCCTTCATCTGTCCACTCCGTCCTGATGGACGTGATATAATGTAAGCTATACCTCTTCATCTCTCCCAGACTCCGGAAAGTTACATGGTGGACTTGAGGCCTCTAGCAAGTACCTGGTACCAGGGTACTTCCATTGACGAAATTGGTCAGCGCTTAAAGCGCACAAACGTCAAATTGGTCAGCGTTTTGTAGCGCAAAAAACTGCGCGCTGCGCCCACAGGGAGTTGAAAAAACTGTGCGTAACGCGCAGTGGGGCTCAAAAAGGCAGCGCGCCAGCACACAAAAGCGCGCGCTTTGAAGTATCCTGGTACCTACTTGTGCGACACGCTACGGCATATAAGCCGTACTTTAACAACAATCAAATCAAATTCAACCATGCAACAATCCAATCCAATCTCACTCAGAATGCACCCATCCAAGCTAAATAAATTGGTTCCTTAGACCCCCGGATTTGCAGTGGCTCGCTACTGTGGGCAACCCGAGGGGAGCCATATAATGGGCTTGTTATTGACTGATTTATATATCAGTCTCTGAGTCGGCATAATGCACACCGATACCTGTTCCCTCACAGTCCCGTGTTGCCTGCCGCCAGGCCACAGGCTAGCTGTGGCCTGCACGTGACTGCAGTACCTTGCAGTACACTTCCCTATTTCTATATGATTGTGCCTGTCGCGCTTAATAGCATCTTTTCCGCTATCGTGCTTACACCGTTGTAAAGAACTTACATTAAAAGGTTAGGTGCGCCATCAATAGACGCTAACGAAGAACAGTCGCTGCGTACCGACCCTAAGGTATCAGTAATCCTCTGACGAGCTTGAAGGCCCGAGTTTCTAGCATCTGGATCTCCGACTGCGGATCCAACTAACTGCTGCTCCGCCTACCGCTTCATCCAAGACCTACTTTGGATCTGCCGCTGCGTCCTACGACTGGAGCAAGGCTGAGCACCCGCTAGTCACCGAAATCTATGAAGTGAGTTTTGAAAGACGTCCTCACGGAGATACCACACAGAGCTGAATTGATCACAGACGATCATTGTGCTTGCGACCACAGCTTTCAATAAGAAGCTACTGTAGCCGGACATTGCCGCCCGGCAAAGTTCACCATTCCCACTCCACTGGATCCCTTCGGATCGCCGATTCCCACAAGCACTCCATCCCCCCTTCCCCTGCCGGCCTGCCCCGCCCTCGTAATCCATCACTCCGACATACAAGGCCAAGACTCCCGCTGAGAAGACCCCAATCCACCAACCATCATGCAACAACCCAAGATCTTCACCGGTAACAACTTATACACCTGGCTTAACGCCAGATAGAGTGCATATCCTTCTCGACCTCAAGTCCGATAGGGACTGCATTGCCATCGCATACGACTGTCAACAGGCGGTCGTCAATGGAGAGCCTGATAACTCTGACGGTTAACCTGCTGAAGACGTTGCTTACCCTGTTGTTGCGGGCGCTGATGCAGCTGCTCCAGTTCGAGGTGTCCCCAACAGGCCGGATCTCCATCTGGAAAAACAACAAAGCGTTCAAGATGATCCTAGATCGGGTGTCAGACTCGATTCAGACGGCCATCCTTGCTCATACAGACATGGCCACAAAAGCTTTCAGGTTCCTGGATTCTCTCTACTCTGACCAACCCAGCAGCTTAGAGTATTCATCTATGACTAACCTCTATGCCATTCGAATGACTAGCAATGATGAATCCCTGCAGACCTACCTCTCAGTCCAGGGCAGCTGACTTGTATGCCCAAGTCCCCAAGATCCAAGGGACTTCCACCTGCTCCACCGCCAACTTCCTCAATCTCATTGTTAAAGGACTCAAATCCCGTCCTGAATACGATGGATACATCAACCAATTCAACCCTTCAGAAGTCACAGCCTTACTCCAAAGTAAAATGACTAACTGGTGCCTAGTGAAGAATGTTGACCCCGCCCCATGTCCAGAGGAAGCTGAGCTGGATGCTGCAGCCTATAGATACAGAAGACCCTCCAACGCCAACAATTACCTCCCCAACAGAGAAAGGAGGGACATCAACAAGAAGATGACCTGCTGGAACTGTGGAGGGATAGGTCATAGCTCCAGAGAATGCATCAGTGAGTATACTGACCTGGCCTTTAAGCCGGCTGACTCTGATGAAGCTGACAATGGATCCAAGTCACCTCCCAAGCAGAGATCAGGTGAAGACAAGGACTCTGACAAGAAGAAGCCCTACACTCCCGGGAGAGGTGACAGGAGACCAAGACCAAGAAGAAGCCAAAGCAGAAGGCGCCATGCCCATGTTGCTGATGGTGACCAGTCTACCTCCACCTCCAACTCTGACAGTGAGGATGAGGAGCACAACTTCCTCTCTCTGGCACTGAATGAAGACACTCCACAGCCCATGAGCTTCGCTGCACCAATCAGAGGCAAGTCTGTATCATATTCCTTGCCACATGATCCCATGGCTGACACAGCATTCTTTGGACATATAAGTGCTGCTGATGAATGCACTATAGATGATGATGAAGGAGTTTTCCAAGCAGCACTGCAGACAAAATGGATCATAGACACTGCAGCCCATTTCCATGCCACAAGTAACACCTCCTATCTGCATGACATTCAGGACCTCCCACAGCCTATTAGGCTGCAGCTGGCAGACCAAGATTCTCCACCTATCTTCTGCAAGCAGATAGGGAAGGCCAATATCAAGGGCCATGGCAGAGCTCTGATTATCCTGAATGGTGTACTCCTTGCTGACTGCAAAATGCCCAACATCATTAGCATCAATGCAGCCACCAACCTGTGCCCAGATCTCCAAGTCCACCTGTCCAAGACCAAGGCTACCCTCTCCATACCAGAAAAGTCTGGCACCAGACTACTCATATCATGCCCCAAAAGGCATGGACTCTACCTCACTCAAACCTCCCCAGCTACCACCAGTAATCTCCCTATGGGACCACCCACTGCCTACATCATGATGGTTACCAAGGATCCATCACCCCACACTGGCTCTGAGACAGGGCAGTACCCACCTACTCATGAGACTGCCCCCAGTAAAGCTGATCAAGACTGCCAGGACCCCCTTCCTACCACTGATCCATCTGCACCCCACACTGACTCTGAGACAGGGCAGTACCCACCCACTCATATCGAGGCAGACCAAGACCTTCAAGACTCTCCCCCTGGTGCTGAACCATCCCCATCCAACACTGACTCTGAGACAGGGCAGTACCCACCCACTCATGTGACTGCCCCCAGTGCCCATGGAGACCCTGCAAGAACTAACACCCTTTCCTTTTGCCATCACAACACCCCCTCCACTTCATAGAACTTAATTGGAGAGACTGACAGTGACACTGACAGTGATGACTTGCTTGCCAGAGCTCATCACAGAAGAGGTATACTCACAACGCATGGCAGAACGTGCAAAAGGATTCCAGCCTCTGTCAGAATGGAAGACCAGCAAGTTGGGGACCCACCAGATATCATCCCAACCACTCCTGCTTTTACCCAGTGTCAGCATGAATTGCGTTGCTCTCACGCGTTTTATGACTTGGTGACTACTTCTGTACTCCCTTAGAACTATCGGCCCTGACAGCTTCCCGTAGTGACAGTTTCCCTTAGCCTGAGTCATTGAGTGACTCAGTGACAGGTTCCTGTCAGCTACTTCACCGGTCTTGCCTTTACCCTAATAGTTTCCCGGCTGCCCGGTTTCCTCTGACATTGACTGTATAGTGTCTAACCCTTATCAGGGTTAGCTACCTTTCTTTCTTCCTCCACTGGTGCCCCTTAATGGGTCTCCTGTGCTTGTAACTTACTCTCGTCTCTGCATATATAGATTGGCGTGCTGCACACACAAAGTCACTCATCCGGAGTGTTATCAAAGCTAAATAGGTTATCCGGCCCTCATTTCTACCACTGCTTTGAAATGCAACTTCCGCGAGGACCCCCGGCGACATTTGAGAAACTCCATGACAAGAATGGAGAATCCTGGTCGCGCGGGATGCGCAGCGTTATTATAAGTAATGGCTGCGACCGTGTCCTTCCCAAGGAGGACGCGGTTTCTCAAGACGATTGGCTAGACGTCTGTGCACCAGCGACCTCTGCTGGCGGTTATGAGAGTCCTTCCGCCATCATGGAAGTAACCCCCCCCAATCATACCTCTACCTTTGGCGCTCCTTCAGCTACCGTCTGTCGTAGACGACTTTGACGTGCAGACTCAAGTCGGCGACTAGCCTGGACATCGGTGGAGATACCCCGTCTTCGTCTGCTCGCGTCCTTGATGTCGCTAACTCCGGAGTTTGAGGCTCTGCCTGCATACCGGAGGTTGCCAAGCCGACCAAGCTCCCTGGCTGATGTCTACGTCGTCTTTGCCCCCCCTCTAGTGGCTATGTGCTACCTCTGGAGAATTTTTTCGATCAAGCTGGCGGATCGCCGGCACTGCGTAGGGTTCGCCACAAGAGGACGACGGCGTCTGGACCTGGAGATTCTGGAGGTGGTAGGAAGCAGGGGGGTATGGTCAGCACCACTCGGGTGCTGCTCCCTCTACCCCCCATCCGGGTGAGTCGAGCGATAGAGGGGGGGACTTGGGATTGACTGCTCATCGACGGCGGAATATTAGGACCTTTGCATGCCTCGGCTCTGCTCTTCGCATCCTAGCGATACATTTTCAATTCTGCCCTTGCGATTTGCGATTTTCTGCCATTGGTGCGATTTTCTGCACCAGGTTGCGACTTGCTGCACTGTCATTCTCGTCTCCTTTTTTTTTTCTTTCCCCCCTTACTCTAATCTCGACTTCGCCTAACGCTTCCCCACCTTCTGTGATCCCAGGTCTCGCAGCGCCGGACTTCGCCCATGCTACAGGCCGAAGTGGTGGCCGAAGTGGACGCCGTCCTGGCCCTAGTCCAGCGGCCGTGGAGGATCTTTGGCATGATATCTTTGGATATTTTTTTCTCTCTTAGGCTCCTTGTGACCCCTGGGTGCGTTCTGTGGTTCGACAGAGGTTACTTCTTGTCTTCCCGTGCCCCTGGTTCCCCCCTTAGGTGTATGCCTTAGCAACGTGCGTTTGGGTTCGAGTGTTTGAGTTCTGATAGGGCTAAGGGGTTTTATAGTAAAGTGGTTTGAGGATTGGCTGATATCGGTTGGGAGAAGCATGAGTTATCTTGACATACACTGCACAGCAGAATGCAACTGTGGAAAGGTACAATGGGGGTCTTACAGTCTATAGCTAGGAGCATCCACTTGGAGTCCAAACTTGCTAAGTCTTTCTGGCCCTATGCTCTTCCTCGCTGCTTGTTACTAGTTAATCGCTTGCCCAATCAGGGAGAGAAGACTCCTTACGAGCTTTTCTTTGGGGTTCAGCCTGATGTGTCGATGTTTTGCGTGTGTTCGGTTGCCCTTGCTACGCTTACGCTAGTAAATGGGAAGAAGCGCAACAAGCTGGACGAGCGGGCCGCTATGTGGAAGACTGGTTGGGTATTCCCTGGTGAGTAAGGGTTATTTTGTTTGGGTTCCAAAGTTGCGCGAGGTAGTAGAGAGTCGTGATATACTCTTCTATGAGCAGTTTTGAGCATAACTGTATACCTGGGTTATCTCCCTATGACGGGTCTCCGTATTACACTTGCATCCCTGCCGCAATCAACGGACATATGCATGTGCCTCGCGGTTCATTCCCTTGACCTTTGCTTAACCCCAATTGTCGACCGCTGCCTGATCATGGGATGCCCTTCCATGGGATGACCTTTGCGCCCCAGGTCAGGGGCTGATGGTGCTGTATTGCGTGTGAAGGCATTGGGTCAGCGAGATTCTGCGGTCCTTTCAGATAAAATCTTAGCCGAATCTCAGGGGGGTCGCTGGATGCTCCAATACGTCGGCTCGTCGGTGAAGCTTTAGGTGTACGACAGCCTTCAATCATAGTGGTATCTGGATCAGGTCCATTGCCTAATAGTCCCCACCCTCCGACCACCTTGAATGACTCGCAGTGTCGTTCATATCAGACGCCTCCGTTGTCCCTGGTGGAACACTCGGCGTCCCGGCCTGGGGATGATGTAGCCGTTGCTGACTGGGCAATTGATGATTTAGAACACTGGTCGGGTTCCGATACTGCGTACGGGCTGGGGTGTTACAGTCGACTTAGGCTTCGTTGATATAGAGGCAAATAAGGCCGGCCCTGTTCAACCAGGCAGCAGTTCTGCGCTGGGGGCTATACTACCGGTTACTAGCTTGATACTGCGTATGGCTGGGGTGTTACAGTCAACCCAGGATTCATTGTTTTAGTGCTGATGGTTCTCATACGTAGGTTAACATGGCCCTATGTGTGGGTGCCTATTCCTCAGCACCGCCTAGACTGACTTTATAGGGTAGTCTAGATTGGTGGAGCGTTACGACGCTTTGTTTAGGCAGCTTCTTTCAGCTGTCTTTCTTGTTTTTGGGGAAGGTGGTAATTAATTCAGACCACCGTTATAGCGTCTTGATGGTTTCTGACTCTTAGTTCCATAGGCAGATGGTTCGTTCGGTGGAGCTCATCATAGATTAGCTATTTCTTTTTACTCCAAACTGTTTTTAGATCACCAGCCCTCATGTGATTGGAACTTTTTGTGGAGTGTAGTAGTTGTTTCCCTTCGGATTTTACTGTGAATTGGTGGCTGGGTAATCTTGCAGTTGTACTTGCAGATGTACCGCCGCTCACCTCTTTCTTGTTTTCCGAGTGTATTTCAAAGCGCCCTTTCAGTCCATCCTTTGCAGTCAATTCTTTGACGTCCTTTTTTCTGCGTTACTATTTTTCAAGTGGACATTAAGTTTTCTGTTCTGTGTTTGTACGTCTAAACTCCTATTGTTCATTGCACTGTGTTTCCTTTGTTGGTTACAAGTTTCTTGAGATTTATCTCCGCATCCTTTGGGATTTTTCAGTTGCTGCAGGTTTAGTTTGCTTGTGGTTAGGTGCTTGGTTTGTCTTGAGTGCATGAGTTTTTTGCGGTGCGATACCACCTCCTAGAATGTTTTAGTTAGTGGCCGTAACTGGGGATTTATGATAATTAACTTTCCATAAATCTTCTTACTTCCATCTTTGAGTAAGAAACCAGTTCATCATGGTTTTTTCATCCCAACCTAGTCATGAATTTATGCTAAGAATAGTTTTTAAGGTAGTGGAAATTTTTCCATCGACTTTATTTTTCATCGTAGTCTTTAGTGGTCCTCGGGTTGTCTGCGACCTTTACGTTTTGATTCTCTCGTGTGCTGCTCTCACACTATTTCAATCCGTCTCTTTGGTTATCATTGATTGGCGTTAGGTTCCTAAACCCGGATCGGGTTTTCTATACGCGTTGTTCCCCAACTTGATATACGTTTTTTCAGTCTTCTCTTTAGGTTACGTTCTCGGTTTCTTTTAGCTCACGTTGTTCCCTTCCTTGGTATTTGGGATTGATTTCTGTTTTGGCCTCCTGGTGATTTTCTGGTTTTGGTGCCTAACCTATTTCTGGATGAATAGTATTTTTTTTGCGCTTACCATGGATGGTTACAGTTCCGTTTTTGGTCTCAGCTTCTGGCTCGGTATGACCAAGTTTTTTTTGCTGCTACATTTTCGGAGTACTACAGTGGTTTTTTGGTTCATCTTTCTCATCCTTTTATTTTAGACAAGGCTTTTCTTCTGGTTTCCTGATTTTTCCCGCCGTTCCTTCATAAAACTTTTGTTTGCTACCAGTTTTTGTAGTTCTATGTCACCAGTGCCATAGGTGGAGTAGTAGTATTGTATGTCACCTGTGTCATAGGTGGAGTGTCAGCATGAATTGCGTTCCTCTCACGCGTTTTATGACTTGGTGACTACTTCTGTACTCCCTTAGAACTATCGGCCCTGACAGCTTCCCGTAGTGACAGTTTCCTTAGCCTGAGTCATTGAGTGACTCAGTGACAGGTTCCTGTCAGCTACTTCACCGGTCTTGCTTACCCTAATGTTTCCCGCTGCTTGCCGGTTTCCTCTGACATTGACTGTATAGTGTCTAACCCTTATCAGGGTATAGCCTACCTTTCTTTCTTCCTCCACTGGTGCCCCTTAATGGGTGCTCCTGTGCTTGTAACTTACTCTCAGTCTCTGGCATATATAGATTGCGTGCTGCACACACAAAGTCCACTCTCTCGGAAGTGTTTATCAAAGCTAATACGGCAGCAACTGGACACCTGAACCTGCACAAGCCAGGGCAGAGATGGAACTCCTCAGCCACCAGATCAGGACAACTATGAAGAGTATGATGGCCCATAGATGGGAGGATGACCACTCAAGCCATTTGATATAGCCACAGAAACCACCTGGGAACAGTGGATCCTGCACAACATGGTTTCAGGCAGACCGTCGGTAAAGTTTTGGTGTAAGTTTTGCGCCCTCTTGTTTCCCCCTCTTAAATAAGCTAAACCTCTTGAAAGCTCTTGTGGCTTGAAACAAGTCGAATACAAGAGCGGCAAGCAGTGATTGATACACCACTTGTGCAAGACATGTCTCCAAGAGCCTTGCAAGAGGATGCGTCATGCAAGCGAATACTTCCTACGTTCTCATCTGTCGCCCTTCGACAGATGGGGGGCTTCGAATTCGATTCGAACAAGGCGGGAAATGGTGGTTCGGACTTGGTTTTAGGACCAAGCCATGGAGTACAGCCTCAGATACTGCCGTGGCACGATCACGACTTGATTCTGACCTGATCGATCATCTTTCAGCTCCCGCAGCTCTTGTTCCTCGCATTCGGGTACCTTTATTTCGTTTCTCAATTTTCCTGTGCGGTTGATGTGTGCGACTCTTGGTAAGTTGTCACTTGTCTCTGTGCCCTTGGCCACTTCTGGCGCTTGACCCGCCCTCAATGTGAATCTACGCCTGCTCAGGTACTGCGCGTGGCCCACAATCACGACTTGAATCTGACCTGAATCGATCATCTGTCAAGGTCCGTAGCTCCTTTTCGTCGCACATCGGGTAGGTCTATGTTCTGGTCAGCTTTGCTCCTGCCCTAAGGCAAGTTTAGGTTACCTCTCCCCCCTCCCTCCTCACCTCTCCTCCTCGCCTCCTCCTCTTCCTCCTCCTACCTCCTCCCTCCTCCTCTCCCTCGCCTCCCTTCCCTCCTCTCTCCTCCCTCCCTCCCTCCTCTCCTCCTCCTCCCTCTCCTCCATCCCTCCTCGCCCCTCCCTCCTCTCCTCCTCCCTCCCTCCCCACCTCCCTCCTCCCTCCCTCCCTCCTCCCTCCTCCTCCTCCTCCTCCTCCTCCTCC
>CM039464.1:62960439-63016242 GCA_022414725.1 Microglena sp. YARC | reverse complement strand
TCTGCAGGAACTCACCAATTCTCGGGAAACCTTCGGTCGGGGTCGGTCGGTTGATATTTAAACGGCATTCGAGCTCTTGGTTATTCCGTGGATGATCTTTCGCAAACGGATATGGGGTCCGTGTTTGTGGAATCCGGCTTTTGGAAAACATGATCGAATGGGTCGCCGCACAAAGCCTTGCCCGTCTCCCGTGAATTAGTTGCATCTTTTTCTAATTTTTTATCGTCTGTATTGGTTGATGCATTTCCCGTCCCCTGCCACGCACAGGGTCTTGCTGACATTGACTGTCCCGTCTTTTTTGGCTGTGAGGACCGTATTGTAACATATTTTGCCCGAGTCGGCAAAAAGACACAGTTGACAGTTGCTAGTCAAATGAGTTGGCGGCGATATACATGAGAAGTCCATTAAGGTTCCTGGATAATCATAACCTGTCTGGCAATGGTTAAGTCGTACTTTTTTTTGTGATCAGGGGACCCTTGGATCATCATTGGTGATATTCAGGTCCGTTAAGAAATTTGGTATTCTTGTAGCGTTTGTAGGCCGTTCTTTTGGTACCGTTTGTACTGGCCTGCGAGTTTATGTGAGCGATCGTTAAGTTTTGTATTTGGGTGATAATAGCTTTGCTCTTCCTAAAACGAGTTCGTAGAAGGGACACTTAAGTATTGTTGTTTTTGCCTGGCTTCGGTATTGAAGTTTCGACTCGAGTTGACGAGTTTTACAGCCTGAAATGTTTTTTAAATTTGGATGCCAGCCATCTAATCCTCTTCTTTGCGGCAACTTCGGACTCATCCAGAACGTCCCTTCTATTAGTCCTTTATGTAATGTCGCCGGTGTTTCAGATTCTTGAAAATTGAATGTGTTATCTACAACGACTTGTTTTTGAGTCTTGCAGCGATGTCACCACCTCTTTTGACAATTCGTTGATTGCGATTGCGTTCTCCTTGATATCTTTCTCCGTGGTCATGGTTCGTGGTTTCGTCAATGTCTGCGATGTTTCTTGATAGGGTTCAGGTTTTTTGAGCACATCATTGCGGCTTTGTTTCTAGGCCGACCTAGGCCGTCGATCGACATTTTGAATGGTCCGACGGTGTTTTTTATTTGCGAGTCCACGCTTTGAAGTTTTGGTTGAATACGAGCGAGCTTTCGACTCGCGCCTCATCCAGTTCTTTGATTATATTCAAACTGGGATATTGTCTTTTTTCTTGAGCACGTTGAGCCGGCGTCGGCTGCCATTCCAGGGCTCTTACGGTCATCCGTGCATTCTCTGATCGCGTTTCTTGTTCTTCTCGGAGGCCATTCCAAGGGCTTGCACGTCTTTCTGCATTTCTATGATCGTGTTTCTTGTTCTTCTCTGCGGCATTTCAAGTGCTTGTAACATCATCAGTGCAGTTATTGTTCGCGTTTATTGTTTGCGCATCGGTCGTTTTGTCGATGTTGTGTTTGAAGCATAGCGTGCGAGATCACTACGTACACTACGACGCCGAATATCGCTATCAAAATTAATATTATTGCGGAGGATTCCATGTTACATGTGTATACAGTTATTCTCAAATATTTTTTGCACCAATTTTTTGGAATCGAGTGTAAGTGTTATGCCCACCGATGTTTGGTGAGAGATTGTGAGATATCCCCATATCCATCCCAGTATTATCGAACGACATGGCTTTTTTCTTGTTCCTGACAATTCTTGCGATTTGACGCGCACATGCGTGCCCCCTGCTGAAGTCCGATGTGAAGGATTTGACAATGTGCTTAAACGTATTTTACAGCAGCGTAAGGAAGGAGGATGTATGCGATGTGGTCTTATGTCCGAAGGCGGATGTATTTTCGTTCGGCGATTCGTGCTCAGGAATAGTCTGAAGGATTTTTGGATGAGCTCAAGGGGAGGGAGCAGGATAACGCCGCCGCCATTGAAAAGGCGCGGCGCGCATTGAGGTTTCTACGAGAGTGATGAATCACCTTTGCACGCAGCTGATAGATGAGAAGGGTCGTGCCGAAGGAGAAGCTCGACCAACTCCGTGACATACAGGCTGACCGTTCGTAAAATTGCGGACACCGTTGGCAAGGTGCAGGATTGAGCTTGCCGCTCTTCAGTCCGCGGTGACGAGGAGATTCGTTTGGAGATGAACCATCTTCGGCACAAGACCAAGATTGTCGGTAAGCAGCGGTCCGCCGCTCTCGGCAAGATTAGGGCTCTTGAAGACGAGTTAGCTGGTTTCCTTGAGGGGGCTCTCGCTGCTGAGGCTGAGTTGGTGGAGATCAAGGAGCGTGCGCGTGTCGCCGGTTTGATAGTCGAATATGGCGCGTGTGGGTTTGGGGGACGCAACCGCTCGTCTGGTTGGTGCTCGTGTCCGGATCTGGTGGACTGCGAATGTTGAGCTTGAGCGTACGCTTGTGTCGGTCGAGGAGACTCGGTATAAGGTTGCTGCATGCGCGGACGTAAGATGTTCTTCGTTGGAGGACGAGTTGGCAAAGGCTTGTGGACACGAGGTCCGAGCTTGCGAACAGGGGTCGAAGTCCGAGCTTGCGAACACGAAGTCCGAGCTTGCAAACACGAGTCGCGAGCTTGCGAACGCGCGAAGTCCGAGCTTTCAGGAGTGAGGTAATGAGCTTGCGGACACGAAGTCCGAGCTTTCAGGAGTGATGTTAGTCTGAGCTTGCGGACACGAAAGTCCGAGCCTTTCAGGAGTGAATTCTGAGCTTGCGGACACGAAGTCCGAGCTTTCAGGAGTGAATTCTGAGATTGAATATTGTATATTCGGAGCTCAAGAGCGTGTGGGATTCCAAGTCTGAGCTGGAGACGACTTTATTCGGAGCGATCAAGAATGAACATGGCAGTTTCCAAGTATGAGCTGGAGCGTGCCCGGTCCGAGCTTTGCACATAATGAATTCCATGCGAGCAAAAATTGCTGTGTCTCCTGACCAGTTGAAGGTTGTTTTGAAGGATGTTGTAAACTGTGACAATCGGTTGACAACGTACAAATGTTCTTTTGGCGAGTTCTTTACAAGGGAGTTGTCGGATTACCGAGTCTGACATTGCTTCCACTCGTATCCAGATTAAGCTAGGCGCACGCTTGTCCTCAACGTTAGTCATTCAAGTATGCGGATGAATGAGGAATGCTTCTTTTGATATGAATATGTCTACATTGGGGTTTGTTCTTCTATCTTCTTCTATGTTCGACAAAGCGTAGGAATAATCGTTAAACATCCTTTTTAAGTAGAACTTCTTCCCCATACTTTTCTTTTTGCAACCGACAACCATGGGGGCAAATGATGTGAATACTCTGTCGAGCATGCAGTTTGTCCAGGGAATGGTCTTTACTGTGTTTGCTGAATTCGACAAGTGAAGAGAACGTTGTTGTCTTCCGTCGTCTGTGATTAACTAGATGAAGGCGAATGTTATTGCGCAGTAGTTTTAGAAAACTCGTCGCTGTAAAAATCGTGTAACTGTTGTAGTTCTGGAATGTTCATGGTAACGATGGATTGAGAACATGGCCCTGCGGTTAGTGAAAGTGATCCCATTACGTAAAGATACGTGCTACGGTCATTTGTGTCCTGCTCGCAAAATTTCAATACTAGTTCCTGCTCCGCTTTATTGTTGTTAAGGAGGATTGCAGGGTATTGCGATCAATATAGTTGGTAAAAACTTTGAAGTGTGCTCGAGCAGTAGTCCGCCGTGCATTTTAGATTGTTGTGCTCGCAGAACCTTTCCCCACACGTGCAGAGCAACTCTCTTGGTTTTTTGAGATGACGTGTGTTGCACATGTTTTTGGTTCTTACATTTGTTCTCATACTTTTTTTTAAACTGTCATGTGGCTTACATTCGCAAGTATAGCCACTCTCCTCAAACTTTGCAGCATGTGTGTACATGTGTACAACAATCGATCCGTCCGGTCCAAGTTGTACATTAGCCACAAACCTCGCCTGCTTTCAGCGGAACCGTTTGAAAATGTAAGATAGTGTGGCGAAAACTAAGGGCTCCCCATGTGGTGTCCACGGCCACCATCCCCCACGCGATACCCGGGTATCGGTCGCCTTGTTCGTGAGGTTTGTAACACGCCGTACAGGGTTGCCCCCCCGAAGCAATGCGCCCATCCTGACCGATTGGAGTTTTTGGCGCAACAATAAGTATGCTGACAGCTAAGAGCAACGCGTACACCATGCAAACCGCAAGCCAAAGATTGCACGCAAGATTCACAGAGAACCGCGCGAATTGGGCCACGTAAAATCCCTTCATCCCGATGAAGAGCCAAACGGCCTCCCGCGATCGTGTAAAAAGCAAGCGCAATCGCAAGGTCCTTCATCGTCTTTACTGTAATTACTAAATAATTTGAGGAACAAATGGGCGGATTTTTTTGAAAATGTCTACTCAGAATTTTAGGGGCCTCAAGAACGACTGCTAGCCTGAGATATTCAGCACAGAGGGAATCACCAACTTCCGCTCCATACCATGTTTAGCAACTAGTAATAGAGATCATCCGGGAGTGCTGGAACAACGCCCATTGACAAAACTGTAATAATAATCGAACTCGTGCATAAAGGGTTTTTGGGTACCATGAAATATGTGTGCTAAGTAAGAATAATATGGTGCATGTTCAAAGGTCATGTGCGTCGTGATCCTCCTCGCGTTGGTTCCGAAGATGGCCAGGTCTCCTTCCGTGATGTCGCTTGACGTCATTGGTATTCGCGTCACGAGTACTTCGTGGAATGTATTTGGAATTGTCTGCGTACTCACATCTCGAGCGTGGGTTCTGGTAGCAGGCACATGAGCAATCCTGACAGTCCTACGATCGCCTTGTTCATTAACCTTTAAAGACTTCCCTGAACCGTTTTGCCGGTTCAATTTGATAAAGTGACATTTTGTGTGAAAAAAACCGCGTTGAATTTTCATTATTGATACAGCATGGCTTGTTTTACCCGCGGATCTGTTCTTCAGTGGTATCTGGGTGGGCATGCTGTTGCTTTGATTGAAGGGGTTTGGCGCGTCCGTGTTGTTGTTTTTGCGAGACGATTCTTCTCGCGTGCGGGTGATTGTCCTCTCTGTTTTTCCCAGGGATTCCCGTCATATCGGATGTCACCCACACGATGACCCGTTGGATGTGATTGCGTTCTTCTTTCTCGTGTCGGTAAGCTGCTCTCGGACCCGATCTCATCACACAGCATCATTTCCTTGCCAGGACGTTTCTATGGGCTGGAAGCCGCGCGGTGGTTTGTCCGGTACGCGTTCTTCACTTGTGTGGGAGGTATTCCGTGTTTTGGGACGGTCTTCCTTCTGTTCGGGCCGTCTTTCTTGAGAACTCTCCGGCGTTGAGATACCCGTGGTTGGATGCGATTTGCGAAGCTTTCGAGATCGAGGTTTTAGTGTGGCGCTATTGTATCTATCTGCAGCTGACATGGGTGCCGTCACGTCCGGTCTCGTGCCGAGATTGGGTACGCTCGCTGCTCGTGACAAAGACGCTGGTATGTTGTTCCCTTACTTGAGCAGGTGACCCGTCTGTCTCTTCGATTTCTCAGTCATTGTCCTATCCATTTGCAAAATTGGATGCGGAGATGCCTCGTCCCTCGTGACGCGTTTCGCCTTGGCACCGAGTCTCGTTGCGATGTCCGGTCTCTGACGCTTCAGTGGCAGGCCTTGGGAAATGCGATCGGTGCCTCAGGCGGCTCGTTTTGCATTCGCTGTTTTGCTGACCGGAGATGCGGTCTGTGTATGGTAGTAGTAGTATAGTAGTAGTATGCGGCAGGTTACCTCGATGTGGGTCTGAGTCAATATCCTCTTGTTGTGCGTCCTTGTGTTTGGATGTCACTGGATCGCGCGAAGTCTGAGTTCTACAACGCGTCTGTACTACCCTGGTGAAGACCGCTTGTGGCGAGTAAGCAATCTGGCCAAACGCTTATGCGCTCTCCAGTCACTTCACGCCACTTTGAGTGGACTGCGCATGGTAGGCGTGTGAAAAAGCGGTTTCGCCACGCGCGTATTCACGCGAGCGAAACTGCGGCTTCTAACGGTACGTCCATGGAAATCACCTCGATGCGCGGGAGCGACTGCAAATCAACATCCGGTGGGTTGGAGACCGCGCATCATGCGGCTTTTCCGAAAGGCTGGATGGTTTGTGGGCGCTGTTGCTTACAAAGGTGTTGTTGGTGGAAATAAATAACAGCAAGGCAACCGCACCGCATCCGATCCCGCATCCCACCATACACAACCAATAACATTGGTTGTATTGCCGCATCCCCACCATACACAAAATCGACTTGGGTTGTATTGCCGGTCCCATACACAAAAACCGCATTGGTTGTATTGCCGGTCCCATACACAAAAACCGCATTGGTTTATTGCCGGTCCTAATACACAAAACCCGCATTGGTTGTATTACCAGTCACCATTCACACGGCATTTCGCCGATATTCGTTGTATTGTTAGTATAAACTTACCGTCATCATTTTCCATCGTCATACATACATCATCTTCCATCGTCAATGGATTCCCTGTCCCAGAACAGGTCCAAGTCCCGGCGTCGTGATACGAACATACCTGGGTTAACAACATGGCTCAAACCTGAAGATATGAACGCGGCTCTGAGTCTTCTTCGTATATTACTCCTGGACACTACGCGTCACGCAACCCTCTGATATTGGAGGCGTTGGCCGAGCTTAATGGGAAGACTATCAATGATGTGGAGAAGGAAGTCTGCTGCTTCGTGGTAGGAGACCAGCGTTGTGGCGATTGCATGCTGGTCATTGTATATGGCCATATGTGAAGGACGACTTTTGCACTTGCAAGGCGGCGTGCAATACTGCTACTGCACATGATGTACCGGCCCCTACACTTGTGTATCTTGCTCGCCCATGTGATTTGACCGACGATATGCTGGTATTGGAGGTCGTCCGAGAATCGTTTGTTCTCAAGAGATTCAAGAACATTGGGCCTAATTGTGGACAAGTCAGCAGGGAATCCATGGTGCGCAGTACAACACTGGCGCTCATTCAGGTGACAACGAACCAAATCGACGAGATGGACGACGTGGTGCCAGTCAAGTACAAACACATACGTTAACGTACAAGAAGGCGGTTCTGTACAGAGAGCTGGAAAGCTATGGTGGCAGACCCAATGGACAACAACAACATGTCGCTAGTGAGATGCGCAAAATGGAATTGATTGAGAATTCTCCTAAGAATGCAGTGACTGTGTTCCTGGTCAATCTTCGTAGAATCCGGAGCGCAATCTACGCGGACGAGGCTACAAAGTTGTTGGGAACTATTCGTAGTGATGCTGCAGTTACCGCCACTGCAGCCGCCCCCCGCCCCTGCCCCTGCAGCCGCCCTGCCGCCCCTACAGCCGCCCCTACAGCCGCCCCTGCAGCTGCCCCTGCAGCCGCCCCTGCAGCCGCCCTGCCCTGCCCCTGCCCCTGCAGCCGCCCCCGCCCCTGCCCCTGCCCTGCAGCCGCCCCTGCCGCCCCTACAGCCGCCCCTGCAAGCCGCCCCTACAGCCGCCCCTGCAGCTGCCCCTGCAGCCGCCCCTGCAGCCACCCTGCCCCTGCCCCTGCCCTGCAGCCGCCCCCGCCCCTTCCGCCCCTACAGCCGCCCTGCAGCCGCCCCTGCCCCTGCAGCCGCCCCCGCCCCTGCAGCAACAGACAATGTGCTCGACCTTGGCGTCTTTCCGAGTATCGGCCAAGGTGCTACGACGCCATTCTCTGATGACGAAGACCATGTTGTCTCTGCAGCCGTAACCGCCCCCACCCCTGCTGCAACAGACTATGTGCTCGACCTTGGCGTCTTCTCGAGTATCGGCCAAGGTGCTACGACGCCATTCTGTGATGACGAAGACAATGTTGTCTCAGCAGAAACCCACTACAATGTTTGCGGGACTGTGTTTACTATGTTCAAGAATTGCAAGAGGAATTGGGGAGAAATTGACACAATATCCTTACAAGATGATTTCAACGATTTCTGCTTGATGGAGCACTAGATTCAGCGTAACAGTATGAGTTGATGGTTCTACAAAATGTCCAGTCCATCAAAGAAACCTCCTTACATCAATGATCCCGTTTTCCCCCCTTCAATCAACTGATGATGATGAGATCTCTGAGATCTCTGATATATCTGATATATCTGATAGATAGCTACAGACTATACTGATATACTGATATGCTGATATACTGATATACTGATATACTGATATCATATGCTGATATTCTGATATCATGATATACTGATATGCTGATATACTGATATACTGATATCTCTGAGATCTCTGATAGATAGCTACAGACTATAAATGCCTATCGCGAGGAATCGTGAAACCTAAACCCTAAAGCTAGACAAGGAGATTGCCATGTTTGCTAAACGCTTTTGTTGGCGGTTTAGTTTTTTTTGCCCACCGGCAGGTAGGCGTCTTTGCGCGTTCGAACGATGAGGCGAGCCCCCCCGGGCCGAAGCCCTACCAGGCTGGCACTGCTTGGTAGGGCTTACCTTATATTACCCTAGCTCTATCGTTACAGTTTGTATCGATAACGGACGCGTCTTTATCGTTACAGTTGCCACGTCAGCACTTAGCCGGTCAGTACTTGCCACGTGTACATCACTCTCCGTATTAGTCATGTTGGCACACGAGGTTAAAGAACAGTATTATCTTTAACCTAATGTGCCATGTGCCACTCCATGTGGCCCTTGCAACCTTTAACCCACGCCACCTGACCTTTACTTGGTGGTTCACTACAATTTTTTTTTTGTGGTTCACTACAATTTTTTTTTTTTTGTGGTTCACTACAATTTTTTTTTGTGGTTCACTACAATATTTTTTTGTGGTTCACTACAATATTTTTTGTGGTTCACTACAAATATTTTTTTGTGGTTCACTACAAATATTTTTGTGTGGTTCACTACAAATATTTTGTTGAGGAGTATGAGGAAGGTTTGTAATGTAAACAACGTGTCCAAGAGCTCACTACATAGATGGAACGGGCGTTCCTTACTCCCGGTGGATTTTTTTAAAATTTCTGTAGTTCAAACGAAGAAAGTCCTTCTTCACCATAGCGAAGCACAGCTCAATAGCATTGAATTCTTGACTGTAAAAGGAAATAGGTTGTTTACAAATTCACGTCGTTTTTGATTCACACCAAATAAGTTTTTAACACAGAATGGGCGTTCCAGCCTCCCGGCGGATTTTGAATGGTTGCGAAACATGGTATGGAGCGGAATTGTGATTCCTCTGTGCTGATATCTCAGGCTAGCGAGTCGTTCCGGAGTCTCTAAATTTTGAGTAGAAATTCCAAAAAATCCGCCGGGAGGCAGGAACGCCCATTGTGTCCCACTTTAAAATGTATGTATGTATGTAAGTAAGTAAGCCTTCTTCTTATTGATTGATGTCAAGATCACTTGCAATAGTTTGCTTCGCTTTGGCGTCCCTATTATCTGCTTTATCTCCTGCGTGCGCGTACACGAGGTTCCCTGCAGGAAGTTGCAAACCGCCGAGTTGCAGCTCACCGAGCAGTAGTCCATACGTTCTTGCGCCCTCTTTTTCCGATAATTTAATGTGTTTCACTGTACTCCCGCATTCCTGCATCTCTCCTGATACAGGTGTCGACTGTTGCACTGCCCTTCGTCGGACATTCCAGAAGGTTGCCATAAAGACGGTTGACGTTTGTTCTGGGAGCGTGGATCTTGTGTCTATCAACGGTGTCCGCAAGGGTGGCGGAATTTACTTTCGCAACTACACTGGTTTCGCTGAGATCGTCGTGACAAACATCTAACTACGACAGTATATTGGGTAGCGTTTTCTGCATACACTTGACCCCCCCTTGCAATACTCCATTTAAGTTATGCGGCAACAACTCAGTATGCACGTACTCCATATACGAACCTTTCACACACGCGTGTTGCCCAACATGCGAGTTCGTTTCGTCGCCAGTTTCTGATACGACATTGTATCCGCCGCCTAAACCTCCTCCTCCTTCTCCGGTTGATATGTCTCCGCCACCTAAACCTCCTCCTCCTGCTCCGGTTGATATGTCTCCGCCACCTAAACATCCTCCTCCTTCTCCCGTTGATATGTCTCCGACACCTAAACATCCTCCTCCTGCTCCGGTTGATATGTCTCCGCCACCTAAACCTCCTCCTCCTTCTCCCGTTGATATGTCTCCGACACCTAAACCTCCTCCTCCTGCTCCGGTTGATATGTCTCCGCCGCCTAAACCTCCTCCTCCTGTTCCTGATACTGATCCTTCATTGGATTCTTCCGATTTGCGTGTGATAGTGAAGGCGCCTGTGTTGGACTCCGTGTTCGTGTCCCTCTTGCTCTGCCCGCGTCTCTCGTCCGTCTTCCGTTCCGCTCCGTGCTCGGTGGTGTTTGAGTCCAGCACCGGCGTGTACTACGGTCTGTCCGCGCCTGCACCCTTCTTCGCGATGGAGGATGTTCTGATGCTAGTACAGAGGGGTATAGATGCGTTCACCGTGGATGCGGGGCTTCTCTGTGGTAGCACGATCATTGTGCGCTCCAGCGACCGCACAGTGCGGTACTTGTCATCAAGAAACACGTGCCTTGAGTTTTCTTGAGCTTGGTTCCGACAACCATTCATCATTAAAAATCGACGCATTAATCGTCGAAGGCCACGTTTAGTCGTGGATCTGTTTGTGATAATGTTTGGTACTGCCACTTCCCCCCCATGATAAACCGTCTTTTCAAGGCAAATTCATTTAATGTACCTATCATCTCTTCTTCATACAGATCTTGAACCACATGTCCAGAAGCACAAGACCACACAGAAGTAGGGAAATGAGTCCATATCGCATTCAGAACATCGATGTCATTTTGCAAGGCCACCATTCTAAAAGCCTCAAAGATAAAGATATCCGCATCTCTCTTGCCACATCTCTCTTGTCGCATCTCTCTTGCCAATATGGAAAACCTGTCTATGATTTCTTTATGTGGATGTGTAGCTTCTACAGACATTTTACAAAAAATATGCGTTTTTTCCTTATATCGGAAGAACGTGCTTTGACAAAGAAGAAAACGAATATGTGTCTGATCATTGAACTTGCAATGCGAAAATTCGGGGGATTCATGCACCCACTCCAAGCATTAAGTGCACGATAAAGTATCGACTTGTGCTTTAAGTTCATTTATCGCATTCACAAGTAAAGACACTACATTCCCGTAAGCGACAGTCAGCATTCCAGATTCCGGATGTGCATGCACAGCTTCAGGCAAGACATCCAATAGTTCCTGTGCAGTGAGACCACAACTACGACGTGTCTCGTCACCATTATTTATGAACGTATACCCTCGAAGGCGTCCCACACGTTCCAATGCATCCGGAATCGGGAGCACATCCGACTTGGTGCGAATGTCGGAGTACATGACCACATCGCCCACACTGAACAGGGATACGTTATCCACACTTGTCATTATATGTAGTGGGTAAACAGTATCTCCAACACCAACACCCACAGTAAATGTATCAAGACACATACACTTCCCATGCAGTGTCGTAAGACCACCCACATCCAAATTGGAAGTTGTTAGAGATGCAAAGTTAGTTGTTCCAGTAAACGTTGGAGAACTACTCAAAACAACGCTACCTGTTCCGGTACTGGTGGAGACCCCCGTTCCTCCTCTATCAACCGCTAATGTTCCACTGGATATGTTGTTTGCGTTCAGGGCACCACCTAAGCCAGTACTGACTCCCGTGCCTCCATTAACAATCGCTAATATTCCACTGGATATGTTGGCAGCACTTAAACTGGTTATATTAGCTCCGCTACCCACTATCCCCGTGCTGTTTATAGTAGCTTTATTGACCCCGCCTACAGCAAACCCTATTGTATCTGCCGCAACACGATACATTCCGGTATTTGTATCAGTATCCCAAGAGTACCCTGGAGCAGTCACGGAATCGTTAGGGTTTACAAATAGATTGACACCAGTTCCGAAGGTCATGTTACCATTTATCGTCGAAGGCCCAGAAGTTGTTAGAGATGCAAAGTTAGCTGTTCCCGTAAACGTTGGAGAACTACTCAAAACAACACTACCTGTTCCGGTACTGGTGGAGACCCCCGTTCCTCCTCTATCAACCGCTTATGTTCCAACGGAAATATTGTTTGCGTTCAAGGCGGTAAGTCCGCTACCGTTACCGCTGATCATGCCTCCTATGGTCGTCAATTTGCTCATTGTAGCATTATCGCTGAGCACGGTTTTCCCTATTCCGGTACTGAAGGAGACTCCCGTTACTCCTCTAGCAACCGCTAATGTTCCACTGGATATATTGTTTGCGTTTCGTGCAAATGTCTCGGTCGCTATGGGTGTGAGGGAGCCTAGCGGACCTATTACGAACGCGTTGTCCGACTCCCTAAAAAGAAGCTGATATTCGGGAGCATCTCCCCTATCTATAGAAAATCCTGCCTCACCCTTTGAGACACCTGATCCTATCTCACCTGAGTTAAGTACAATTATATTGTCCTCAACGGTCACCGTCTGCGTGTTCACCGTTAATTGTGTGCCTTCTACAGTCAGGTCACCTTTTACGATCATGTTACTTGATATCGTCGTAAGAGGTGCTGTCATCACAATTTCCTTTTCCGCTCCCAAATTCACGGTGCCACCTGCTCCGCTAGACTGGATGTTAACTCTCCCTAGAGGTCCTGATACACGCATCGTGACACCCCCTTCCGACACTCCATTGACTCCCTTGGCGGACACCAGGGATGTCTCCCCATCGCCGGTGGTCGTTAGCGTGATGCCTTGCCCCGGGTCAGCGCGGATGGACACGGCATCATTATCAGCGCAAAGCACGGGCGTGTCCCCGATGTAGAGAGTGTTCGACAAGATGTGGAGCTCGTCGATCCACGCCTCTTTGAAGTGCATGGTCGATGTCCCGAGGTACTGCGTCGCGTTCGTCATCGGGACTATGTTTGAGGACACCACGAGATCCCCCATCAATGATACTATTGTGTCTGACACACGCACCATCTTCGTCCCTCCTGCGACCACACCTGTGTTCTAGCCACTGGATTGAACAGACCCGTGTCCGGAGCGTTGGAAAAGGAGATGGTCGGGGACCCCGAAGAGCCTCCTTCTCCAAACTGAATCATTCCACCTGGTGAAATCAAGATGTTGCTAGCTTGGAATGTGTTGAAAGACGGATATAAGTTTTTCGCGTATAGCGTGCCGTTAACGGAGACGTGTGTATCGAAGGTCGCATTGCCATGGAGTTTTAACTCTTTTTGCAGATGCACATCTTGTGTGGAATGGAGTGGAGCTGATAACAATGCCAGTCCTCCTCCAGAATCAGTAAGTGTCAGAGCAGCATTCGATAGGAATCCTGATACAGCTATTCCTCCTCTTGCATCGATGATCGAACTGCATGCGATGTTGGCACCGAATGTAGTTGGTGCATTGGAGAACGCTGCTCCGGCGTGAAAGACTGAAGGACCATAAGAAGAGAATCGACCGATGGATGTAATCGAGGTGGGTACCGTGACATGTCCGCGCAGCTCGGTGTTACTGCGAACTAGGAGGATGTCTTCATCAAGCATGACGAACAAATCAGCAGTTGTTCGTTATTATTATCATACACACACTTTTTTCACGGGTATTATTTGAATATATAGGATATATCGGAGAACGAAGCTGCATACAGTCAACGGAATACTAAAATGAAACCGCTTCGTGTACGGCACACCTTACGGTGTAACCTAATGGTGTAGAAATCCACGGGGCAGTGGAACACCAATACGATTTTGAATCAACAAATTGCAAGATGTTAACGAGAATATCGTGGTTCTTTTTTAGATCACGGCTCTCCATCCTGCAGACTCCGTATCGTTCTTTTGTCTGTAATTTCGAGAGTGTCCATTGAAGGACCAGCCGCACTTAAGCGATCGCCTCTTCCCCGGTACCGTGGCCCAAAAGAACACGGGGTCTTTGTTGATGTGCAATGCATGTTGTTGATGTGCAAGTCATGAAAGGAGGTTTCTTTGCTGGACGGGCCATTTTGTAGGACCATCCACTCATACACTATAACGTCTGTTGACGCCTTATACCGTTTATTGGGATGTTTCATTTTACTGTTCCGCCAACTGTAGCGTCCATAATTGAATTATCGTCAAAAGTTTTATAAATGCCAATTTTCTAACAACGTTGTCGTACACTTATCCGCAATGATAAGTGCATCCAACGAAAGCTCCACGTGACAAACCGACTAATTGTCCATCTGACTTACGTTTCTCGTAATCTTCTTTTGAAATAAGAGTCGTGATCGATACACCTGAGGATGCATCGATTTCGGTTGTCATCCAGCGCATTTCGTAGGCAGGTTCGGTCACTGGAATAGGTGTTTCGAGTGGTTCCCCAGTACGTGTCTCTCCGGTATCTGGGTCCACAACAGAAGGACCCTGTGTCGTGGTCACGATCGTGTACACGAGAGATCCGTCTGCATCGAAAACAACATTCCCATATTCATCTTGTTGTACTTCTTCAACATCTACCAGAGGCTGTGAGAAATCACAATCCATCGTGAGTTTTGCGACCGTATAGTTTCGTAGAATACCATCCGGTACATCTCCATCATCTAATACTTGGAGAGACGCGTAACCGGACAAACTACTGGTGGTGACGTAATCACCTGCATGGATAGTTGATCCGGTCTAGTCACATACCCAGATGCATCCTTCGCCAATCGAATTGATTTGGACACGTACATCACCTTGTTCTGCGATCTTTATCAGCTCTGTTCCTGAGATGGCTGCAGATGGACCTGCGGGATGGTCCTGGGTGAGCGAGATCACACCGAATGCACGGGGATCTTTTGGGACCTTGGAAAGAGATACGAGAGGTAGGGCTTGGTTGATTGTCATGGCGCGTTGTCGTCCTCTTAAAAGACCGGATGCGTATGCGTTTTTGTCGGTGACGACAACAAGTCCTTCGTGATCGCGTAGACGTGCTGGAGCGAGCGCGTCCACGAAGCAACGATGTTGGCCTGTGAAGTTCACGAACAAGTTTGAGACCGTCTCTGTTTCGGTTGTGAACGCTAAACCAGGGAATGATGAATTAGTGCCAGTAGTATTGTTTCTTCCGAGCTGGCCTTGGCCGTTGTTTCCCCATGCGTGCACGCGTCCCGTCGAGTCAAGGGCAAGTGTGTGTTGTTTGCCGCCCGCAATGGCCACAATCGTTTTACCGACAAGAGATCCAAAACTCGAGACATCGATCGGGACTGATGAATTAGTGGTAGTATTATTTCCGAGCTGACCGCTGCTGTTCAATCCCCATGCGTGCACGCGTCCTGTCGAGTCAAGGGCAAGCGTGTGACCTTCGCCGCCCGCAATGGCCACGATCGTTTTACCGACAAGAGATCCGAAACTCGATACATCGATCGGGACTGATGAATTAGTGGTAGTATTATTTCCGAGCTGACCGCTAAGGTTGTATCCCCATGCGTGCACGCGTCCCGACGAGTCAAGGGCAAGCGTGTGAAATTGACCGCCCGCAATGGCCACGATCGTTTTACCGACAAGAGATCCGAAGCTCGAGACATCGATCGGGACTGATGAATCAGTAGTATTGTTTCTTCCGAGCTGGCCGCTACCGTTTCTTCCCCATGCGTGCACGCGTCCTGTCGAGTCAATGGCAAGCGTGTGTAAGTAGCCGCCCGCAATGGCCACGATCGTTTTACCGACCAGAGATCCGAAGCTCGAGACATCGATCGGGACTGATGAATCAGTAGTAGTAGTATTTCCTAGCTGGCCTAAATTGTTGTATCCCCATGCGTGCACGCGTCCTGTCGAGTCAATGGCAAGCGTGTGTAAGTAGCCGCACGCAATGGCCACAATCCGTCTTCCTTCCTTCATCAGGCGTGAAACGGGTCTGAACGTGCTTTTGTTGATTGTTGTTTCATCCCCGAGTTGACCATTATTATTGACACCTGTAATGAACAACACTCCGTCCGAATCAACGTAGGCGGATGAATTTGTATTACATCCCCCCCCCAACGTTTTCTTGAACGTTCCGTCATGGATACGGTTCGGGAACCACCGTGTCGTCACATTTGGATTGTTATCACCCACCTGTCCGTATGCATTATCACCAAACGCGATCAATGCATTGTTTCCGGTAAAGTTAAATACCAAAGGATCCAGTGTGGTCGAGATCACCGTATGGTTCCTGCCGCATGCGATATCGTAGCCCGCATATCACACAAGTTGTGTCGGTGTCAACGATTCTGTGGTGGTCTCTCCTAACCCCAATTGACCCTTATCATTGGCACCGAACACGAAGATGGTGTTGTCATTTTTTATTAAGGCCGAATGGTTGAAGCCTGCAGCGATCTCGACCGACAAACCGTTTTTAGAGCCTGCGCCTCCGCCTGCTAGCACCTGTACAACCGACGTCACAGGAGACGTCTTATTTCCCTGTCCCAATTGACCACGATCGTTACGCCCTACACCTAGCACCTGTCTATCATAGCACGTGAAGAGCGTATGTTCGTGTCCACATGCAACATCTACCACATTCGAGAGCGAGGGGATGATACCCAATGAATTGGCCTGTGGAACGAGTGTCGTAGATGCACCACATTGTCCCTGATCGTTCATTCCACAAAGGTAGGCGCTACCGTTGTTTAAGAGGACAGCCGAGTGGTACCCCCCGGCAGAGATGGAGCGTGCGGGCACATTGCTACCGTCAGGCATGAGCATGGGCACGATATTGGAATTGATCACCACATTGGCTGAGGATGCGCCTCTTCCCAGCTGTCCGTTAGCATCGCTTCTTGCACTCACAGCGACTCCATTCGATGTCAGATACATGGAGTGTGTGTAACCTGCAGCAACAGCAATCGCATTTGAAACGCCTGCTACAATACTAAAGTTTGAGGTAGTCACAGTCGAACCTATACCCAACTGTCCGTTGTCGTTCAGACCGGTAGAGATAGCGGTACCGTCTGTGCGAACGCAGAGGGTGAAGCCTTTGCCACATGCTACCAAAGACGCATTATTGATGCCTGGCACCTTGGTGGGTACTGTTATAGTGTTGGACGTGTAGCCTAGACCCAGTTGCCCATAGTCGTTGCGACCGTATACGAACAGCTCGCCATTGCGTACATAGGCCGAGTGGTCTTGCGCCGCGCCTGTGAAGAGATAGGCGGATTCGGTATCTGTCAATGGTTTAGGGTAGACACGTCGGGGAATGACGTAATTGGCCAAATAATTCCAAAAGTATCCGTCGATGTTCATTCCGCCGCTACTGAATACCTCTGTACCTTTGTATATATTGGCAGTTTCGGAGATGCGCAAGTTGCCCCTGAGAAGGATATCGCCATTGCTATCGAGGGACCCAATGCCGTACAACTGATTGGAAGCTGAGACGGCACTATCGTATGCTGATTTGACCGCTGCAGAACTGGCTGCGACATTGCTACTTGTGGAAGTGACGATACTTGAGATGGCCGTTCCTCCGAGTGTGTTAAATGTAGCAGATGTTCCATAGATATCTGTTGCATACAGTTTTGCGAACTTCTTTGTAACTGTTCCTAATTCTGAGACATTGTCGTTGAGAGGCACGATATTTGAAGATGTGATTTGCGTATTGGCTTGTAAATTGGAAGATGATGCGATGAGCGTAGTATATGCTCCTCCAGCAAATCCTATGACATTACTTGATGCATTGAACATTCCTGTGTCTGTATCTTGTTCAAATGACATCGATGGTGCTTCTTTAACACCTGGTCGCGATCGCACTCCTTTAATGGGTGCATTATCGCTATATAAGATGTTTGATGTCGACTGTGATTTTGCATAGATTTCAGACAATCGGATCATCAGGGGTTTGTACTTTCAATGCACATATTTTTTACTCGAATACAAAGGAATCTGTAATCGGTAATCAGAAAAACAATACATGGAAGCTGACACGCGGGTGTACCCAAGCTGACCCGCGGGTGTACACGCACAGACAGGTTTTCTGCAACTAAATACCCCTTCCCCACTCCGTGGGGTCCGCGATTCCCCTACAGTCGGCGGAACAGTTAAATGAAACATATATCAGATGGAAATAAATGTACGACATCGCCGTTAGAAAATTGGCGTTAAGAATGCGTCGGTAAGTTTTGCGCCTCTTGTTTCCCCCTCTTAAATAAGCTAAACCTCTTGAAAGCTCTTGTGGCTTGAAACAAGTCGAATACAAGAGCGGCAAGCAGTGATTGATACACCACTTGTGCAAGACATGTCTCCAAGAGCCTCGCAAGAGGATGCGTCATGCAAGCGAATGCTTGTTACGTTTTCATTTGTCGCCCTTCGACAGATGGGGCGTTCTCATTTGTCGCCCTTCGACAGATGGGGGGCTTCGAATTCGATTCGAACAAGGCGGGAAATGGTGGTTCGGACTTGGTTTTAGGACCAAGCCATGGAGTACAGCCTCAGATACTGCCGTGGCCACGATCACGACTTGATTCTGACCTGAATCGATCATCTTCCAAAAGCCGCTTTCATCCATTCCAACAAAGCGTTCTTTCCATTCCATTCAAGCTCCCACAGCTCTTCATTGTTCCTCGCATTCGTGTTCCTCTTATTTCGTTCTCAATTTCACTGTGCGGTTGATACGGCTGCTGCTGTTGCGGTTTTGCGCTGAACCTCACATCACCACTGGCGGGAACTACGAGACTCAAATGTAGGGTGGTGTTGCGGGTTCTGGTGGTGTTGCGGCGTGGTTGGTTTTACCGGAAGCGTCTCTGGGCAAGCTTATTCTTCTCGCTAGCAGTCAGGCCAATATTGCTCTTCTCATAAGCTAGGTCAGAGAGCATGAGGCTAGCTATGTCTCCTTGGCTCCGCCTCCAACGACCATGGTAGGGAGCTTGTCTGCCGTGGTCAATAGGGGTTGTGGTGAATGTTCGTTTTGTCGAGGATTGGTATCTCCCACCGAACCTAAGAGCGCCTACTTTGCACATTGTAGGAGGAGCAACGCCATTCAAACTGAATCCTCTTGTAATGCTGCTCCTATTTATTTGTTGCACAGGATGGCTGAACCTCGCTCATCAGGTCATGCAACAGCTCGCTTTTGGAAGCATGACATGCAGATGGGGGACACCCTTGTGTACAACCCGGACATCGTGATGCTAAATCACGTGCATAAGCAGCTTGTCTTCTGTGTGTTGGGCAAGGATGCTGTGCAAGGTAACTGCCTTGAGGAGAGCAAGCACTTGGTCTTTCAGAAGTTGCAAGCAGGGGCCACGATTACGTATCGCAACGCAAAAGGTGGGTTTTGTAAGTAGGTTGGTAGGTTGGTGTGTTAGTAGTCTGGTAGAAAGTTAGATAGGTGGGTGGGTGGGAAAGTAGGTAGTTAGGTTGATAGGTTGTATGTGTGTTAGTAGTCAGATAGGAAGTTAGGTAAGTGGGTGGGTATTTAGGTAAGAAGGTAGGTAGGTGGGTACTAGGTAGGTTTGTAGGCCTGCTGGCTGGTAGGTAGGTTGGTGAGGAGGTTTGTAGGGTTTAGTATGTAGGTAGTTATGTATGGTGGGGTATGCACCTAGGTATGTAATAGGTAAGTGGGTGGGTATTTAGGTAAGTAGGTAGGTAGGGAGGTACTAGGTAGGTAGGTTGTTACTACTAGGTAGGTTGGTAGGCCGGCTGGCTGGTAGGTAGGTTGGTGAGTAGGTTTGTAGGGTTTAGTATGTAATCCAAATGAAATCACCAAAAGGCCTAAAATGCCTTAAAACTTATTTGCAACTTGATCCTGTGATCCGACACAAAATCACTTAAAGGCCTAAAATTCTCAAACTTATCACTTAAAGGCCTAAAATGCCTTAAAACTTATTTGTGTACTCAAATGAAATCACCAAAAGGCCTATAATGCCTTAAAACTTATCACTTAAAGGCCTAAATGCCTGAAAACTTATTTGTGTAATCCAAATGAAATCACCAAAGGCCTATAATGCCTTAAAACTTATCACTTAAAGGCCTAAAATGCCTTAAAACTTATTTGTGTAATCCAAATGAAATCACCAAAAGGCCTAAAATGCCTTAAAACTTATCACTTAAAGGCCTAAAATGCCTTAAAACTTATTTGTGTACTCCAAATGAAATCACCAAAAGGCCTAAAATGCCTTAAAACTTATCACTTAAAGGCCTAAAATGCCTTAAAACTTATTTGTGTACTCCAAATGAATCACCAAAGGCCTAAAATGCCTTAAAACTTATCACTTAAAGGCCTAAAATGCCTTAAAACTTATTTGTGTAATCCAAATGAAATCACCAAAAGGCCTATAATGCCTTAAAACTTATCACTTAAAGGCCTAAAATGCCTGAAAACTTATTTGTGTAATCCAAATGAAATCACCAAAAGGCCTATAATGCCATAAAACTTATCACTTAAAGGCCTAAAATGCCTTAAAACTTATTTGTGTACTCCAAATGAAATCACCAAAAGGCCTATAATGCCTTAAAACTTATCACTTAAAGGCCTAAAATGCCTGAAAACTTATTTGTGTAATCCAAATGAAATCACCAAAAGGCCTATAATGCCTTAAAACTTATCACTTAAAGGCCTAAAATGCCTGAAAACTTATTTGTGTAATCCAAATGAAATCACCAAAAAGCCTATAATGCCTTAAAACTTATCACTTAAAGGCCTATAATGCCTGAAAACTTATTTGTGTAATCCAAATGAAATCACCAAAAAGGCCTATAATGCTTAAAACTTATCACTTAAAGGCCTATAATGCCTTAAAACTTATTTCTTACTAGATCATGTGATTTGCGGGTAATTAGGTGGGTAGGTATGTTTTTTAGTAGTAGGCAGGTAGGTGATGTAGGCAGGCTGGTCGGCCGGTAGACAAGCAAGTAGGCATGTAGGATGGTAGGTTGTAGTTGGTACATAGGATACAGGGAAGCAGGTAGTTAGTTATGTAGATAGGCAGGCAGGTATGTAGGTAGGTAGGTACGTATGTAGTTAACCATCCATCCATCAATCATCCATCCATCCATCCATCCATCCATCCATCCATCCATCATCCATCCATCCATCCATCCATCCATCCATTCAAACCCTGAACCCTAAACCCCCACAACCCCCCTCCCTCCTCCACCCACACCCACACATAGCCCCCCCCCCCCCCCCATCCATCATCCATGCCCCCCCCCCGCAAACACAACTCCCTCCCTCCATCCATCCATCCGTCCGTCCGTCCGTCCGTCCGTCCGTTCGTCCGTCCGTCCGTCCGTCCATCCATCCATCCATCCCGCCCCCCACACACAACTATCTCCCTCCTTCCCCCCTCCATCCATTCATCCATCATCCCTCCCTCAAATGTCTCCCTACATTGATCCTACACAATCCCTCCATCCATCCATCCATCCAAACCATAAACCATAAACCCACAGAACCCCCTCCCTCCCTCCACCACACCACACATAGCCCCCCCCCCCCCCCCCCCCCCCGTTCCATCCATCCATCTATCCATCCTCCCATCCATCAATCCACACAATCACACAACTCCCTTCCTCCCTCCTTACCTCCCTCCTCCCTCCCTCCCCCTCCCCCTCGCCCCCTCCCTCCCTCAATCATCCCCCCCTCCATGTTTCCCTCAATTTATCCACACAACCACCTCCCTCCCTCCACCCTTATCCACACCTCCCCCCCCCCCCCCCCCTCCTTACATCCATCCCTGGACCTTCTTGGCGGACACATGTGGTAATGCGAGCGAGGGAACACCTTGCGTGTTCACCAAGCTCATGTACCCTGGGCGAATCTACGTCAGCCCCCTGGCTACATGCACGGAGTTATGAACTTACGATTGTAAGTATATTTATGTTGTTCATGTTATATGTGCTTTTTATCGTCTTATGTTTATGTTTTTATGTTTATGTTATATGCTTATGTTATATGTTTATGTTATATGCTTATGTTTATGCTTATGTTTATGCATATGTTATATGTGTATGCTTATGTTATATGTTATGCTTGTGTTAAATGTTTATGCATATGTTATATGTTTATGCTTATGTTATATGCTTATGTTTATGTTATATGCTTATGTTATATGCTTATGTTTATGTTTATGTTATATGTTTATGCTTATGTTTATGTTATATGCTTATGTTATATGTTTATGCTTATGTTATATGTTTATGTTTATGCATATGTTATATGTTTATGTTTATGCTTTTTATCGTCTTATATTTATGTTTTTAATCTGGAATGTTTTGTCAACCACGCAGGTGTGGAAAGTTGGCTGTCGAGTACGTCAGGCCGACCGAGGCGGTACACTGTGCCGTGTACTCCCGCAAGCTAGGGAGCGAGACATTCGGAGCTACCTCTTCCGAGGACTACGCTGACATCTTTTGGGGTGTTTTTTTATGTGTTACGCATATGTTACCAATTTGGTATCATATGATTCAGTCACTTAGTAGACGGTCAGGTCCAAGTTAAGGGGCTAAGCAGTCGTTGCCCTATTAGAGGTCATGATTGCCCTTACTTGGTTACCATAAAGTTGATAGTCAAAAATCAACCCTGATCCCGAGGTTTTTCCTTGAGTCCTAATAAATTGGTGGTTTGCCATAGGGGCTTATCATTGGGATTCAAGGTTTTTTCCCTCTCAATAGTTGTAGTCGTGACTGAATTTTGTTCGTGTGTGCTAATTTATTATTAGACCCACCCGAGTGAGGTGAATATATTCCATGTTGTCAATATGAAATATAATGGTTTCTTTGACTAGGATCACGTGTGAATATTTTGTTTCAAATTAGGTTTAAGTCATGCGTTACGGTAGTAAAGACGAACTACGTACAAAGTGACCTTCTGGTCATCAACACACGTCAGTCGGTCCTCCCCGCCCTTAGCTTTATTAAGGGTAGTTAGGGCTAACTTGTCCATCGTTTCTGTTTAGGATTATCTCATAGGTGCTCATTTCCCATTGTAACTAGTCTCGGAATTCAATGTTGCTCTTGCTTCTCTTTTGTTGTCTCCCTTTCCAAGTACGACAATTTATTAATCCAACCAGGCAGTGCGTGCTTCCTGTCTCCCAGCCCCCCTCATAAAATTAGATTCACGTATGGGGTTAGTAGTAAGTAGAGACTTATGCGGCAGTGGTGTCAATACGAGCCCCATGGCATTTATTCCCCGTTAGCAACCTTTCCCAAAACGCTATTGCATTATTCGAACCAGGTGGTCCTTGTTGCCTCCCAGCCCGGCTAAGTAAATTCGTTCATTAGTTTTAATTAATTAGATTCACGTATGGGGTTAGAGAGTTATGCAGCAGTGGTGTCAATACGAGCCCTATGGCATTTATTCCCCGTCAACAACCTTTCCCAAAACGCTAACAAGTAATTGTAAGCTTTACCAGTTACATAATTGAGAGTAAGAACTATGTACATTTGCTCCTACCTATACTATAATAAACTTAGAACGTAATCCATGTCCATGGATTCATGGATGGATTGACAATACGTGCAACCCCGTTCATTGATTGTCGTTCCATCTGGTGGCTATGGCCAAGAGGAAAAAGAGAAGATAAAGAGTTTGGAAAGAATTTGACACCGTCGAATGACAGGATTATTTAGCGTGGGTTACACTCCTGCTGGGCAGGCACCAGGACATAATATTGGGTTATGACTTCCCAAGGCCTCAATGGTTCGATGTCAGACTGTGCATGTAGTTAAATAATAATTATTATGAGCTATGGCCAAGATGAAAAGAGAAGAGCAAGAGTTTGGACAGAAGTCGACACCGTCGAATGACAGGATTATTTAGCATGGGTTCCACCCCTGCTGGGCAGGCACGACGGAGGACATAATCTTGGGTTATGACTTCCCAAGGCCTCAATGGTTTGACCTCAGACTGTGCATGTGGTTAAATAATAATTATTATGAGCTATGGACAAGAGTGCGGAGGTGCCCGGTATTGTTCAACCCCAGGACACTGGGTTCCAGAGGGGGCGAAAGCGAAAAGAATAGAGAAAGAGTTTGGAAAGAGTCCGACACAGTAGGATGATAGGATTACCGTGCCCCCCCCCCCCCCCCCCCCCCCCCCCCCCCCCCCGCCCCCAACCCTCCTGCGTCCTAGCTGTCAACTTAGATCGCCTATTCAATTTGTCGCGGCAAAACCCTCCGCCCCCCCCCCCACACCCACACACCCACACACCCACCCCGCCCCCCCCCACCCCCACCCCCAACCCTCCTCGTCGTTCAAATTTCCAAGAAGACACCATCTAGATCTGCGAAATGGCAGACGATTGCGTGCGCCTTCTTAACAATGCTTCGCATCACTGAACCAAACCACTACTGCTTTACTCCTGCATAGAGCCGCTGTCTTCAACCATGCTACCTGCTGGACCATATTCAATTCGTCGATTAGTACACAGCTTTACTTAGGCGAATGTCATGCTTTCAGGCAAGCCGATTGCGTGTTGCAATCGAGTGTTGCGGATGGAGAGTGGGGATTCGAATGCCGCAGGTAGTTGCGCAGGTTTGAAAGTCGAAGGTTTTAATCGCTGCTGGTCCTTTCTTGCATGATTTCCTTGCAATCGTTTCCATCCATGACTCAGACGCCGAACCTGCGGCTCAGCCGCTTGCTCGGTTGCTGCAACCTGGTCCACCTCCTTGCTGCCTGCCTGCTTCACACCTGCATGCATGCCTATGTACCTCCATGATTGACAAATGCCTGCCTGCAGTTTCCCCTGACTAGGCTACACAGTGGCAATATGTTGTTATATAACCAACACATGTGAGTAGATCTGAACCATCTGTCTTGTATGCTGTACCATATGTCATGTACGCTGCACCATTTGTCTTGTAGGTTGAACCATCTGTCTTGTACGCTGCACCATATGTCGTGTATGCTGCACCATTTGGCTTGTATGCAGCATGATTTGCCTTGCTGCACCATGTGTCTCGTATGCTTCACCATCTCTCTTGTATGCTGCACCATGTGTCTTATATGCTGCACCATCTGTCTTGTACGCTGCACCTTATGTCTTGTATGCTGCACCATCTGTCTTGTATGCTGCACCATCTGTCTTGTATGCTGCACCATGTGTCATGTATGCTGCACCATCTGTCTTGTACGCTGCACCATGTGTCTTGTACGCTGCACCATTTGTCTTGCACGTTGCACCATATGTCTTGTATGCTGCACAATCTGTCTTGTATGCTGCACCATGTGTCTTATATGCTGCACCATCTATTTGTCTCATCATCGTAATTGCTACCACGTGAATGCTTGCTCGCTTTCTTGATTGCTGATTCGTTGATTGTCCAACTGGCTTGTGCTTGGTCAAGCAACTAATAATCTTCTAACTCCACCTCCTTCCTTTCATGCTGCTGCAGTTCCCAGCAGGCAGTGACTTCCGCATATTGCGACATGGTGGAGAAGGAGCAAGTCATCAGCATGCAGGGATGAGTAGACGAACAAGATCAAGAAGCCTTATGAGGACACTGGTCTTGCTGCTGGTCACTGCTGCTGGTCACTCATAATATAATAGTAGCTTGGCTAGACTAGCCATTCGGGGTGGCAGGGGGGGGGCATGGGCAGAAGACATACTAGATAGCTAGTCAGAGCTCATCAGTTTGTCTTCTTAGGAGGTTAGGTTGAAGTTGGGTTTGGTTATTAGGAAGTTGGGTTTGGATGGGTTTGCGTTTATTTGGCTGCTGAGTCCGCGACATCACTTTGCTACTGGTTAGTTTTAAATGTAAAAATAAAACTGCCTTCCAAACCCTATACGTCCCCCCCTAGAGCAAGTCATCCTAAATCAATGGACACAAAAGTCACCCTCTTGGTTCCCCACTTAAATAAGAACGGTTCAAGCAAGCTGCTTTCAAGCAAAATGCCTCTTGGCGCTCGAATTATTTAAGAGCAGCAAGTAATCTTGATTCAAGACAAATACAAGGCAACCTATTGATTCTACACTGAAACAAGAATTCAACAAGTGACCTTGAATCAATAGACGTACAAGACACCTCTTGATTAACCTCTTAAATAAGAGGGATTCAAGAGGGCATTTTTCAAGCAAATTGCCTCTTGGCGCCCGAATTACTTAAGAGGTGTGAATCAAGAGGTTTTCCTCTTGAAACAAGAATGGTTCAGTACAGCAAAACTTACCGACGTGGTCGCTGGCTTGTTTGTGTTAAAAACTTCTGTGTTTACGAACATCAGTCGTTCTACTCAGGATGGACACCGAGGAGGATGCGAAAGCCTCCGTTTGTGTGTGTGAGGATGATGCGGCATGTGCCGTGATAAAGTGCGTGCGTGCGTTTATGTTCCTTTAAGTGTATCAATCTACCTATCTATCTATCTATCCTATCTAATGCACCGAGTATGCGACATGTTTCCTCCGTTCGACTATCACTCTTCTTCACGTGCGTGTGTTTTCTTGTGCACCCAGTAGTGTGTCTCAATCTCTCTTTATGTGAATTTTGGGCTCCCCTCCGGTCGCCCACCCGCTCAGTTCTTCGCGGACTTCCCGTGGGGGCTCCCCTTCGGTCGCCCCCGGTCGCTCCGCTGTGGGGAGGTGAAAGGGGCTCCGCCGTTTGCGTGGTGTGTACATGGATGGCTGGATGTGAATCGCGGTGGACGCGTCTTCTGTCAAGATATCCACAGCCAGGAAATTTACTAAGAATGGGATGAGAACATCCTGTGAATCATGGATTCTCTACCTGGCCAACGCCTCTCACAGACATCTTTGAGATCAAAAACGTTAGGATTAGGATTTTTAGGGTTAGGATTTTTAGGGTTAGGATTTTTAGTTGGACACCAGAGTGATTGGGATCATAATTCGTGGCTTCACACCCGATGGGAGCCTGATGTAAACAGAATGAGAGGTAGTTGAGATCCCGCGTGTGTGACGCATTCCAGCTACCAAGCACGCTTGAGGAGTACCACTCGAAAGTGAAAATATACAAGGAGAATTGCACCGTCAAAGAACTGTTCATAATTGCGCATGGAACAGAAAATGGACAGGTTGTGCTTGCACCTGATGTGTTTGTCGACTTGTCGGAATTGGAACTTAGCCAGCCTGGCCCCAATGGCAGCTTCACATATGGCATGCACTGCTACGGGTACCGCCACTCTGATGTCGAGCGTGGCAATCGTGTTGCTGCCCGCCAGCTGGGTCGCAACCTCGGGGTAGCTTCCTCGTCTGAAATGCCGGAAGTTTGGCAGGTGCGTCGAGAAGGTGTGGATGGCCAACCTGGTTGGGTCCACACGGCCTGAATCCTTCTGCATTGGAAAAGGTGGCAGTGTTGGCCAGCATTGCGGCGGCGAGGAGGAGAGAATAAAAAAATGCACTTTTTATATAATTGGTGTGTTCATGTGGCATGAGACATGCTTCTTGTGGCACGAGCTGGCCAGTCATCTATCTGCGGTCGACATGTATGCATTATCCTTGACATGCAATGCTGCTAGGAAGTACTACATGCGCAATCTACTCCAGCTTGCGGTATTTGACGTCACAAAACTGTCATTGCGAAGTGCATGGACCATTCTGTCGCATGTGCACTGCAAGCAGGTAGCCATTCCCCCGAGCTTGCGCCAAACTGAGTTCCTACACAACAAAAGAGTATTGACAACAGGGGCTGACTGGGCAGCACGCAAGGGACACTTGCCCCTATTGCAATGGCTGCTGTTGAATACTGAGGAGGTCTGCACGACTTATGCATTCGACTTGGCAGCACGCAATGGGCATATGAACGTTTTGTTGTGGCTGCATGACAATGGCTTAGGCGGCACTAGGACATCGGCCGATTGGGCGGCATATACTGGTCACCTACATATTGTAAAATGGTTGTATGACAACACAAACTTTAAGTGTTCTGAGAATGCTACCATGATTGCTGCAGGCAATGGGGACCTTGAAATGTTGCTGTGGTTGCACGCGCAAGTGTCACATGTAACACGAGTTGTGCAAACTTTGGATTCGCCTGCGAGCATGAAGGAATCCTGCAGTTCCTTGAATCCGTGGGATGCAAACGATGCATAGACGAAGCAAACACTAACATCATAAAAAATATTCGACACATCATTGAGTGTGAGCGACTACCATCCGCTCGGAACTGAAGCCGGTACAAGGAATCCTGTTGTTGCACGAGTGTACACACGACAATTTGTTTGACTAAGCTTTTTCACATGTATTTTGAATGTGGCTCCCGCGTCCAATCAGGCAGCTCTGGTCATGTTGGAAGAAGAATAGCGTACGAGTCCTCAGTCACACTCACTGAGCTTCACTGAGCTTCACTGAGCTTCACTGAACCTGGAACAAATATAAACCCCTCATCGTCGTCTCATCTAATCACGATGAAGATTCCAACATTGAGCATGTTATGCATGAAGCAGATTCCTTCCAACGTATGGCGCAGTTTGACAATACACATTCAGAGCTGCCTGTATCCGCGCCAATGGAGATCTGCAATCACCTCGTTGCAAGGGCATTTGCTCCGTTGCCCACGACGCAGGATGGCTTCTTATTGCAATTGCTGGAGGACCAGGATGCTGGCCATTGGTCGTTGGCCCCAACAAACACCGTGGTGCACAACACAGTTCTGGCTTTCGAGACCTTCCGCCACGGAGACCACGTTGTTGTGATGATCGGGGGGTGGCGCAATGGTTATGCACACCATGGCATTGTATCTCGCCCTCACACCAGCGATACACCAAGCATCGCTAACTTCAGCTCCCCCACCGGAAATAGCAAAATGCGCGATGCCAAACTTCAGTTTGTGCGCTACGACGTGTTCTTAGCTGGACACCGCACGTTTGGATGCGTGCCTTGCAGTGGTGAGGAAGGAGACGAGGCGATGCAACGTGAGCGAGCAGTCAACATTGCCAGTCTGCTTATCCAGTTGCCCCATGCAAGCTTGCACGAGTACCGCCTTATCAGATGGAACTGTGAGTGTTTCGCCTGGATGTGCAAGACGGGTGGAGGAGTGCACACATCATCCGATCAGGTGGATCGCATTCTGCGCGCCATTACAACAGATCTTAGGAAAGGGGATAGATCGTTCATTCTGCAGGCAGGCATGATCGCATCAAAATCTTGTGTAGTGTCTTAACCCGCATACAGCTAGGGACATTTGATATTGGGACACCTTCTATTTTGGGGATTCTGAAAAGTTGACCAATTCAAGATTTGTAACCGATCTTGTCAATACAGATACTGTCTTCAGGTGATTGACACAAAAAATTCAAGGCATCTAAAGACACTGAATTTACATGTTCAAAGTACCCTGAAAAGTCAAACTTATGGCTAACATCGTGCGCATCAATAATCCGTTTCAAAGCGTTACTGTAATCAAATATATCTGCTACATCTGGAATTATTGGGCACATGCAGCGATATTTTCGCTTGAGCAAACTAAAGACATTCTCAATAGCGTTAAACTCTGGACTGTAAGGAGGTACAAAGAGTGGTCGTATTCCTACAGAATCGAACATAGAAATCGTCTCCTTTTGAATGATGGAACTGGATATTGTCAAGGACAGCGACTGTACCCCGCTGTACATGTAACTCAGATACAAAGTGTACAAAGTCGACTTTCTTGCAATTGTGATCAAGGATCTTGTAATGAACGATACCTTTAGCAGAAACGGCAGCAATTAGTGTCAATTTGGACATTCGCAATGTCCTAGAAATTTGGATATTTAAACGTTTGCCGCGTTGACAGTACCCTCTGCGACAAGTGTCACCAATGTAAAAAACCCGCCTCATCGATGCTTAACAAATCCGATGTCGGAACGGCTAAATACTCCTTACAAAAACGGTCGACAGAAGATTTGTGGTCATTCTTGTGCCGAACTGTTTTGTATGCGCGCTTGCGGGTGTAACCGAGTTTGCGTGTGTAGCGTCCACAAGTTTTTGGAGACATCTTGACAGAGGACAGAGAAATCACACCCTCTGCAAGCTGAGACATTGTCAAGAAGGGATTGGAGTCAATCAGTTGTTTTATAGCAGCCTTGATATCTTCTGTAATGACACTCACCCTTTTCTTCCGATGATGTTTTATATTGGCTTTGGTGACCCAACGTTGGAGAGATGATTTTGATACTTTGTACAGGCAAACTAACTTTCCTCAAACTACGATTATAGTATTTGTAGTGAACAACCGCCGGTGTCTTATCTCTGCATCAATCATGATAACGTAGGAAATGTGTATAAGGAAATGTGGGTGCAATATTATATCACCAAAAGAAAAAGAATACTCACCCCCTCTTAATGGGGGTAGTGCAAGACAAAGGAGATGACGATATTAACATCAGCGTTGTCAAGAAGACGCTTAATTCTCTGTGCATGGATGTATCGAGGCATCAGATCTCCTCAAGGATACAAAGCATGGTACTCTTAATCAACCACGCAGTTGCAGAGGCATACTTATTCGCAAACTTTCATATCACAAGATGCCTCGATGATGGAGACTTTGACGTCAAGCAGTTGCCCACACCTGGATCGGAACTTTTATTACAGGTGCCTCCTTGCGGTATCGACCTCCAATGTTCGAAAGGATACTCTGGGCCAGAGCTTCAATGATACCATGGTTGCTTTCGACGCCCTAAGACCTGCAGGCTACGTGAAGGTGGACGTTCGTCCTTGGGGACAAGTAATCGCAGACGTCTCAATACAAATGGCGTGCAACAGCGTCTGGGCAAACGTGGACAGGGTCGTTATCAAGTACCTGCGCTTGAAACATCCCTCTCTGAAGAAACATTTCAAGAAGATTGTCAAAGCGGTGGTCCAGTACCCAGAATCGAAAATCGACACAATCATCCCAGAGGGCCTCGTGCATGCAATCCACATCAAAGAGGTTGTCAGTCACTTGAGGGCTCTCTTTCCGCTGCCAAGAGGGAAGCAGTTCAACACTAGAGCGCACCTGACAATGCGATTGTTCCATCACGTGCTTACAGAGTTGGGAGAGGTCGGACGAGTGGATCCGAAAGATAAAAAAACAAAAAAAGTCATCCCCGTCTGTTCAGTATCCTTCCTCGCAAGAACGGCTTCACAATTTCGTACGTCCCGATATCGTCCATGACTTTCATGAAGCTTCTCAGCATGGGTGATTCGCCACTCCAGAGCATCTCTGGCGATGGACGTTACGAGAACCATACAATGCTGTGGCGAAAGTACTTTGATGTCCAAGGTCTTGAGACGAAAAGGTCTCGCTTTGACAACCGAATCCTCAGCGACGGTAAAGGGGTATCCGTCCAAATGAAGCAGAAGGCTAAAGAAGAGGTCGTTGAAGAAGGAGAAAACGCAGGCTATCCCAAGAACGCAAATATCGTAGAGTGCAAGGATGCAGTGGGTGCGCTGCGTGTCGGAGTAGACCCTGGAATGACAGATATCGTCACGGTAGCATCTTCTGCAGGTCGCATCGAGTATTTCAGCTTTAGCGAAGTTGCTGGGTACAATACAAGCAAGCGTCGCACCTACAAATGGAATGACGAGACTCAAGACCTCGTGAAGTCCATTCCATCGCCTAATACGAGCAACATGGTCGACCTGCAGGACCATGTCAGAGCTTATCTCAAAGCGCTCCCGATCCTCCTACAACACAGAGCCAACAAAGGCTACCGATCTATGCGATTCTTTCGATACGTTGGTAAACAGAAGACGATTGAAAAGGTATGCGATGTGATTGCACCAAGAGCACAGACAACCGTTGTTGGCTTCGGCAACTGGTCCAACCAAGGGTATGGTATCAGTCGTTCATGTTCTGGGCCCATCAAAGAGATCAGGAGGTGCCTCTCACGTCGTAAGAATGTTTTGTTCAAAAAACGTCGACGAACGCAACACTTCTTGTAAATGTCACGGCTGCTTCCAGAGGCTTGTCAACATGAAGGCAGACAGCGTAGTCTGGCGCGGAGTTTGCAAAGAGTCCCCCAATCGACGGGTCTATAACTGTTGAGAAGCAGAAGATGGTGGTGAAGAACGTCAAGGTCCACAAAGTACTGCACTGTAGAGACAGTGTCAAAAGCGCATCATCCAATGTGCGCTGTGGTGCAACCTGGAACCGAGACGTGAACGCTGCAAGAACCTTCTTCTGCTTCTGACAACGTGGATGGACGGGAGAGAGCGACCTGAGGCATTCTGTGTTCCCTCGCCTCCCCCCAAAACCACAGTTTCCATCGAGGCGAGTGTGAGCGCTAAACCGACCGACCCACCTGGGTTTGTCAGCAGCTTGCCTTGTTATCCTTTGGGCCAGCTTAAATGCTGAAATACAGAGATGAAGGGCAAAAATATGTACTCGCCTTTAGCTGATCTACCCATTGGGTTCAAGGGTCACCGGTAGGGCGTCCCACAAATTGCCGTCTCCGACTGTAGCCACACGCACCCTCTCCTGTATTGGTTTTGACCCGGGATCTAATCCAAAAATATTGGAGCAACCAAATCATTGCTCCATGACATGTTGAGCCAAGAGCATGATTGCCGGGCTGAATGCTACCGTTGAATTTAAGCTAGTCCGCGAGGAACCGAGTGGGTGGGCGACCGGAGGGGGGCCCACAGTTCACATCAACTACGTAACTTTTAAGTCTTACACAATGTGTACGTTGTTTGTAAAATATTCTTGGGAGGTTGCAACAGTAGTTGCCTCGTTTGCTTTCCGAAAATAACTAAACGGCGGAACGCTGTCGATACTCTTGGGGGATTAATCATACATGATGTCATGACAAGCAGAGCCCCCGTATTCATGGAAAAAATACAGAGAATGGGGTCTAGTTGACGTGGTTTTTAAGTGGCCACGTCTAGTTGACGTGGTTTCGCACGATGAAAGGCACGAGCACGTGACTGACCATGTGATTCCTTCTCCTCTGGAGGTGTTCGCGGTATCGCTCTGCGATCACTCGAACTGCCTTACTGACGCGCAGCCAAGACATGCAAATCTTCTCGAAGAAGACCTCCTGGATTTCTGTATCACAGGAAGAGATCGCCAGTGTACTTTCGTCAAAGAAGTCAATGTTGATGTCCTTGGATCCAGGTCGGATGATGAACAGCCTCTCCAGTATGCGGTAGATGGTAGATGGTAGATGGTTCTTCGGTCATACACAAGGCTTCCAGCGCAAATAACTTGTGTCTGTTCCTTTTGTCCATACAGTAGTTCTCAAATAAAGTGGGACACACCTTATAATCATCCAGACTGCAGATCGTTGCTTTTGGGCAACGTTGGGGGGTGCAGCAGGTTGAAGAGGTTCTCGAAGATATTCCGAGTAGCCTCTTTGGTAAACCGTTCAACCGTCTGTGTCCCCATATCAGTATCAGGGGGTGGTGGGTTTTTCGAGGAACTTCTCGGCGCGTCTCGGCGAAACGCGAGAGGTCGCTCTCTCCCAAAGACTTGGTGGAGTGTAAGCATCAGGATGTTTCTGGAAGCGTTCACATCGCGGTCCCAAGTCTTCCCGCAGTGGAGCCTACCACCGCTCTGTTGGCGTGGCGCTCCGCTTTGACTGCTTTTGCAGTGAATGGGCGTTCCTGCTTCCGAACGGATTTTTTATTTTACTGAAATCTTACGATAAATATTGTAAGATCGTTTTCGCAAATTAATTGATTTTGCTTTTTTGGTGTATTTTACGAAAATATCTTACAATTTATTTTGTAAGATCGTTTTCGTAAATTAATAGATTTTGCTTTTTTTGTGTATTTTACGAAAATATCTTACAATTTATTTTGTAAGATTGTTTTGTTGTATTCCGGAGAAAGAGACTATTCCCTTCATTTTCAATTGTAACATTGATTTGCTCGTTTGGAGAGAGAGAAATTTCCTTCGAAGTATTCCAATACAAAATCAATTGTAGAGGACAGTCAAGAGGAAGGTTGAAAGCTGTTTACAAAGTCTTGAACGCATTGCTCATAATTATTTATCTCACAACTCACAACTCAACAGTTCGAAAGTACAACTTAGTACTTATGACTCCGAAATCTGTACTTATGTGTACCTCACTTATGTATAATCACAACTCAGAACTTATATGTACCTTATACAAGTCAGAACTAATAACTCCTAACTCAGGACTTATTATTCATAATTTCATACCTCATAGCCTCATTATGTACATAACACAAATTTATATCCTTAAATCTGCAAACTGCCATCCTAGAATCCTGAAATCACTCAAAATGTGTGTTGGATAAGGCAAACTAGTACACTCGTGCAAACTTGTGCACGGTGCTAATGTTGCACTGCTGCCAACAAGTCCATTGGTGATAACTTCTGCACTTGGTGCTGACAGGTCATGTGCTAAGTGACGCCATGGTGCTACCTGACACAATACTGTCTACTCTAGATTGTGGGAACAGGCTATCACGTTGTAGAAAGAGGGCCAATGCTAACTTGTTGGGTAACAACAGCGCCTGTACAATCGCTGCCACTAGAATCTCCTCCTCCATGCCCCCATCCCCATCTTCCTCCTCCTCCATCTCCTCCTCCTTAGCAATGTCTACATTGTCTCCATCCGATTGCACAGCCTCTGCCTTGGTGTCCTTCTCAATGGATTGGCAGCTTGACCCCTTTGCATGACTCCTTGCTGTGCATTGATTGCCATGCCCAGCACCTTCTCTGGCAGCTTGACCCCTTTGCATGACCTGGCAGCTTCACCCCTTTGCATGACCCTTGATGTGCATTGATTGACCCCCCTTGCCGGGCCCCCCCCTTGCTGCGCATGCATGAAAGACTGTTTTGATAAGTCGGAAAGGCTTTGCTTCATGCCTTGCGCTTTCACCTCTTTTCATGCCTTGCGCTTTCACCTCCTTTCATGCCTTGCGCTTTCACCTCCTTTCATGCCTTGCGCAAATTTCCTTTCGCATCCTGGCCCTGCATGGTACCGAGTAGCACCTAATTCTCGCACCCTTTGCGCAATGCATTTCACTGCTATGGGAATCCACTTCAGCTCTGTTCTCATGATCTGCTTTGCCTTTCGCTTTCTGCATCGCCTTGCTGCGCATCTGCATTAGCACCGGGTGGTTGTGAATAACCCCCGAGTTGCTTATAATTCTCGCACCCTTTGCGCAATGCATTTCACTGTCACTGTCCTGCCTAGCACCTTCTTGGTGGATGCTGGGCAGATAGCAGGAGCACTGGCGCTCGGAGCACTGGATAGGTCTGCCTACCTGCATGGCGGTTACCCGCCTGCACCTGCCAGACCAGACCAGGACACGCGCCGGGCCAGCACCTGCGCCGGAGTACTGGCGAACAGCTCTGCACCCCGCCTGCACCTTCCTGAGGCCTACCTGCATGATGGTTACCCGCCTGCACCTGCGTCAGAGTTCTGGCGGACATTACTACATACCCATATGGCATGCATCCTTAGCTACCGTTCCAAGATTTCCATAGAGTCTGGTTTGGTTATGAATTGCATTGTAGTGGTAGACTGCAATTGTAGCCCAGTCTTAGCTGCTTGTGCCTGTGTTGACCAAGTTACTGCTTGCCAACAGGTTTGCCTTGTTTATTGGTTAATCTTTGCCGGGAGTGTGGTTGGGTGTTTATGTTGTGATTGGTACTTTACACGACATTGACATATGGATCATGTACACCTGCAGTTCTTCTATTTTACTGTGTTCTTGCCCACCTCGGCCACCTACCTATTTACTAGGTTTGTTTTTGTGGCCCATTACTGCAATAGGTAAAGCAAAGATGTGTAGTTGAGGCCTGCTTGACTTGCATAGCATGACTGATGAAATGTCATAGCCCAGAAGAATTTAGCCCTTTTGCCTGTTCCGTCTAGGCATTCAGTGGATCATGTTTTCTTTGACTGGTTTTAGGATTGATTTTTTTATGATCGGGAGGACTGTGTGTATTCCGAGTTTGGTTTTCTCAATCATTCGCTCGTTGGGTTTGACAATGCCTCCGATGATGAGCGGGAGGACTGTGGGTATTCTGAGTTTGGTTTTCTCAATCATTCGCTCGTTGGGTTTGTCAATGCTCCCGATTATGATCGGGAGGACTGTGGGTATTCTGAGTTTTTGTTTTTCTCAATCATTTGCTCGTTGGGTTTTGACAATGCTCCCGATTATGCTAGGGAGGACTCTGTGTATTCCGAATTTGGTTTTCTCAATCATTCGCTCGTTGGGTTTGTCAATGCTCCCGATTATGATCGGGAGGACTGTGGGTATTCTGAGTTTGGTTTTTTCTCAATCATTCGCTCGTTGGGTTTGACAATGCTCCCGATTATGATAGGGAGGACTATGGGTATGCCGCGTACAAAAAAAAAAAAAAAAAAAAAAAATGCGGAGTACATGTTTTCTGAATCATTCACTCGTTAGGTTTTGTCAGTGCTCCCGATTATGATCGGGAGGACTGTGTGTATTCCGAATTTGGTTTTCTCAATCATTCGCTCGTTGGGTTTGACAATGCTCCCGATTATGATCGGGTGAACTCTGTATATTCCGAATTTGGTTTTCTCAATCATTCGCTCGTTGGGTTTGTCATTGCTCCCGATTATGATCGGGAGGACTATGGGTATGCCGACTACAAAAAAAAAAAAAAAAAAAAAAAAAAATCCCGAGCACATGTTTTCTGAATCATTAACTCGTTGAATTTGTCAGTGCTCCCGATTATGATCGGGAGGACTGTGTGTATTCCGAATTTGGTTTTCTCAATCATTTGCTCGTTGGGTTTGTCAATGCTCCCGATGATGATCGGGAGGACTGTGTGTATTCCGAATTTGGTTTTCTCAATCATTCGCTCGTTGGGTTTGACAATGCTCCCGATTATGATCGGGAGGACTATGGGTATTCTGAGTTTGGTTTTTTCTCAATCATTCGTTCGTTGGTTTTGACAATGATCCCGATTATGATCGGGAGGATTAAGGGTATGCGAGTACAAAAAAAAAAAAAAAAAATGCCGAGTACATGTTTTCTGAATCATTCGCTCGTTGGGTTTGTCAGTGCTCCCGATTATGATCGGGAGGATTGTGTGTATTCCGAATTTGGTTTTCTCAATCATTCGCTCGTTGGGTTTGTCAATGCTCCCGATTATGATCGGGAGGACTGTGAGTATTCCGAATTTGGTTTTCTCAATCATTCGCTCGTTGGGTTTGACAATGCTCCCGATTATGATCGGGAGGACTATGGGTATGCCGCGTACAAAAAAAAAAAAAAAATTGCGGAGTACATGTTTTCTGAATCATTCGCTCGTTGGGTTTGTCAGTGCTCCCGATTATGATCGGGTGGACTCTGTGTATTCCGAATTTGGTTTTCTCAATCATTCGCTCGTTGGGTTTGTCATTGCTCCCGATTATTATCGGGAGGACTGTGTGTATTCCGAATTTGGTTTTCTCAATCATTTGCTCGTTGGGTTTGACAATGCTCCCGATAATGATCGGGAGGACTATGAGTATTCTGAGTTTGGTTTTTCTCAATCATTCGTTCGTTGGGTTTGATAATGCTCCCGATTATGATCGGGAGGACTATGGGTATGCCGAGTAAAAAAAAAAAAAAAAAAAAATGCCGAGTACATGTTTTCTGAATCATTCGCTTGTTGGGTTTGTCAGTGCTCCGATTATGATCGGGAGGACTGTGTGCATTCCGAATTAGGTTTTCTCAATCATTCGCTCGTTGGGTTTGACAATGCTCCCGATTATGATCGGGAGGACTATGGGTATGCCGAGTACATGTTTTCTGAATCATTTGCTCGTTGGGTTTGTCAGTGCTCCCGATTATGATCGGGAGGACTGTGTGTATTCCGAGTTTTCTTTTCTCAATCATTCGCTCGTTGGGTTTGTCAATGCTCCCCGATTATGATCGGGAGGACTGTGTGTATTCCGACGTTGGTTTTCTCAATCATTCGCTCGTTGGGTTTAATAATGCTCCCGATTATGATCGGGAGGACTATGGGTATTCTGAGTTTGGTTTTTCTCTATATCTGAATCTGATTTTGAATCTGAATCTGAATCTGAATCATTTGCTTAACCAACCTATTTGTCTTCCGCAGGGTCTACAATGACAGTACCGTGGAAGTAAAACTCCAATCGGACGGGAAGGATTTGGGATGCGGCGTCATGGACGAATGGACCAAGGAGCGCCAAGTGCCAATGAACATCGAAGTCGTTGTTGGTGGACCAAACTTCCATGTTACGGCTACGCACGCTCACTGGTTGAGGTTTCGCGGCGAATGCAGGCATATGTGCGGAGCATTCTGGTCGACACTCACCCTTGCGGAAGTCAAGACAGCCCAGTTGCTTGAAGTCACTAGCATTCGGAGGCCCATGTCAGGAGCTGGGCTATAAGGAGATAACAATTTGAATACGATGACCTTACAAAGTTGTCGGCGATCTGTCCTCTTCGTTGATTGTAGGAAGCTGACCTCGTCGCGCCTTTCCTGACTTCTTCGCGGAGGCTGTAGGAAATGTAAAGAGTGCAGAAGTTACGCAATATCCTATCGAAATTGAAAGCGGCAAGTGCGGTCAGCACACAATGGTTGTTTCGAACGGTGTACATCCCACCGCGTACGTAACATTCAAAATGTACCTGTCAGATTTGAAAATTTAACCTGAGCCACGGTGCAGCAGTACAGTCCGTTCGATTGCTCTCTTACTGGCGTCAGGTGAAGGCCCTTTTGGTGTACATCGAGGTGACGTCCTCCTGTGGCTAGGACCAAACTCCTCGAAATCGCTCCTGAGCTTTCCTTCGCATATCTCAACCCACGCCCTAGTTTCCTCAAGCTCTTTGTCGGCGATAAATTTGCCCTCGCCGACCCTGACAGGCTTGCTGCGCATTGTCAACCACCAACCCAAGAGCCTGAATGTGAACTGGTATCCATGATAGGGCTCCTAACATGGGCCTCCGAATGCTAGTGACTTCAAGCAACTGGGCTGTCTTGACTTCCGCAAGGGTGAGTGTCGACCAGAATGCATCTGCTCCGCACGTATGCCTGCATTCGCCGCGAAACCTCAACCAGTGAGCGTGCGTACCCGTAACATAGAAGTCTGGTCCACCAACAACGACTTCGATGTTCATTGGCACTTGGCGCTCCTTGGTCCATTCGTCCATGACGCCGCATCCCAAATCCTTCCCGTCCGATTGGAGTTTTACTTCCACGGTACTGTCATTGAAGACCCTGCGGAAGACAAATAGGTTGGTAAAGCAAATGATTCAGATTCAGATTCAGATTCAAAATCAGATTCAGATTTAGAGAAAAACCAAACTCAGAAAACCCAAAGTCCTCCCGATCATAATCGGGAGCATTGTCAAACCAACGAGCGAATGATTGAGAAAACCAACTTCGGAATACACACAGTCCTCCGATCATAATCGGGAGCACAGACAAACCCAACGAGCGAATGATTTCAGAAAACATGTACTCGGCATTTTTTTTTTTTTTTTTTTACTCGGCATACCCATAGTCCTCCCGATCATAATCGGGAGCATTGTCAAACCCAACGAGCGAATGATTGAGAAAACCAAACTCAGAATACCCACAGTCCTCCGATCACAATCGGGAGCATTGACAAACCCAGCGAGCGAATGATTGAGAAAACCAAATTCGGAATACACATAGTCCTCCCGATCATAATCGGGAGCATTGTCAAACCCAACGAGCGAATGATTGAGAAAACCAAATTCGGAATACACACAGTCCTCCCAATCATAATCGGGAGCATTGACAAACCCAGCGAGCGAATGATTGAGAAAACCAAATTCGGAATACACATAGTCCTCCCGATCATAATCGGGAGCATTGTCAAACCCAACGAGCGAATGATTGAGAAAACCAAATTCGGAATACACACAGTCCTCCCGATCATAATTGGGAGCACTGACAAACCCAACGAGCGAATGATTGAGAAAACCAAATTCGGAATACACATAGTCCTCCCGATCATAATCGGGAGCATTGTCAAACCCAACAAGCGAATGATTGAGAAAACCAAATTCGGAATACACACAGTCCTCCCGATCATAATCGGGAGCACTCACAAACCCAACGAGCGAATGATTCAGAAAACATGTACTCGGTATTTTTTTTCTTTTTTTGTACTCGGCATACCCATAGTCCTCCCTATCATAATCGGGAGCATTGTCAAACCCAACGAGCGAATGATTGAGAAAAACCAAACTCAGAATACCCACAGTCCTCCCGATCACAATCGGGAGCATTGACAAACCCAGCGAGCGAATGATTGAGAAAACCAAATTCGGAATACACATAGTCCTCCCGATCATAATCGGGAGCATTGTCAAACCCAACGAGCGAATGATTGAGAAAACCAAATTCGGAATACACACAGTCCTCCCGATCATAATCGGGAGCACTGACAAACCCAACGAGCGAATGATTCAGAAAACATGTACTCGGCATTTTTTTTTTTTTTTTTTTGTACTCAGCATACCCATAGTCCTCCCTATCATAATCGGGAGCATTGTCAAACCCAACGAACGAATGATTGAGAAAAACCAAACTCAGAATACCCACAGTCCTCTTGATCATAATCGGGAGCATTGTCAAAACCCAACGAGCGAATGATTGAGAAAAACCAAACTCAGAATACACACAGTCCTCCCGATCATAATTGAGAGCATTGTCAAACCCAACGAGCGAATGATTGAGAAAACCAAATTCGGAATACGCATAGTCCTCCCGATCATAATTGGGAGCATTGACAAACCCAACGACCCTATTCGCTTGAAGTCACCTACTACAATGCTAGCTGCCAGGCAGATGCCTGGTCACCAGCTGCTAGAGTGGGTGTCGGACCTAAGCCCGGCACCGTTACTGATACAGCTATAGGCTGTATCATAACATTCCCCCAATCCCAGGAATTCTGGGTACCAGAATTCCTGGGATTCCACAACACAAGTCATAAGGAGTAAGCCAGACAAATATTCCCGTGGAGAAGAAAAGTAGGGGGAAAGCTAACCTAAAACCAGTCAAGGCGTAGGTATGACATCCGTGAAAAACTGTATGAACAGTATCCAAAGCTCTTCTTGCACGCATCTGCTGATGCAATGGACAACAAGAAGACTAATCTTCCTCAGTCACGCCACTTCTCACATACAAAGAAGACTGCAGGAGGTGAACTTCTAAAGACACGCATCATGTGTGAGTATAAATACAGCGCATGTAGGACATGTCCTCCCGATCATAATCGGGAGCATACACAGTATTTAAAACTTGAAATGATTACTTAACAAAATAATGCTAATATTCTGACTTCATGTTTCCTTCTATGTTAAACTCAGGATTATTCTCCCAGGGAAGAGGCTTCATTGGTTATTGGGCTTTGCCACTCTACTCGCAGTCCATCAATCTGACTATATCATGCTTCCAACATTTCTTCAACCGGGTCCTTGAAGAAGAAGAGGGCAGCTTCCACCGTATTGCTTCTTGCAAATGGACAACGCGGCAAAGGACAACAAGAACGCTTTCATGTTCGCATACTTGTCCTTGTTGGTTGAGATGAACTGGTTTGAGGAAGTGTACGTCCATTTCCTCCCTCCCGGACACACACATAGCAATCTTGACCAAAAGTACTCTGTGATCTCGCAAGGGTTAAAGAACATGGAAGTGTACACCTGGACCATCTGATGGGCATTGTTGGTAACTTATTCAAGAGAATGGGCCCTTACACAAGGCAAGACGTCGTGACCTCTATAGGGGACTTCTCCGCTGTCCTCCTAGACAACGTTTACAAGTTGTTCGGTCATGGCACTAGCACCGTCAATGGAGTTAATCGCCGTTTACACGCATTCAAGATAACGAAAGGTCCCAACGGGAGAGTCGGTAAGAATACTTGATATACTGATATTTACAAATTAAATGCTACCGTGCGTGTATGTACTGTCTGCACAATGCTCCCGATTATGCTCGGGAGGAATATGGGTGTGCCATGTCCTCATTGATTTACATGTACAGTCTTCAATAGAAATTAAATGATACAAAGGAAGTTGTACCTAGGACCTAGGATGTATTATCCAAGGGATGCTCCCGAGTATAGTCGGGAGGAATATGGGTGTCCTAAATGATTCACTAATATACAATACATGTTTGCACACCAACAATTGCAGGGGTCTATTACAAGGAGTATGACGAGTCAGGATCTTGGAGAGGACAGTGGGACAATGACGCTGAACCTATTTACGTCCTCCAAGGCTTCCCACTGGTGGACACCAGAACAGTATTTAAGGAAGCCCCCAAGATCAAGATTGAAGAGCTCGAGAATATCGAGGCAAACTGGGCGGCTGTCTGGAAGACTATTCATAATGAGAAGCCCGGAGGTGACGTCCTTGCAGGCCACATGGCCGATGGTCCTGTACAAACCGCCGGTGACGACCGTGCAGGACCCGTAGCTGATGTCCGTGTACGACACGCAGCGGAGGACCTTCTAGAACCAGCAGCCGATGACCAGCAGCTGATGGATGAACCAGCAGCCGATGGCCCATCCCATGCCCAGTCCTTCAAACATATTGCAGAGAAGCTTCGTGAAACTTGGGAAGCCAGCAATAAGTGGTGGACTGATTTCTTCAACGTTGAGAAGAGTTATTGGAGCACTCAACCAGATGATGCTGTGACTGGGGAGTACCCGAAAGACCAACATTTTGTCGACTTCCCATCGGAGTTGTCCGCAACCAGTCGTGTTCTGACACAGTCTGAGAAATCAATGGCCAAGCGCTTGATAGCAGCATTGGATGACTTGTCCATGGATGTGTCAGACATTTTACCTGCGTCGGTATTTAGTGCATAGTTGAAGTGGGTTTGAATCAATGGAAATCTCAATTGAAATTTCCCCTTGAATCAATCAGTCCTGCAATCAAGGTTTTCTTTGATTCAAAGAACCATTGATTCTCGCTTGATTCAGTCGACTATCAACATACTGATTGAAATACTTTTGAAACAAGGTATCTTGAACCTTGTTGCAATCAAAGTATTGTTCAAGTAAAGTTTAATCAAACGCTGTTCAACTTGTTCATTGAAATACGTTTGAAACAAAGTAGGTTGAACTCTGTTGCAAACAAAGTACTGTTCAAGAACAGTTTAATCAAGCCTTCATCAACTTGCTCATTGAAGAGCCTTTGAAACAAGTTATGCTCAAGTAGGTTGAGATGGAGTCTGAAGTAATCATCGTTGCCAGGTTAGTATTGTTACATAATCGATCAGGATATATAAATCCATATACACCTATTTATCTATGAATCATTAGTATACGCTAGTAGCCCCGCCTCCCAGCCTTGCTGACGTCATTCAACATCACGTTCAAGGGCATACTATAAATGTAATATTAAAGTAATTTGGTGTACATACAGCCTTGGCCTACCCCTGGACTGTAACAACATACATGTATACATGCAGCCTTGGCCTACCCCTGGACTGTAACAACATACATGTATACATACAGCCTTGGCCTACCCCTGGACTGTAACAACATACATGTATACATGCAGCCTTGGCCTACCCCTGGACTGTAACAACATACATGTATACATGCAGCCTTGGCCTACCCCTGGACTGTAACAACATACATGTATACATACAGCCTTGGCCTACCCTGGACTGTAACAACATACATGTATACATGCAGCCTTGGCCTACCCCTGGACTGTAACAACATACATGTATACATGCAGCCTTGGCCTACCCCTGGACTGTAACAACATACATGTATACATACAGCCTTGGCCTACCCCTGGACTGTAAAAACATACATGTATACATGCAGCCTTGGCCTACCCCTGGACTGTAACAACATACATGTATACATGCAGCCTTGGCCTACCCCTGGACTGTAACAACATACTTGTATACATGCAGCCTTGGCCTACCCCTGGACTGTAACAACATACATGTATACATACAGCCTTGGCCTACCCCTGGACTGTAACAACATACAAATACTAAAATGTACACCAAATTACTTTTACTCCCAAAATAGATCACAATCCACGATCCACTACCCGAAGGGCCCCATCATTGATACGAGCCCATCCATATGTCTGCCCATCCCTGTCCAGGACCCTGAATTCCTCCTTGATCCCTTCCTCATGCCTAACCGTCATCCCACTGCCAAGGGGGTCTCTCAGTCTGTTACTGATCTGCGTTCACACAAATAAGAAGCAAGTAAGCAAGTAAGCAAGTAAGCAAGTAATCAAGTAATCAAGTAATCAAGTAATCAAGTAATCAAGTAAGCAAGTAGTACAAAATTGACAAACCTTGAAAGAGACATAGGCCAACTGCATGAGATTGACTTTGACCACCCCCTCACGTGTCATCTGGCCACCGTCGAGAGTCCCAAACACTGAGGCCACAGCGGCCTGAAATGCAGAAGCTCCAAAAGGGTGGTCTTGTTGGTACCTGAAGCAGTTGTTGCTCCGCCTCTCAGCGCACCACTCTACAAAGTTCCGATTGGCGTCAGTGTCTGCCTTGTGCGGGACGTCCTTGTGTGATGTTCGGAAGAACTGCTTCACCTGTGTAGGAGAGTAACAAGCAATGTTTGTTTCGGTGTGAGGCAGAGTAGGTCAAGTCATGTCATCAGTTCCACACAATTGTAAACCCATTACTGCATGAAGTGTTCAAGTACTAGTCAAGTACTCAAGTTATCCAGGAACTTCCTTACCAGCTTGGTGGTCTTCTGCCCAAGCTGCTCAGACATACGCTTGTTAAACATCTCAAGTCCACCATGTTTACCCTCCTGCACATCAAGGTCCTTCTTCTTGTCGTACGACCAGAAGGCATTGTATGCCACCTCACCACCCTGTGGCAAAGAGACATCCCTAAGCCTCTCCATGTCCGGATGTGCAGCCACCAATTCCTTCTTCTCAGCATTTGAAGGGAACAAACTGCGCCTCTTGTCTACAATCAAGGCGCTGACCACCTTGCCGATGATATTTCCTGCCTGGGTGTTAACCCTGCTTGAGAACCAAATGTTAGGCCCTTGGCCACTGGCATACCCCCAACAGGTCCAGGTTGGGGAACTTGAGGGGGCATCGTGATGTGGTTGTGGTTGGTGGCGTACCTCTCCATGTTAACCGTGATAGGGTTGCCGTTATAGTAGTGGTTGATGGCCGCAACCCTCTCCCGTTCCTCCTGATCCAGTAATGTCTGCAATGTACCCTGCTGAGCTGAGCATAAGTCCAAGACCCTGCCCTAATGGGACTGGGCATTGCGGTCAACGTGCCTACATGGGTGAATTGGCAAAGTGGGAATTGTTAGATGTAATGAACTACGCGATAGCTAAAGTACTAAATTTAAGAACTAATGCAGTTCTTTAGTTGTGAAGTACTAAGTAGTGTGAATAGCATGTCATGAATGCACAATTCATACTTACGTGGTGAAGGTAAGTGTGCCATCTTCATCATGTAGGCAGCACTGACTCCACGAAATGGAGGCGGATGACGTTGACGGGCTTGGACTGGAGTGCTTGTCTGAATTATGTCTTCCAGATCTGTTTCAAGCATGTCTGGGGGTGTATGTTGCACGGGAGCAGGGACTGACATCCTCTGGGCTGTGTCAACCTGACTTAGTTCACCAGTGCCATTGGAACCACTGGCAATTGAAAGTCCGCCCTTGGGCCTTTTGTCAATTAGTATACCTTCATCCCCACTCTGTCCCGTCTCATTTGCCTTCTTGTTAGCCAGCTTCCTTTTGCCCCTCCCACGACCTTTTGTACCGTACTGAAGTTCGTTGGCCCTCTCTTCCAAGTCATCTACGGTAGAATCTGGTTCTTCGGACTCATCACCTGAGCCCGTGTGTTGGTACTCTTCCTCATCGACTTCTTCGAGTTCACCCCCCCTATGGCTGTGCTCGGCCTCGCGTTCCTTTCGCTCTTCGTGTCCATCCTCTACGAAACAAAGACACACAAGATCTGTCATTGACGAAGTACTATTCGAATTCATATTGCTATCCGACGTGCAAGGATGGGACTATGCACACAACCTCGGTAGCACAGTACACGAACGGCAGAGCAAGTATGGATCTGGTCAAATTTGAACTCTCACCTATCGCTCTTGCTGTACCACTACTCTTGCGTCGGCTCGAGAGTGGATTGGGGGCATTGGACACCGCCTTCGGCTTCGGCGCCATCGTAAGCAAGTGTGCACTTATTTCAAAGAAGACTGTGTGTCGGCAAGTCGGTGTTTGGGATGCTGCCTTCATGATGTACCTTCAATAGGCAAAGTAGGATGTATTGCCTGCGTGCGGTACATCGATCACGCTGCTTCATAGAACACATGGGACGGGCTCACGGCCAAAGCGCAAGCCGCTGCATGGTTTCTTGATTCATTGCGTTCAACATTCGCTGATACGTACTTGCTCTATCTGTGTCTTTAGTAATCACCACACCTAATCGGGGGGTTGCCACCCCCAAGAACACCCGAATGGATTCTAACACTTGCAAGTTCTGCAATCGAACCTTTCCATACACCATAAATCTTCGTCGCCATGAAATATTGAACCCGAACGGAAAGTGCGCCGACAACATTGATACAGGTTCCCTCCCGTCTCGGAATGTGACAATCCCGAGAGGTGTTCCCTCTGTAGGCACATCCCTTGCTGACGACCCTTTGCCTCCTGCTGTTTCTGATGCTGATGCTGATGATGCTGATGATGATGAGGTTATTAGTGTGGAGGCTGATAGTGAGGAGGTTGAGGAGGAAAATCAGGAAACTATAGACAAGTTGGTGTGGAGCACTTTATCCACTATTAAAGGGATTTCCTTGAGGGACCAACAATCTATTCTTGATATGATGATTGAAGTAGATGAGGTAAAGGATAGGACGGGTTTACGGTGCTCCCTCAGTACTGTTGAGAAATTCAGTGCATACACGCAGAAAATGGTCAAGTCGATGGAGCCAAACCTTATCAGTCCTAACAAAGAGGGTTTAGTGACTGTAACGAGTGCAGATGTTCCAGACATGGGTCTTGAAGTGTTTCAGGCACAATACTTTTATGAGGACATGGACCACTTCCTTAGGCTGGAGTTTGGCAATTCTGATCATATGGGACAGTTTGTCCTCCACGCGAGCAAAAAGGAAGATGAAAATGGGAACAGGTAATGTAACATCTGTGTTTTTGCATGTACCTAATATGTACTTGCCTGAATGCTTGCTAGAACTTTTAATTTCTTGTACTTCAATAACATTTACATGTCATGTTGTAGGTGTTATGATGACCCTCACACAGCTGAACTATGGAATTATTTCCAAGACAGGATTCGCCAGCAACCAGGTCATCAATCCTCCGTAGTGGCTGCACTACAGCTGTACAGCGACAAGACACACCTTAATGTGAAAGGTTGGTCTTGTCGATGCATCATGTATTCCATTGCTCCCACTCATTTTGTGCACCAGTGTACTGAATCATCAATGGACACAAATTTCCTTTTTTTAGGAACGGACTGCCACCCAGTGTTAGCTACACTACTGAATATATGTCATGGTAAGAGGATTAAGTCTTACAAACATGTGGCGTACCTCCCCAAGATGTCGAAGAACCAATTGAAAGTCAACCCCTCAACGTGGAGACTTGTAAAGTTGTCGGCTTACAGCAAGATCCTCACAGCTGTCCTGGCTACAATGAAGCAGAAAAGCCACCATGGTACGTGGTTTGTAGTCGAAAATGAATACACATCTCTCCTCCCTTTTATTGAGTATTCTTGTGCCTCCCTCACTATGTGTAGGTGTCAAGCTCAGAGATCCATGGGGACAAGAGCAGATGGTATTTTGTGCGCTTGTGTAGCTATGTGGTTGACAATCCTGAGATAGCGGATATGTGGTGCACAAAGCAAGGCAGTACTCGATTCCCTTGTGAGATCTGTTTGTGCCCATCTCAACATCTTGGAAATTACGAAGCAAGTTTCCCGCTTAGGACTGAGAGGTTCTGCATTGAACAGCTGGAGACGTACAAGGAGCTACCTCAAGGCCAAAAGTCAAAATATCTTACTGAGCACAGTTTCCACCCGATCCCCTCTGGATTGTGGGGTTTTGCCGAGGGGAACACAGATGCGGGTAGCAGCTCCTGGGCATTCTCCTCTGACGGACTACACAACGATGACCTTGGTGTCTTCCTATACATTATCGCCCACGCACCAGTAAGTAATTCAAGAAAACTTTTGAACCACATGTCATTCATTGTGAACGAAGTTTACTTGTAGACTCTTTAATGATTCCCTTCTTCATAGGCTTACTTAAAGGCTAAAAAGCAGCCTAACCAAGCTCAACGCATGATCGACACATTCAATTCTCGCCTACAATGTGGAGTGCTACCAAGGGCAAGTGACTTCCAACTTCCATACTCTCAAGGGAAATACATGCCTGAGCATTCCAGGGTTCAAGCAAAGGAGCACCGAAATGTTATGCAGATTCTTCCGCACATCCTATATGACATCGATGAAGACATGACTCGCTTGGCTTGCCTGTAAGTAGCAGCACAGTGAGAATGACATTTTTGCTTTTTCTTCTTTGACATTCTCACTTCCTCATTACTTAAGTCATTGTATTGCATGCATCGTAGTTGGATACATGCCTACAAGATCCGCCACCGCAAGGGTTACAACCCCCACATTACCGAAGACGTGCTTGCTAGCATCGATCATTCCATAGAAGCATTCATGAGTCTCTTCATGTCGACACTGGGTCCACACATGAAATCAGGTATGACGTCCTTTTCGAATAAATGTCATGGTTTCTGTTCTTCTTATTGATACTGATACATGTATGTAAATATATATGTTCCTAATCTGACCTTCCTTGTAGGAGGCCGGACTGTGAAGATGCACAAGCTGCTCCACGTCTCAACGCTAATACGTAGACTAGGACGCACTGAGAACTTCAACTCCAACTTCTTCGAGAGTGACCACAAGAATGTGAAACGAGATTACAAAAAAACCAGCAAGAGAACTACGACGTTCTTGCGAGAAATGGTGAGTGAATAATATGTGTGACTGAATTTGATTCATTATTGTAAAACCTACTGACTTGTATCATCTACTTGTGCTTTTGGTAGGTGAACAAGGGTCGTGAGCGACAGGCCAGTGCATTGCTTGTACAGGAGCATCAACCCACATCTCGAGTGACATCATACGTCAGGGCTAGCAAAAGTGGAAACCATGAGCTAGGGAACACTGCCAAACGGGTCAACGTTTCGTTTGATGTGCTAGAAGGCACGTCAACAGAGATGACATCTCCTGCTCTAAGTTTATTGTCCCTTCAACCAGAGCTTGTGGCTGAGAAGTTGTGTGGCAAGCTTAAGGTCCTTCTGCAAGAGGAGGGTTTTGCCGCCAGTCCGTGCATTAGTGTTGCCAAGTCATGTACCCTCTGCAGCCTTCCATCATGGAGTGAGGAGGGTGCCCATGACTTCTATGAAATTGCATACTATTCGCGCAACAAACGATGTGTGCAAGAAACCTTGGTTTGACAGCATTAGAGTGCAAGGAAGGGACACTCATGACCAGGCCGTGATATGGTATGCCCAAGTCCGCCTTCTTTTCTCTTGTTCCCAGATAGGACGTGCAAAGAACAACCTTTCATTCATGTTTGTGAGGTGGTATGACATTGTCAGCGACAACGACATCCTAACCGAATTTGGTTGCACAGGATTGAAGATCACAGACCAGTATGATGTCCTTCCTCTTGGTTCTGCTCTAGGGAGAGTTTATGTTGTTCAAAACTTCAAAGTCCCTGGTCAGTTCCATGTTAGTTCTTTCAAGTGGGACAGGTCTCCAGTAGCGCTAGCAGCAGATCACGTGGATGCATTTGGCAACTAAGTGCAGTATAGGCTCAAAGACCATTTCCTAACTGCAACATGATGGTACAAACGCACCCACTTCCATTGATTAATTCAATTTGTTGCCCGGGATTGAGTGTAGGTACTGGCATGGTTTCTTGTGCGATGAGATGGCACAAGGTACTACTCACACGTACTATCATTGTTATAGAGGTATGAAACGGTGTTTTTGAACACCACCAAATGTGTGCGTTCTCTCCAAGAAGGAGGGAAGGAGGGAAGGGAGGAAGGAGGGAAGGAGGGAAGGGGGGAATGGGCCTTCCCTCCTTATTATTTAATTATGACTACTTTTCAGATTTAATTAAGTAGTGAGGTATGAAGTTTATGAATCTTAAGTGAATATGTAAGGCTGCTCTCTTTCCTTTCTCTCTTTCCTGTCATGTGTACTCGTTCTAAGGACTTGGATGAAAACCATCAGATACCAACTGCAACTACGACAACAAACACCAACCAAAACCAGCACAACAACAACGAGAATGAGGAGTGTAGGTAGGAGTTTGTTCCTTAAAGAGAGAAGACAGAAAGGGGGTGATGTATTTTGGTATTAAATGGTTGTGAGTACGTAGGGCATATTTGTTTTTAAAACTTCCCAATGCCGTCATGGGTACAGCCAATAATTAGTCTAAAGAAACTCCGGGTATATTACATGACGAGCTTGCCGTGTTGTTGTTGTTACCGACTGTTCTTCTTCTTCTCACTACTTCTAGTTAAGCTTGATAAAGACGGATACAAACGGACACAGAGACAGAGAAGTGTGTGTGTGTGAGAGCTATTCAGTTACATCAGTGTGAAATAAGTTTGTTGGAGGTATTGATGTAATTGGACATAGTTCATTTAGGTACATACGTCTAATGCCCTTCGTGCAATAGAGGAACCAACTCTAAACAACTTGCATAGATGTTTTAAAAACAGGAGGCGTAGTCAATGAAACCATCTATACAAGTTATAAACCTTTCTTACACAACTTAATTATCTACTGTACTCAGCATCATGGCGTTGCTATATCTGTCACTGTTCTGCTCATATATATTCCCCAAGTACCTTGTGCACACACTTGGGCTTACATTACCTTCACTCACGATTCATAAGAAGCCCTAAAACTGGCATAAAAGCAAATGGCCAGAGTTCATAATCCCTAATAGATCTACAGCCACTTTTAATCAAAGTACACTACCGGGTACAAAGTGAGTGTGACAAAAGTCAACCAAAGCTGCAAAGCCACAGTTGTACAATGAAACATAAACTCCGCCACTTGATCTGCTTATTCAGGGGTATCGCCCTAGCCAAGTTAATCAAGCGTCTAGAGTGACTAAATGGTGAAGACACACCAGTGAAAATAAACATAGGAAATAAAACCAGAAAATAATTCAATTTCCACCACTAAAATACTAGTGGAAGCTACATGGAAGGTGTGGATGAAGTGGCCCAAACCAACCAAAATCAAGGGTGCAACTGCTAACCCAAGAATAATCAACTAATACTACCATGGATCAATATGTCTCTATATTCTATTCATCAGGAGAGAAGACAGAGAGTATGGCCTTATCCACTGTCTCACCAGCATGAACAAACATGTTGGTGTAGTCCTCAGCAGAAAGTTGACCAAACACGCCGCTAGCAAACAAACTAGCATAACATGATGCGATCAACAGGTCTTGTGAGACATTCAAGGTCTCAATTGCAAACTTCAGGCACCGGTGGCGATTATACACCGCATGCATGTATCCAGGGGGCGAGACATACAGCCTCCCTGGATACATGGGTACCACCCTCACGATTGGTGTGTCCGAATCAGGCAGGTTGCCACACTGCGCTGCTACATACTGCCAGTCCTCATCATCAAAGGCTTTGTCCGAGGGGGGTACGTCACCACCCTTGCAAAGCACATACTCGTCGTTGTCCTTGTCCCAGTCCACCACTAAAAATACTAGTGGAAGCTACATGGAAGGTGTGGATGAAGTGGCCCAAACCAACCAAAATCAAGGGTGCAACTGCTAACCAAGAATAATCAACTAATACTACCATGGATCAATATGTCTCTATATTCTATTCATCAGGAGAGAAGACAGAGAGTATGGCCTTATCCACTGTCTCACCAGCATGAACAAACATGTTGGTGTAGTCCTCAGCAGAAAGTTTGACCAAACACGCCGCTAGCAAACAACTAGCATAACATGATGAGATCAACAGGTCTTGTGAGACATTCAAGGTCTCAATTGCAAACTTCAGGCACCGGTGGCGATTATACACCGCATGCATGTATCCAGGGGGCGAGACATACAGCCTCCCTGGATACATGGGTACCACCCTCACGATTGGTGTGTCCGAATCAGGCATGTTGCCACACTGCGCTGCTACATACTGCAGTCCTCATCATCAAAGGCTTTGTCCGAGGGGGGTACGTCACCACCCTTGCAAAGCACATACTCGTCGTTGTCCTTGTCCAGTGCATCAAGGGGGGGGGGAGAGGGTAGGGATAGTAATCTTCTCTTTCAGGTTTCGGCAGGTTTCGGCAGGGGCAGCTGCATCCTCCTCGATCACATTAGCAAGCACCTCCAGGGCGTGATCGGATGGGTGGACATATGCAATTGTAGCCAACACCTTAGCTAAGTCCACCACCTCATTAGGCTCTAAAACCTACAATGTGGAGTTGGGAAAAACTAAGGAGATGACATATTAAGGAAGGTAGGTAGGTAGTAACATAGTCCTATCCTTAACGAATCTAATCATCCCACATACACATACATACATACATACATACACATACATACACATACATAGAAATACATACAAATACATACACATACATACACATACATACATACACATACACATACTCTTGAGTACAATTTGATTGTATGATGACACTGGAGTGGAAGACAAATAAGAAAACATTGCATCACCTGGACTACGGCAGTTTAGTGCTCCAGACATGTCAAGATGAAGCCTTGAGTTGGTTCCTGGCACGGTACCATACAGGTCCAGATTCCCCTGATCAAGCCATCATTGTTATCCATGTTCACAGCAGTACCGTCTGCTTGTGCCAGAATTGCTGCAGTCCACGGCCCGCACCACCGCAATTGCTTCAGGGTTGCGGTCGATGATTGTCTGGTTAAGATAGTCATTGGTGGTCGTGAAGTATCCCTGAATGAAGCATCACATTGTGAGACTTACTTAGGCAAAGTGATAAATAAAGGTATCAGTCGACCATTTAGAAGTGAGGGTGGCTTACACCTTACAAAATTAGTATGGGGACAGTCGATTGGCTGACAGCCTAATTAAGTAAGGAAATTTGTAGTCATCATCATCAGCATCGTCAGTATTAAATTGATACCCCACATTGACCGACAAGTACTTACCACCGTGAATCTCCCTGCCTTTTTGCGGTCGACTGGTTCCTGGTTCCTCTTCAGGCCACCTACACTCGCAACATCAAGGAGGAGATCCTCCAACGCTCTCCTGGAGATGGAGGCAGGCACTGCCGGGGGATCAACAACTTGGGGAGGTTCGAGAGGGTGTAAAACCTTACACCATTTCATGGCCACCAGCTTGTCAACTATGACTTGCATCACAGCGGGCACAGGGTTGAGACACAATTGCAACCCTTACTGGGGATGGGAGTCCGCGCACTGAACCATCCAACCATCCATCTCCTGCATCTACACATCGCTTGTGGCAAGATGCACATAATGCCACATATCATCCGGGTTGCCTTTGACTTGGCAATTTCAGCAGGAATGTACACCTTCAATGCTTGATGTACCAACTTAGCCCTACAGACAATACAGCCAATAACGGACTGGACTGTATCATTCACGTTTGAGAGAACGGACACAGTACTGTCGGCACCGTGAAAATCTTGAACTCATACGCAATTGAATTTCTGCCGTGTTCATCCATTTGCATAAGAATAGCTCCAATGTGCACCAGGATTGCAATACAAAGACGCCTTCACGGGCCATCCTCTGGCATCTCCAAAATGGTTGTAGCCGCTGTTTCGTACACACTTCTCCGTGCATCAACAACAGGAATAGGAACAGCAGCACCACCAGGAGTACCAGAAGTACTAGGACCAGAACCAGCATGCCTCTTCTGCTTCTTCAGGGATAGTGATCCTAGCTTGGGATGGAAGCAGGAGAACCATCAGCAGGACCAGGATCACCAGAACCAGCAGCAGCACCAGGAGGAGAACCATCAGCAGGACCAGGACCAGGACTCAGCAGAACCAGTAGCAGCACCGGTAGCTATACCACCAGCAGCAGCAACAAGAGCAGCAGCTTCAGGAGTGTTCATCTGCCGCTTCACTATCGTCTTGCTGACATTGCCAAGAATTAAGGATACTCCTGGCTGCGTCAGAGTCCACTCTTGCCTCGCAACATGCACGCAATTTTGCTGGGTTTCTAAAAACATGTGTATGGCGGGGTATTCGGTCTCAAATGTAACGCTTACAATAGGGTTAAGTACTTGAAAGAACGTCATTGTACATGAATGAAACACAACCGAGGAGTGTTAAAAGAGTGATTAAAAACCAACCGTAATGCGAATTGAGCGTTAACACCGGTGGGCATATGGGTTGCGGCAATATGGAATGTGTAGTGTGATGTTAGTGCATGATGGTTGGAGGTTATTGATCTGGAGCTTGATTGGGTATGTGCCGATGGGATCGGTTGCGTATATGGACCTGTCTGTGTATTACTGCATGTGGTTGGGGTGTTTGTGCTGGAGCTTGCATAGGAATCCTCGGGCGATTGGGCCATGGCGGTAAGGCGCTCTGGACGTCCGTCGTGCCGACTAGTCTGCATGTCTGGCGTTGGGGCCATAATCCTCTTTGGTCTCTGGAGCTCTGCATGAATCATGCGCCCAGTCTGCTGGCATTAGGTGAGCATATGGACTCCTCGTCAAGTAAGTGTTGTACGAGTGTGTGGATGATGTGGTTTGGACTCTGGAGTGCATCGGAATCGTCATGTGCAGGGTCATCGGTTGCCGCAAATGGAATGTGTGTCGAACTTTACATCACCTCCCCCACACCGTTGTAGCTTTAGTGCAATGGTGGGTTATGGGGTGTTTGTGGTCTTGGAGCTTGCCTGGAATCATGTTGCGGACTCAATGCTCGAATTGGTTTTGCGGCATCTCGGGTGAATGTTGTGTGCGTTGTACGTGCAATGTGGGTTCGGGTGGGTGTATAGGGATAAAGCTTGCATGGAATCATGAAGCAGCGGCAATTGTGGTTCGCGCATATGGAGTGTCTCTGGTGTAGTATGTGGTTGCAGGTTTTCGTCTGAGCTTAACATGGCGAATTCATGCTGCCTCACATGGTTCGGTTGCGCCTATTGAATGTTGTGTCTGTGTGAGTAGTTGTCATGTGGGCTTGTGGGTGTTGTTTTGTCTGGAGCTTGCATTGGATTCATGTTGCATGGTCAATTTCACTGGTGGCCGCTTCTGGATTGTCGTGTGTGTCGTTAAGTGCATGTATGGTGGCGTGTTTGGTCTGAGCTATGCTATGGGTAATCAAGTGCATTGGCATTCTGTGTTTGCCGCATATGAATAGTTGTGTCGTTTGTGATAGTGCATGTGGTAGTGGGTTGTGTTTTGGTCTGGAGCTCTGAGCATAGGATTCCTAATGCGAATTGGGCCATTTTAGTGCCTTCTGGACGACTCTGTGTCGTATAGCATAGTGCGATAGTGGGTCTGTGGCATGTCGCGCTCTGGATGCCTGCATTGAACATGTGCATCGGAGGTCTCACTTGGATGCGCAGTATGGAGTAGTCTCTCTCGATCAGTGCACAACTCACTGTGGGCGATTTGCTAAGCACGTGCGTGTTTGGTCTGGACGCTTCGCCATGGGAATCCATGCATCTCAACGGGATAAGGAGCAGGTTATAGGGGGTTGCGGCAACTGAGAAGGCGACGAGTGAAGGGGTCGGGTTGCAAGGAAAGGGAGGGGAAAAAAGGGAGGGGAGCGGAAAGAAGGGAGGGAAAGAGGAGGAAAGGGAAGGAGGGACTAGACAGGGAAAGGTGACAGCGGAGAGTGCAAGGCTGCGATGCAACGGGAAGTGGACGCGAGGAAAGCGGCGTAATATGGCCTAAAGGGTAAAGGTAGGAGAGAGGAAACGGTGGACAAGGGAAGGAAGAGGGAAGATG
>CM039464.1:62928927-62959439 GCA_022414725.1 Microglena sp. YARC | reverse complement strand
ATCACCAGTTGATATGATTTCCCCATCAGCAATATATGAATCACCCCCAATATGATGATCCCCATCACCAATATATGATTTCCCATCACCGATCTATTGATTTTCCATCACCAATATATGATTCCCAATCACCAATATATGATTGCCATCACCAATATTTGACTCTAACACCAATATATGATTCCCCATCACCAATGATATTGATCCCGACATCACCAATACATCAGTTATCCAAATCCAATATACGATTCACCATCACAATATATGATTCCCCTCACCAATATCTGATTCCCCATGACCATACATGAAATTCCCCATACCCAATATTGATCCCCATCACCAATATATGATTTCCATCACCAATATATAATTCCCCATACCAAATATATACTTCTTCATCACCAATATATGATTCCACATCACCACTATAATGATTCCCCATCACTATCATAGTTATCTCAAATCCATATAAGATTCCCCATCACCACCTATGATTCCCATCACAATCTATGATTCCTCAATGCACCAATATATGAATCTCATTACCAATATATGATTCCCCATCACATAGGACGAATATAATTCCCCATCATTCCAAGTCTAATTATGATTCTGAGAATGAGGTGGAAATAATAAGTAACGGAGATAGAGATTCGCGGGAATACATAATTACGACACCAATGAGCAAATTCTAGTTTATGGAGCACACCAAATGTCCATATGGGGATCCATCTAACCTAGAATGAGAGAATAGAAACCAATGTTGTGATGATTACATCACAGATATATGATTCCATCACTAAATCTAATAGCGATTCCCTCATCCCAACATATGATTCCCCATGCACCAATATATGATTCGCCCATCACCAATATATGATTCCCCATGCACCATATATTTTCCCGCATCACAATATATGATTTCCCATCACCAATTATGTTCCCCATACACCATTATATTGAATTCCACATACCAATATATGTGATTCCCCATCACCAATATATGATTCCCGCATCACCGACATATAGACTCTTCATCACCAATATATGACTCTTCTTATCACTGAAGTCAATATATGATCCCCATCACCAATAGTGATTCCCCATCACGACAATATATAATGACTTTCATCAAATACAATAGTAGGGTGATTCCCATCACTGACTATGATTCCTTTCACCAATATATGATTCCCATCACCAATTATATGATTCCCTCCACAATATATGATTTCCCATCACCGATCTATGGATTTTCAATCAAATCATATGATTCCCAGTGCACCAATATATGAATTGTTCCCATCACCAATATATGATTCTACATCACCAATATATGAATTCCATCAACCCAATTAAATGCGTCCCCATCACCAATACATCAGTTATCCAAATCCAATTGATAAGATCCTGCGCAATACACGAATTATATGATTCCGCCCACAAAATATATGATTCCCCACATCATCCGCCATATATTGTTCCGCATACACCAATATATTGATTCCGTTATCACCAATATAGATATCCCCATCACAATATATGATTCCCCATCACAATTATACTGATTACACTCAGATAATATGACTCTTCAAAAGTCACGCATATAGACTCATTCCACATGCACCCAACTTATGATTCGCACATCACCAATCTAGTTAGTGACTCTTCAATCATGCAATATTATGTACTTCATCACCAATATATGAATCCCCATCACCAATATATGATGTCCCATCGAACCAATATATGATTTTCATCACCAATATATGATTCGCCCATCACAATATATGTCCCATTCTGACAGCTCATCACCAAGTATAAGATTCCCACATAACAATATATTGATTCCACATCACAATATATTCCCACTGGCACGAATATATGATTTCCCATCACTGATCTTTGATTTTCAACATCACCATATATTGCATTCACGATCACCAATAATATAATGATTCCCATCAATATTTGGATTCCCTTCAGACAATGACTCTTATCCACCAATATATGGCTTTCTCACCTAATATATGCTCTTCCGCCATACACCAAATTTAATGATTCACCCACTCACCAATTGATATGATCCTATCAACCAATATATGACTCCTTTTCATCAATCTAAATGATTCCCCATCCACACAAAATATATGAATTCCCCTAATAATATGATCGCACCAATATATGATCTACATCACAAATATATGTTTCATCATTTATGGATTCACTCCTTAGATCCATGACTCTTCATCACAATATATATCCATCAGAATGATTCGCATCAAATATGATTCATACACAAATATAATGATTCTCCAATCAACCAATCAGATTCCCTTCATACCAATATACCGTGATCCCAGTCACCATTATGAGTTCAATACCATCTAGATTCCATGCACTAATTATATGATTCCACATCACAATATAATTGATAAAAATATATGATTCTGCATCACGAAAACTGATGATTCCCATACACACAATACATAGTTATGCCAAATCCCAATTTATAAGATTCCCATTCACCTCCCACCACCATTCCCCATCACAATATATGATTCCATCACTGCAGCATAAGATGCACAGTGAAGCAGCCAATATGGCCTAATTCCTACACAATATATGAACATTCCCCATCAACCATATATATGATTCCCCTGCACCAATATATATTCCACATCACCAATATATGATTCCCCATCAGCAATATATGATTCCCCCATTCACCGATACCCACCAATCACACGCACTCTCACTCACACCAATATATGACCTTTCATCACCAAATATGATCTTCATCACATTATGATTCCATCAACCATATATATGAATTCCCCACTACTAACAATCACAAAATGAGCTTCCACCTTCATATAATGAATCCATCCCAAAATATGATTCCATCCCAATATATTCATCCGCACATCAAAATAATGACTTACCAATATATGATTCCCCTTTATATCAACCAATATACTTCCTGAGCCTCTATCCCCATCCCAAATACATGTTATCATACCATCACCAATATAAGATTCCCTAATCACACATCACCCTATGATTTACCCCCCATCACCAATCTTATGATTCCTACCATATGGATTCCATCACAATAACAATATTCTATCCCATCACTATATTTGGATATCCCAGTGCACAATATACAGATTCCATTAACGCATATGTGATTCCAGGTATTCACAGCACCAATGCTATACAGATTTTCTTCATCATGCACCAATATATGATTTTCCCCCACATATGATTGGGGCCCTTCACCAATAACGGATGATTTTCGATGCACCGAATTATGATTCCCATCAATCACCAAATAAGTGCCGTATGATTCCCACATACAATGATTATGATTCCCTATGATTCCCATCACCAATTCTATGATCCATCCCCTTGATCCTTTATATATTTTCTACATGCACTTCACTATGATATGATTCCCCGTGATACGCCACATATGATCTCACGACACTCCATATTACAATCATCAACTAATATGAGCTCAGATCACCAATATAGTAGATATGGACGCACCGCTCCCACATCTACGCTATGTACTCCCCACCAATCTATATCCTGCAAACCAACATGATGATTCCCCTATTCATGAATATGAGTTTCCCCATTTATTGTTCACGCACATACAATCGAAAATATATGCACTCTCCAGACATACAAGTAAGTTCCGATCCATATAGTAGTGTAGTACTCACGGAATCCAATATAAGATTCCTCGTACATCACACCGATAACTTGATTTCCAATCACCAAATATGAATTCCCCATCAGCACAGATATCGCCCATCCCAATATATTGCTTTCTCTTTTTTGTCACACAATATCTGAGATTGCGCTCAATAAACAAACCTTGGACCAATTATATGGTATTTCCACCCAACCACTATATGATCCACATCACCAATATATGATTCCACTCCAACTCTATATTGAATTCCTCCATAACCAATATCATGATTCTTCATCCCAATATATATTCCCACATCACCAATATATGATTTGCGCCTCGACACCCAAGTTCACATAGTTATCAAACCCCACTAACGCCCGACATCCCAACCACCTATAGATTCCCATCCAACCAATATCCATTAACCGAATAGTATTGATAAGTCACACCCAATAATACTACTAACGCCCGCCATTCCACCATCACAGCCAAACAATACCATGACCATGATTTCCCCATCCCAATCAATATGATTCCCCATCAACCAATATGAGTGATTCGCACTCAACCAGATGTATGATGTCCACACCACCGGAATATGATGGATCTCACATCACCAATATATGGACTTTCATCAAATATAGTGATTCCAGCATCACCATATATGATTCCCCATCACCAATATATGCATTCCCATTACCATATATGACTCTTTCAATCGACCGAGTTATAATGACTTTCATGCACAATATGATAGATTCCCATGCACCAATATATGATTCCCCATCACCAATATCTGGATTCCCCATCACAATATAATTGCTGATGCTTTGATTTTCATCACAAACATAATGATTCCCCCATCACCATGTATGATTCGCCCATCACAAAGTATATGAGTCTTCATAGGCCCAATAAGTGAAGTTCCCCACACCAATATATGAATCCCTCACCAATACATACGTTACCAAATCACAATATAAGATTCCCCCATCACCCTATATGATTCCCTCACCGAAAGTTAGTGATTCTATCCAACATAAGACTTCCCCATCACCATAGAATATCGATTCCCCCATATATGATTCCCCATCAACCAATATATGATTCCCATTCACAATATATATTCTTCACACGAATATATGATTCATCACCACCTTTTCCCTTCCCCAATTTTTACACCAATAATATGATTTCCCCCATCACCAATATAGATTTCCCCATCACAATATATGATTCTTATGAGTTCATCCCACCAAAGTATGATGACTTCCCAATACAATATATAGTAATATCCATCCAATATAAGATCTGGAATCACAATATTGATTCCCCATCACCAATATATGATCATGCCCCATCACCAATATATGATTCCAATATTGATTCATCACCTGATTCCCCATCACCAATATATGATTCCCCATCACCAATATATGATTCCCCAATTCCCACCAACTATATGATTCCCCATCACCAATATATGATTCCCCATCACCAAAATATGATTTTTATAACCAATATAATGATTCTATCATCACACAAAGTATATGAATTCCATCACCAATTTATTGATCCCCATCACCAATAATATGATTCCCCGTCACCAACATATCATTCCCCCCATCACCAATATATGATCCCCATCACCAATATATGATTCCCATCACACTATATGATTCCCCATCACCAAAATATGATTCCCATCACCAATATATGAATTCCTAATCCATCACAATATATTAACCAATATATGACCTTTTTCATCACCAATATATGATTCCCCATCACAAGTATCCATATGATCTTCCCCATCACCAACCATATAATAGTTTTCCCCCATAAACCAATTTATAATGTTCCCATCACCAAAATATGATTCCATCACCAATATTATGATTCACCCAATATATGAATTCCCCATCACAATATAGGATTCCATCAACAAAATATGATCACCAATATATGATTCCCACATCACATATTACTTTCCGATCACATCAATATATGAATTCCCCATCATTCCCCATCAGAGCATCTACAATATATTTCCAATCACCAATATTGATATATGTTCCCATACACCATATTCTTCCCCCATAACCATATATGATTCCCAATCACCAATATAATATATGATCACCGCAATTATATGATTCCAACATCAATATAGTGAAATTCACACAATATATGCAAAATATAATTCCCTTTTCATCAATATATGAACCAATATATGATTCCCCATCACCAAGATCCCATAGCAATATAATCCAATCGTGCCATCCAATAATATAGTTCCTCATCCCACCAATATATCCCATCACAAATCACACTTCCCAATCAAATTATATTATTTCCCCGCAATATATGATTCCGCACATCATGGATAGAAATCATTTTTCCCCGATCACCGACATATATGATTAGCCACCACTAGTAACTTAGATTTCCATCAAAAAATATATACCAATCAATATAATGATCACCCACAAAATAAATAATCCCCAATATATGATTCCCATCAACGCAAAATGACAACAATGATAGAATATGAAGCAAATCCAATATAGTAATTCCCCCATCACAATATAATTCCCTCACCATATGATTCCCCATCACCAAATATGATCCGCCCATCCCCATCGAACAAGTGGAATTGATGTTCGCCCGATAGATGAGCCTGACAAAATATGACTCCATCCCATCACCAATATATGATTCCCCATCACAATATATGATTAAGCTCCCCATCACCAATATATGACTCTTCATCACAATATATGATTCCCCATCACCAAGACCAATATATGATTCCCCATCACCAATATATGATTCCTATCTACCAATATATGATTCCCATCACCAATATATGATTTCCCATCACCAAATATATGATTTCCCCATCACCATATATATGATTCCCATCCCATCACAACATAATGATTCCCCATCACCCAATAATATGATTCCATCACCAATATATGACTCCCATCACCAATATATGATTCCCATCACCAATATATGACTCTTACCACCCAGAATATATGATTCCCCATCACCAAATATATGATTCCCCATCATCCAATTATGAATACACCCATACCAAATCCAATATGATTCCCCATCACCAATATATGATTCCCCATCACCAATATATGATTCCCCATCACAAATATATGATTCCTTTTGATTTTCCATCACCAATATATGATTCCCCATCACCAATATATGATTCCCCATCACCAATATATGACTCTTCATCACCAATATATGATTCCCCATCACCAATATATGATTCCCCATCACCAATACATAGTTATCCAAATCCAATATAAGATTCGTATGACCCCATCACCAAACCGTATGATGCCCCATTAAATGATTCCCATCACCAATCACCACTCACCAATATATGATTCCATCACCAAATAAATGATTCCCCATCACCAATATATGATTCACCAATATATGATTCCCATCACCAAATATGACTCTTCATCACCACCAGATCCCCATCACCAATATATGATCTCCCATCACCAATATATGATTCCAGCATCACCAATATATGATTTCAGACCAACAATATATGATTCCCCATCACCAATATATGATATCCATAATGATTTCATCACCAATTATGATTCCCATCACCAATATAATGATTCTATCACCAAATATCATCACCAATATTGATTCCCCATCACCAATATATGATTCCCCATCATAATATGATTCCCCATCACCAAATATATGATTCCCCATCACCAATATATGATTCCCCCCATCACCAATATAATGATTCCCCATCACCAATATATGATTCCCCATCACCAATCACCAATATGATTCCCCATCACCAATATTATGATTCCCCATCACCAATATATTGATTCCCCATCACCAATTATATGATTCCCCATCACCCAATATATGATTCCCATCACCAATATATGATTCCCCATCACCAATATATGATTCCCCATCACCAATATATGATTTCCATCACCAATATATGATTCCCCATCACCAATATATGATTCCCCATCACCAATATATGATTCCCATCACCAATATATGATTCCCCATCACCAATATAATATATGATTCCCCATCACCATAATATATGATTCCCCATCACCAAATATATGATTCCCCATCACCAATATATGATTCCCCATCACCAATATATTTTTCCCATCACCAATATATGATTCCCCATCACCATATAATGATTCATCACCAATATATGATTCCCCATCACCAATATATGATTACCCATCACCAATATATGAATTCCCCATCACCAATATATGATTCCATCACCAATATATGATTCCCCATCACCAATATATGATTCCCATCACCAATATATGATGATTTTCCATCACCAATATATGATTCCCCCATCACCAATATATGATTCTCCATCACCAATATATGACTCCCATCACCAATATATGATTCCCCATCACCAATATATGATTCATCCCATACATACCAAATCCAATATAAGATTCCCCATCACCAATATAAATTCCCATCACCAATCACCAATATATGATTCCCCATCACCAATATATGATTCCCCATCACCAATATATGATTCCCCATCACCAATATATGATTCCCCATCACCAATATATGATTCCCCATCACCAAAATATGATTCCCCATCACCAATATATGATTCCCCATCACCAATATATGATTCCCCATCACCAATATATGATTCCTCATCACCAATATATGATTCCCCATCACCAATATATGATTCCCCATCACCAATATATGATCTTCCGCCATCACCAATATATGATTCCCCATCACCAATATATGATTCCCATCACCATATGATTTCCATCACCAATATATGATTCCCCATCACCAATATATGATTCCCCATCACCAATATATGAATCACCAATATATGATACCTCATCACCAATATATGATTCCCCATCACCAATATATGATTCCCCATCACCAATATATGATTCCCCATCACCAATATATGATTCCCCATCACCAATATATGATTCCCCATCACCAATATATGATTCCCCATCACCAATATATGAATCACCAATATATGATTCCCATCACCAATATATGATTCCCCATCACCAATATTATGATTCATCACCAATATATGATTCCCCATCACCAATATATGATTCCCCATCACCACATATATATTCTTCATCACCAATATATGATTCCCATCACCAAATATGATTCCCCATCACCAATATGATCATCACCAATATATGATACCTCATCACCAATATATGATTCCCCATCACCAATATATGATTCCCCATCACCAATATATGATTCCCCATCACCAATATATGATTCCCCATCACCAATATATGATTCCCCATCACCAATATATGATTCCACATCACCAATATATGATTCCCATCACCACATATATGATTCCCATCACCAATATATGATGATTCATCACCAATATATGATTCCCCATCACCAATATATGACTCTTTCATCACCAATATATGATTCCCCATCACCAATATATGATCCATCACCAATTTATATGCCCATCACCAATATATGATTCCCCATCACCACCAATATATGATGATTCCCCATCACCGATATATGATTTTCCATCACCAATATATGATTCCCATCACCAATATATTGATTCCCCATCACCAATATATGATGATTTCCATAGATTCCATCACCAATATATGATTCCCATCACCAATATATATTCGCCCATCACCAATATATGATTCCCATCACCATCTATGATTCCCCATCACCAATATATGATTCCCCATCACCAAATATGATTTCCCCATCACCAATATATGATTCCACATCACCAATATATGATTCCCCATCACCAATATATGATTCCCCATCACCAATATATGATTCCCCATCACCAATATATGATTCCACATCACCAATATATGATTCCCCATCACCAATATATGATTTTCACCAATATATGATTATCACCAATATATGAATCCCTTCATATATATGATTCTCCATCACCAATATATGATTCCCATCACCAATATATGATTCTTCATCACCAATATATGATTCCATCACCAATATATGATTCCCATCACCAATATATGATTTCCCATCACCAATATATGATTCCCATCACCAATATATGATTTCCCCATCACCAATATATGATTTCCCATCACCAATATATGATTCCATCACCAATATATGATTCCCATCACCAATATATGATCATCCCATCACCAATATATGATTCCATCACCCAATATATGATTCCCATCACCAATATATGATTTCAATAATGATTCCCATCACCAATATATGATTCCCATCACCAATATAGGACTCTTCATCACCAATATGATTCCCCATCACCAATAATATGATTCCCCATCACCAATATATGATTCCCCATCACCAATATATGATTCCTCATCACCCCCATCACCATATATGATTCCCATCACCAATATATGACCCATCACCAATATATGATTCCCCATCACCAATATATGATTCCCATCACCAATATATGATTCCCCATCACCAATATATGATTCCCCATCACCAATATATGATTCCATCACCAATATAGATTTCCCCATCACCATAATATATGATTCCCCATCACCAATATATGATTCCCCATCACCCATCACCTATGATTCCCCATCACCAATTATATGATTCCCCCATCACCAATATATGATTCCCCATCACCAATATATGATTCCCCATCACCAATATATGATTCCCCATCACCAATATATGATTCCCCATCACCAATATATGATTCCCCATCATATGATTCCCCATCACCAATATATGATTCATCACCAATATATGATTCCCCATCACCAATATATGATTCCCCATCACCAATATATGATTCCCCATCACCAATATATGATTCCCCATCACTGATATGATTCCCCATCACCAATTATATGATTCCATCACCAAATATAATGATTTCCCATCACCAATATATGATTCCCCATCACCAATCTATGATTTCTTCATCACCAATATATGATTCCCCTATCACCAATATATGATTCCCCATCACCAAATATATGATTCCCCATCACCAATATATGATTCATCACCAAATATGATTCCCATCACCAATATATGATTCACCCCCATCACCAATATATGACCATCACCATTATGATTCCCTCATCACCAATATATGATTCCCCATCACCAATATATGATTCCCCATCACCAATATATGATTCCCCATCACCAAATATATGATTCCCAATATATGACTCCATCACCAATATATGATTCCCATCACCAATATATGATTCCCCATCACCAATATATGATTCCCCATCACCAATATATGATTCCCCATCACCAATTATATGATTCCCCATCACCAATATATGATCTCCCATCACCAATATATGATTCCCCATCACCAATATATGATCCCCATCACCAATATATGATTCCCCATCACCAATATATTGATTCCCCATCACCAATATATGATTCCCCATCACCAAATATATGATTCCCATCACCAATATATGATTCCCCATCACCAATATATGATTCCCCATCACCAATATATGATTTTCCTCCATCACCAATATATGATTCCCCATCACCAATATATGATTCCCCATCACCAAATATATGACTCCCTTCATCACCAAATATATGATTCCCCATCACCAATATATGATTCCCCATCACCAATATATGATTCCCCATCACAATATGATTCCCCATCACCATATATGATTCCCCATCACCAATATATGATTCCCCCATCACCAATATATGATTCCCATCACCAAATATATGACCCATCACCAATATATGATTCCCCCATCACCAATATATGACTCTTTCATCACCAATATATGATTCCCCATCACCAATATATGATTCCCCATCACCAATATATGATTCCCATCACCAATATATGATTCCCCCAATCACCAATATATGATTCCCCATCACCAATATATGATTCCCCATCACCAATATATGATTCCCCATCACCAATATATGATTCCCCATCACCAATATATGATTCCCCATCACCAATATATGATTCCCCATCACCAATATATGATTCCCCATCACCATCACCAATATATGATTCCACCCCAATATAGATCCCCATCACCAATATATGATTCCCCATCACCAATATATGATTTCATTCCCATCACCAATATATGATTCCCATCACCAATATATGATTCCCATCACCAATATATGATTCCCCATCACCAATATATGATTTCCCATCACCAATATATGATTCCCCATCGATCACCAATATATGATTCCCATCACCAATATATGATTTATATTCATCACCAATATATGATTCCCCATCACCAATATATGATTCCCCATCACCAATATATGATTCCACATCACCAATATATGATTCCCTTCATCACCAATATATGATTCCACATCACCAATTATATGATTCCATCACCAATATATGATTCCTTCATCACCAATATATGATTCCCCATCACCAATATATGATTTTCCCCATCACCAATATATGATTCCCCATCACCAATATATGATTCCCATCACCAATATATGAATATATGATTCCCATCACCAATATATGATTCCCCATCACATATGATTCCCCATCACCAATATATGATTCCCCATCACCAATATATGATTCCCCATCACCAATATATGATTCCTCATCACCAATATATGATTCCCCATCACCAATATATGATTCCCCCATCACCAATAAAGATTCCCCATATATGATTCCCCATCACCACATTCCCTATATATGATCCCATCACCAATATATGATTCCCCATCACCAATATATGACCAATATATGATTCCCCATCACCTATGATTCCTCATATATGATTCCCATCACCATATATGATTATTCCCCATCACCAATATATGATTCCCCATCATATACCAATATATGATTCCCCATCACCAATATATGACATCACCAATATATGATTCCCCATCACCAATATATGACCCACTGATATATGATTCCATCACCAATATATGATCCCCCATCACCAATATATGATTCCCCATCACAATATATGACATCACCAATATATGATTCCCATCACCATAATATATGATTCCCCATCACCAATATATGATTATATCAATATATGATCCCTCATCACCAATATATGATTCCCCATCACCCAATCACCAATATGATTTCAATCACCAATATAGATTCCCCATCACAATATATGATTCCCCATCACCAATATATGATTCCCCATCACCAATATATGATTCCCCATCACCAATATATGATTCCCCATCACCAATATATGATTCCCAATCACCAATATATGATTCCCCATCACCAATATATGATTCCCCATCACCAATATATGACTCTTCATCACCAATATATGATTCCCCATCACCAATATATGATTCCCCATCACCAATATATGATTCCCCCTTCACCAATATATGATTCCCCATCACCAAATATGATTCCCCATCACCAATATATGATTCCCCATCACCAATATATGATTTCCCCCATCCATCCAATCTATGATTCCCATCACCAATATATGATTCCCACATCACCAATATATGATTCCCATCCCCATCACCAATATATGATTCCCCATCACCAATATATGATTCCCCATCACCAATATATGATTCCCCATCACCAATATATGATTCCCCATCACCAATATATGATTCCCATCACCAATATATGATTTCCCCATCACCAATATATGATTCCCATCCCAATATATGATTCTTCATCACCAATATATGATTCCCCATCACCAATATATGATTCCCCATCACCAATATATGATTCTTCATCACCAATATATGATTCCCCATCACCAATATATGATTCCCCATCACCAATATATGATTCCCCATCACCAATATATGATTCCTCATCACCAATATATGATTCCCCATCACCAATATATGATCATCACCAATATATGATTCCCCATCACACCAATATATGATTCCCCATCACCAATATATGATTCCCATCACCAATATATGATTCCCCATCACCAAATATATGATTTCCCCATCACCAATATATGATTCCCCATCACCAATATATGATTCCCCATCACCAATATATGATTCCCCATCACCAATATATGATTCCCATCACCAATATATGATTCCCCATTCACCAATATATGATTCCCATCACCAATATATGATTTCCCCATCACCCAATATATGATTCCATCACCAATATATGATTCCCCATCACCAAATATATGATTTCCCCATCACCAATATATGATTCCCCATCACCAATATATGATTCCCCATACCCATCACCAATATATGATTCCCCATCACCAATATATGATTCCCCATCACCAATATAATGATTCCCCATCACCAATATATGATGATTCCCCATCACCAATATATGATTCCCCCATCACCAATATATGATTTCCCCATCACCAATATATGATTTCCCCATCACCAAATATCTATGATTCCCCATCACCAATATATGATTCCCCATCACCAATATATGATTCCCCATCACCAATATATGATTCCCCATCACCAATATATGATTCCATCACCAATATATGATTCCCCCATCACCAATATATGATTCCCCATCACCAATATATGATTCCCCATCACCAATATATGATTCCCCATCACCATATATGATTTCTCATCACCAAATATGATTCCCCATCACCAATATATGATTCCCCATCACCAATATATGATTTCATCACACCAAATATATGATTCCCCATCACCAATATATGATTCTTCCCATCACCAATATATGATTCCCCATCACCAATATATATGATTCCCCATCACCAATATATGATTCCAATATATGATTTCCATCACCAAATATATGATTTCCCCATCACAATATATATTCCCCCCATCACCCAATATATGATTCCCCATCACCAATATATGACATCACCAATATATGATCCATCACCAATATATGATTCCCCATCACCAATATATGATTCCCCATCACCAATATATGATTCCCCATCACCAATATATGATTCCCCATCACCAATATATGATTCCCATCACCAAATATATGATTCCCCCATCACCAATATATGATTCCCCAATATTATCACCAATATATGATTCCCCATCACCAATATATGACTCTTCATAACCAATATATGACTCTTCATCACCAATATATGATTCCCCATCACCAATATATGATTCCCCATCACCGATCTATGATTCTCCATCACCAATATATGATTCCCCATCACGAATATATGATTCCCCATCACCAATATATTTTCCCCCACCACCAATATATGATTCCCCATCACCAATATATGATTCCACATCACCAATATATGATTCCACATCACCAATATATGATTCCCCATCACCAAGTAATATATGATTCCCCATCACCAATATATGACTCTTCATCACCAATATATGACTCTTCATCACCAATATATGATTCCCCATCACCAATATATGATTCCCCATCACCAATATATGATTCTTCATCACCAATATATGATTCCCCATCACTGATCTATGATTCCCAATCACCAATATATGATTCCCCATCACCAATATATGATTCCCATCACCAATATATGATTCCCCATCACCAATCTATGATTCCTCATCACCAATATATGATTCCCCATCACCAATATATGATTCCCCATCACCAATATATGATTCCCCATCACCAATATATGATTCCCCATCACCAATATATGACTCTTCATCACCAATATATGATTTCCCATCACCAATATATGATTCCCCATCACCAATATATGATTCTTCATCACTGATCTATGATTCCCCATCACCAATAAATGATTCCCCATCACCAATATATGATTCCCCATCACCAATATATGATTCCCCATCACCAATATATGATTCCCCATCACCAATATATGATTTCCCATCACCAATATATGATTCCCCATCACCAATATATGATTCCCCATCACCAATATATGATTCCCCATCACCAATATATGATTCTTCATCACCAATATATGATTCCCCATCACCAATATATGATTCCCCATCACCAATATATGATTCCCAATCACCAATATATGATTCCCCATCACCAATATATGATTCCCCATCACCAATATATGATTCCATCACCAATATATGATTCATCATCAATATATGATTCACCATCACCAATATATGATTCCCCATCACCAATATATGATTCCCCATCACCAATATATGATTCCCCATCACCAATATATGATTCCCCATCACCAATATATGATTCCCATCACCAATATATGATTCCTCATCACCAATATATGATACCTCATCACCAATATATGATTCCCCATCACCAATATATGATTCCCCATCACCAATATATGATTTCATGCCAATATATGATTACCATCACCAATATATGATTCCCCATTTCACCAATATAATGATTTCCCATCACCAATATATGATTCCATCACCAATATATGATTCCCATCACCAATATATGATTCCCCATCACCAATATATGATTCCCCATCACAATATATGATTCCCCATCACCACCAATATATGGATTTCCCCATCACCAATATATGATTCCACATCACCAATATATGATTCATCACCAATATATGATTCCCCCATCACCAATATATGATTCCCCATCACCAATATATGATTCCCCATCACCAATATATGTTTCCCCATCACCAATATATGATTCCCCATCACCAATATATGATTCCCCATCACCAATATATGATTCCCCATCACCAATATATGATTCCCCCATCACCAATATATGATTCTTCCCATCACCAATATATGATTCCCCATCACCAATATATGATTCCCCATCACCAATATATGATTCCCATCACCAATATATGATTTTCCCCATCACCAAATATATGATTCCCCATCACCAATATATGACTCCCATCACCAATATATGATTTCCCATCACCAATATATGATTCCCCATCACCAATATATGATTCCCCATCACCAATATACTTCCCCATCACCAATATATGATTCCCCATCACCAATATATGATTCCCATCACCAATATATGATTCTTCATCACTAATATATGATACCTCATCACCAATATATGATTCCCCATCACCAATATATGATTGCCCATCACCAATATATGATTTCCCATCACCAATATATGATTCCCCATCACCAATATATGATTCCACATCACCAATATATGATTCCACATCCCATCACCAATATATGATTCCCCATCACCAATATATGACTCTTCATCACCAATATATGATTCCCCATCACCAATATATGATTCCCCATCACCAATATATGATTCTTCATCACCAATATATGATTCCCCATCACTGATCTATGATTCCCCATCACCAATATATGAGTCCTCATCACCAATATATGATTCCCCATCACTGATCTATGATTCTTCATCACCAATATATGATTCTTCATCACCAATATATGATTCCCCATCACCAACATATATATGATTCCCCATCACCAATATATGATTCCCCATCACCAATATATGATTTCCCATCACCGATCTATGATTTTCCATCACCAATATATGATTCCCCATCACCAATATATGACTCTACATCACCAATATATGATTCCCCATCACCAATATATGATTCCCCATCACCAATACATAGTTATCCAAATCCAATATAAGATTCCCCATCACCAATATATGATTCCCCATCACCAATCTATGATTCCTCATCACCAATATATGATTCCCCATCACCAATATATGATTCCCCATCACCAATATATGATTCCCCATCACCAATATATGATTCCCCATCACCAATATATGATTTCCCATCACCAATATATTGACTCTTCATCACCAATATATGATTCCCCATCACCAATATATGATTCCCCATCACCAATATATGATTCTTCATCACCAATATATGATTCCCCATCACTGATCTATGATTCCCCATCACCAATATATGATTCCCCATCACCAATATATGATTCCCCATCACCAATATATTGATTTCCCATCACCGATCTAATGATTCCCCATCACCAATATATGATTCCCCATCACCAATATATGATTCCTCATCACCAATATATGACTCTACATCACCAATATATGATTCCCCATCACCAATATATGATTCCCCATCACCAATACATAGTTATCCAAATCCAATATAAGATTCCCCATCACCAATATAAGATTTCCCATCACCAATATATGATTCCCCATCACCAATATATGATTCCTGCTGAGCAATTTGACGCTTGTGCGCTTTAAGCGCTGACCAATTTAACAAAAAGAAGCACCCTGACCTGATTTGTTACTACTGCTTGCAGTCATGGTGTGGGAGGAGCGCATTTCTTCTTGTGTATTTGTTCGACCACCCTATTGTCTGGCCTCAAGTTGCTCAACAACTATGGTTTGGCGAAGACTGTAACAAATTTTGATTGTACGATAATCACATGCCACCAGTAAGTGCTATGGTGGGGGTGGTGGTGAGGGGTGGTGGGGGTAAGGTGGGGTGGGGGGGGGGTGGGGGAGGGCTGGTGGTGCTGGTGCTGGTGGAGTGGGTGGGTGTGTTTGGGTGGTGTGTGGGGTGGGGGTGGTGTGTGGGGGGAAAGGGTCGGTGGGTGGGGTGGGGGTGGTGGGTGGTGGGGGGGGGGGGGGGAAGGGCTGGTGGTGCTGGTGCTGGGGGGGTGGGGTGGTGTGTTTGGGGTGGGTGGGGGGGGGGTGGGGGGGGGAAGGGCTGGTGGTGGCTGGGATGTGTGTGTGTTGGGGTAGTAGGGGTGATGTCGGGGGGTGGGGGCGGGTCGTATGTGTGGGGTAGGGTGGGGTGGGGGGGAGTTGGGGGGGGGCAGAGGAGCTGGTGGTGGTGGATATGGTTTTGTGTTTGTGTGTGTGTGGGGTGGGGGTGGGGGCTGTGGCGTGTGGGTGTGGGTGGTGGGTGAGAGGGGGAGCTGGTGGGGGTGATAGTGGTGGGGGTGGTGGGGTGGGGGTGGGGTCAGGGGAGCTGGTAGTGTGGGTGGGGGTGGGTGGATGGGTGGGTGGGTGGGGTGTGGGTGGGAGGGTGGGTGGGGAGCTGTGTGTGTGTGGGGGGGGGGGGGGGGGGGAGGCATGTTCCTTTGTCCAAATATGCGTTAGAAAATAGAAGTGGTATTGTTTTGCTCACCTAGCTGAAGTTGATTTATTTTGTATTGCTTTTATTATTATTTATCATTCTGTTGTTATTGTTATTGTTACCGGTATTCTCATGATACTAATTATTATTATTATTATTATTATTATTATTAATTATTATTATTATTACTAGTACAGTAGCCCGTGTGGCCGGTGGCCACCCTCACCCCCACCCACCAACCCTGGTCCTGGGTCTTGTCTGGGATACATAATGGTAACGCCCTTGTATGCACCCACACCATCGAGATTTCCCCCCTTATACTTAAATACATAACGCATGCCCTCTTCCCTTCCCTACTCTCTTTCCCCCCCCCCCCCCCCCCCCCCCCCCCGTCGTCCGTCCCGTCCCGTCCCGTCCCGTCCCAAGGACCTACATGATCCCCTGCTTTCCCCTGAATCCTGCTGCCCCCATCCCCACCCCCTTGACACACACTCTCTTTCTCCCCCCTACCCCCACACCACCCAGTCATCTCCACCCTCGCTCTACACTCCCCTCCCTCTCCCCCCGCGCCAACAAACAGACATGTACACCGTATACCCTTTCACGTAAGCAGCCCCCCACCCTGTATTACACACGCATACCATTCCAACCCACCCCCAGCAAGTCCCATGATATCCCCTACATTCCCCGACCTCTTCCTGCCTCTTACCCACCCACATGAACACAGCCATCCCCACCCATGCCACCCTCGACCCTCCCCCAAGAACCTGCGTCAGGCCAGTGGTGTTGACCCGGAATCTATTTATCTCCGCTGGAAGGCATCATTGATTAAGATTCGCATTAGAGTTTCAACAGCTTCGGTAGTAAAAAGTCATCACAAATCCTGTTGGTACTTGCACAAGTCCATGTCGAGAAAGGTTCTCCCTGGATGGAGTCACGCACTCGCTATCACACGATTCACATCAACATGCATTGGAAAGAGGCTGCAGATATCCGATGAGCAGTACAGGGGCGAGAACGCTTAGTGAAAAGGAATGGCCAAGAAAAGGTCGAGACATTCAAAGAAGAACGAACGAACTCAACGAAGGATTTTGTTTTAGTCTGAAGCATGGTATGGAAAGCAGACCACGAAAGCAAAACAACTGCAATCGCTCAGGATGGATAAGCGCTCAGCATAAGTTGAGCGATCTGAGTAGATTGAGAGCCGAGATCGAAGTTGTCCTGGGAAAATTTCGCTGAGAAGGTTTCCAAATTGGCAGCACATTACTAAAATTGTCCATGTACACCATCTGTGCCTCTGCCAAGATACGCTATTAGTAACCCGCTAATCCAGCCGATAGCCAGCTAGAGCCAGCTCGCGAGCATGCGATAATCCATGTATGTTTACATATATGTAGATTATTATTATTATGATTATGATTATTATTATTATTATTATTATTATTATTCAAAGGCGAATAATAATGATATCTGCCAAATGGTAGATATCATATGATATGCCCGTCCCTAATGGTAGGCCCTCAGATGTCGTCAGGGAGTTCCCAATTTTATCAGTAACCTCAAGTCTCTTCTGTTTTGTCAAACAGGTTTAAACAACACTTTTCTGCAGTTCGAGTTCTGACCACAGACGAGAAGTTGTGAAGAAATGTTGAGATCGGCCTCGACCCCCCCCCCCCCCCCCAAACCCCCCCCACACACACCCCACCCCATATCTCAGCCCCCAAGCACTACTTCACTTTTTTTTTCACTTTTTTCAACAGTTCAGGGGTCTACGACCAAATCAAGAACGGATTAAACTGCTTGCGCCTTCCTCAAACGTTTTGATGCCCCCCCACTTTTCTGCATCCTATTTATTTTTTCTATTTCCTCACATATACTTCTTCTACGGAAAGATACCCCAGCCGGTAAAACAAGTTATACATGGGTTAATTTAGCTAAACAACAACATTATTGTAACTAACAGTTAGGTGAAACCCCCATTTAGCCCCCCACACACGGTTAGCTCTGGCTAAATTCACCGCTGTATTGCATGTCTAGCCAGTTGTGGTTTGTTTCCATGTTACTTGTGATACGACTCGATCAATATTAGGGGGAGGTCAGACGGAAGCATGGATATGTTCAACTCTAGGTATGCCTGTTTGGGTTGGGGATGAGTAGTGTTGGTGTGTGCATATAATGTTGGTGTGTGTATATGGTGATGGTGTAAATGTGGGTGATGTTGTTGGTGTGTGTATGTGGTGATGGTGATGGTGCTTGTATATGGTGATGGTGATGGTGTTGGGTGGTGTGTATATGGTGATGGTGTTAATGTGGTGATGTTGTGTTGGTGTGTGTGTATATGGTGATGGTGGATGTGTTGGTGTGTGAATAGGGTGATGGTGTTAATGTGGGTGATGGTGTTAGTGTTTGTGTGTATATGGTGATGGTGTTGGCGTGTGTATATTGTGATGGTGATGGTGTTGGTGTGCGTATATGGTGATGGTGTTAATGTGGGTGATGTTGTTGGTGTGTGTGTATATGGTGATGGTGTTGGTGTGTGAATAGGGTGATGGTGTTGGTGTGTGTATATGGTGATGGTGTGAGTGATGGTGTTGGTGTGTGTATATGGTGATGGTGATGGTGATGGTGTGTGTATATGGTGATGGTGATGGTGTGTTTAAATGGTGATGGTGATGGTGATGGTGTGGGGTATATGTGATGGTGATGTGATGGTGTGTGTATATGGTAAATGGGATGGTGATGGTGTGTGTATATGGTGAATCGGGCGATGGTGATCCGGTGTGTCGTGTGTATATGGTAATGGTGATGGTGATGGTGTGTGTATATGGTGATGGTGATGGTGATGGTGATGGTGTGTGTATATGGTGATGATGATGGTGATGGTGTGTGTATATGGTGATGGTGATGGTGATGGTTTGTGTATATGGTGATGGTGTTGGTGTGTGTATATGGTGATGGTGATGGTGTGTGTATATGGTGATGGTGATGGTGTTGGTGTGTGTATATGGTGATTGTGATGGTGATGGTGATGGTGATGGTGTGTGTATATGGCGATGGTGATGGTGATGGTTTGTGTATATGGTGATGGTGATTGGTGTTGGTTGGTATATAATTTCTCAAATTTACTATGATATATTATTGTGTCTTACTATAGTCTATTAATTATTTATTAGTATATATTATTAGATTCTATATCATTTAGTCATAGTATTATTATTATTATTATGTTTATGTCCTTTATTATTATTATTATGTATTATTATTATTATTATGTATTATTATATATATTATATTATGTTTTGTTTATTTATATACAGTATATTATGTAAATATCTTTTATTTACTTATTTATTTATTACTGCAATGCAATGCAATGCAGGGATGGAACAGCTGGTGGTTTGTTTTATTATGGAAGCCCGGTCTACGGAGGATCACCATGAGCGATAGTCTTGTTGACGGGAATGGTTGCGATTAGGTAAGTTGATAAGTAGATTATCACATGCCTCTATCACTGATATGATATGATATGACGGTTTCTACTAATAAGTTCTGTGGATGTCGTACTAACCAACCAACCAACCAACCAACCGAATGCGGATATCCCGGTGCTTAGCCCGGTGGCTGGCTCAGGGAGCTGCCTTGAAGCTGCTGCTTGTAGCCGAAAATAAAAGCTATGTGTGTGACTTCAAAGGATAATGCTAATAATGAGGGAACAGCAATATGATATCATATGCTGCAATTTGTATGACGTCATATGATATCATACTCGCCTTTGGTCTACGTCATATGATATGACGGTCTCTACTAATAAGTAGACCATGCCCATTGATGGGTGGGGCATCAGTACCCAAAGGCATGTTACCATGACAGTATTCGCTATTCGGCCTGGTGGGGCGTGGTATTAAGGGAGCCCCGTCTTCCGGCGGTAGGGAATGGGCTGCTACTCTAAAAACCTGGAGCCAAAAACTACTATGGCGGCTAATAGCCACTGCGAACACAAAGGCACACCCGTAGGGATTCAAACCTGTCATCTTCGTTGTTCAAGGAGCTCTGTCATTGAGCCATTCGTTGAAAGGGGATAAGTTGATAAGTAGATTATGACATTCCTCTATCACACCCTATATTCGGCTATATGCAACCCCTACCACAAGAGCATATCCTCCTCTAGTTGCACGATGCATTCTATTACCCCGCCCAACCACCACACACACACACCCACACACACACACCTACAAACACACATACATAGACTCCCCCCCCCCCCCCCCACACGCCGCACACACCACACCACACACATCTAACACTAACACACATACATAGACACACGCATGCACACATGCATGCAATACACACGCACACTTATGCACACACACATGCATGCACATGCACACATACACGCGCATGCACGCACACACATAAATTCACCAATACACATAATTAAAGCCCCCCCCCCACCCCTCCACACCCACCACCACCCACCACACACACGCGCAAACATAATCACATCGAACACACATGCACACACACATACAAGTACACACACACCAGGCTACTACAAAGCGCGCGCGCGCCAGCGCGATTTTGCGGGCTTGCTATTTGAGCCCCACTGCGCGCGTTTCACACCAAGTTTTTTTAACCCCAGTGGGCGCAGCGTGCAGTTTTGCGCTCTTTTTGCACTACAAAGCGCTGACCCAATTTGAAAACATATTGTACCCCTGACAAACACGGCACGCACAGTAGCACACACCAAACACACACACACATGTAACACACACATACACACACTTACACACTTACAACACACACACACACACATACATGCACACCCAAAGCCCCCCCCCCCACACACCCACCACCCACCCTTTTCATCAACCCACCCACACCCACCCACCCCACCCACATACATGCACACATACACACATATACAAAAGTACACACAACAGCCCTCCCCCCCCCCCCCCCCCCCCCGACAACACACACACACACACACACACATCACACACACACACACACAGCACAACACACAAAACACACACACACTCAACACACACACACTCACTCAACACAAACTCCACACACACACACACTAAAATGCGGCACACACTTACACACACTAACACATGCGCAACACACCATGGCACACACATGCACACACACATACAAGAACGCCCCCCACCATTCCCACCTCCCACCCCACCCCAACCAACCCCAACCCCAACCTCCCCACACACACACTAACACACACACACTAGTACGCACACACACATACAACCACACAATTGTCCTCATCAGCATCAGTGTTCACAATCGGCAATAAAACAATATCTGGCATCTTCAAAATAAAAGTGGAATTCCTGTTCCATGATTCTCTAACCAAATATATGACTCCCAAACCAAATATATAAATCCCAAGGCAAATATATGACTCCTCAAACCAAATATATGACTCCCCAACCAAATATATGACTCCCAAACCAAATATATAAATCCCAAGGCAAATATATGACTCCTCAAACCAAATATATGACTCCCCAACCAAATACATGACTCCCAAACCAAATATATAAATCCCAAGGCAAATACATGACTCCTCAAACCAAATATATGACTCCCCAACCAAATATATGACTCCCAAACCAAATATATAAATCCCAAGGCAAATATATGACTCCTCAAACCAAATATATGACTCCCCAAACCAAATATATGACATCCCAAACCAAATATATTAAATCCCAAGGCAAAAATATATGACTCCTCAAACCAAATATATGACTCCCCAACCAAATATATGACTCCCAAACCAAATATATAAATCCCAAGGCAAATACATGACTCCTCAAACCAAATATATGACTCCCCAACCAAATATATGACTCCCAAACCAAATATATAAATCCCAAGGCAAATACATGACTCCTCAAACCAAATATATGACTCCCCAACCAAATATATGACTCCCAAACCAAATATATGACTCCCCAACCAAATACATGACTCCCCAACCAAATATATGGCTCCCCAACCAAATATATGACTCCTCAAACCAAATATATGACTCCCCAACCAAATATATGACTCCCCAACCAAATATATGACTCCCAACCAAATATAGACTCAACCAAATATATGACTCCCAAACCAAATATGTAAATCCCAAGGCAAATATATGACTCTACAAACCAATTATATGACTCCCCAACCAAATATGTGACTCCCAAACCAAATATATAAATCCCAAGGCAAATATATGACTCCTCAAACGAAATATATGACTCCTCAAACCAATTATATGACTCCCAAACCAAATAAATAACTCCCCAAGGCAAATATATGACTGCATTGTCAGCAGCACCATCATCACCTTACCATCACCAACCACCACCATCATCACCAACCCCACCATCACATCACCACCATCATCACCACCCATCATCACCACGGGCAGACATCACCGGACCATCATCACCACCATCATCACCACCACCACCATCATCACCACCATCACCACCACCATCACCATCATCACCACCATCATCACCCACCATCATCATCCCACCATTCATCACCACCATCATCATCACCACCATCATCACCACCATCATCCACCACCATCATCACCACCGATCATCACCACCATCATACCATCATCACCCAACATCATCACCACCATCAATCACCACCACCGATATCACCACCTTGGATCATCACCACCATCACCCATATCACCGCATCATCACCAAGTCATCGATCCCACCATCACCAACCCACCATATCACCATCATCATACACCAGACCATCATCATCAACCAACCACCACTCACCATCATCACCACCATCATCATCACCACCACCATCAATCACACCATCATCAACCAGACCATGTCCTACACTTATGCTTAGGCTCTTGCCACCTTATGTATTTTTGCCTAACTTTGATTGTAGCTATAAAGCTGCCTCAATGTATGGCATTTTCGCTGCTACAGAAGGGGCCTCAATGCAACAGAACACATTGTACATCACACAGACACAGACCCCCCCCACACGACCCCCCACAAGCTCACACTCTTGCCCCTTTCCTAACTTGATTGTAAGCTATGAAGCTGCCCTCATGTTTTGGCCATTTTCGCTGCTTACAGGGCTCAATACACAGACACATGTACATACACAAGGGCAGGGCAATGTACACACACAGACACAACCCCCCACACACACACAAACTCACAGATTGCCCTGTAACATTATGCCAAGCGTGAAGCTGGCCTCAATAGGGGCCATTTTCGCTGCTACATTGTACACACACAGACCACAGACCCCCCACAGCACACACAAACTCACATCTTCTGCCCCTTTCCTAACTTGATTGTAGCTATGAAGCTGCCTCATGTATGGCCATTTTCGCTGCTACAAGGGCCTCAAAATATCCACAGAACACAATGTACACAACACAGAAACAGAACCCCCCACACACACACAAACTCACACTCTTGCCCCTTTCCTAACTTGATTGTAGCTATGAAGCTGCCTCATGTATGGCCATTTTCGCTGCTACAAGGGCCTCAATACACAGAACACATGTACACACACAGACACAGACCCCCCCCCACACACACAAACTCACACTCTTGCCCCTTTCCTAACTTGATTGTAGCTATGAAGCTGCCTCATGTATGGCCATTTTCGCTGCTACAAGGGCCTCAATACACAGAACACATGTACACACACAGACACAGACCCCCCCCACACACACAAACTCACACTCTTGCCCCTTTCCTAACTTGATTGTAGCTATGAAGCTGCCTCATGTATGGCCATTTTCGCTGCTACAAGGGCCTCAATACACAGAACACATGTACACACACAGACACAGACCCCCCCCCACACACACAAACTCACACTCTTGCCCCTTTCCTAACTTGATTGTAGCTATGAAGCTGCTTCATGCATGGCTATTTTTGCTGCTAAAAGGGCCTCAATACACAGAACCAACTTCACCAACAGCTACAGTAATGGAACATACTCCATCGCCGTTTACTCGACAGTCGTTGGCTTGCTTGATGTACAGTCAGTATGTATCAAGAACAACACAGCCATTGCGTAAGTATCCAGTGGTGCTAGTTGTGCTAGTGGTGCTGGTGATGATGCTGATGGTGGTTGTACTGGTGATAATGATGATGATAGTGGTGCTGATGGTGATGATGGTGGTGTGAATGCAAGAACAACACAGCCATTGAATGAGTATCTTGAGCTGTTTATTTCCAGATATGTAATCATAACGCCAGGTGGGGCGTGGTATCAAGGGAGCCCGTCGTACGCGGGTGGGGAGCGATCTCCTACCTCAACTGGACAAGCTACCATCGCGGTTGACAACGACCTGCAACGCCAAGAGCGGCTGAAGGGGGAGTCGAACCCCCGACTCTTCATCCTCTAGCGATTTGGTCTACCACTAGACCATTGTATATCACTGAAAGGGGCTTTTCAGATATGTCTTAACTTGACCTTGGACTTGGTTAAATGGCCCCAGCCTTTAAGACTACTTGCTGTCTTTGGTGACTCGGTCTTAATGAATGCATTGATGAGTCCGGATGATTGTATCTTTGTACTACAATCTAGATGTTGCTGTCTTTGGCGGATCTGTCTGAATAAATGCATTGATGAGTGTCTGTTTGGACTACAGTTTAGATGTTGCTGTCATTGGCAGATCTGACTCAATAAATGCATTGGTGAGTGTATGCTTTTACTACAGCCTAGAGTTTGCCGTCAAGAAACATTATTGGCAAAATGTACGAACAAGTCTTGTATTCATGTAGTACGGCCAGGGTAATACATTCTGCCATATTGACCAGCGCTTTTAGCGCACATGCCATTTTTTTGCAGCGCTTTAGGGGCTGCCAAAGCAAAACTGCGCATTGCCGAAAAGGCGCAACTAAAAAAAGAACTTTCTTCGCGCTACTGGTAATTTGTTTTGCGCTTTTGTTTGTCCAGTTTTTGGAGGAGACACGTCAGCCAACAGTCTCGTAACTAATTCGCTTATGTTGCCACCTGCCAATTGCTGATGTACTGAATGCTTCACGACCAACCATCAATTCTTACACAACCTTCCAATCGCAATCATTCCCATTCCCATCCAACACCGACCTCTCATTGTCACCATACCTACCCCACCACCACCACCACCACCACCACCACCACCACCACCACCACACCCACCACCAACCCCACCACCACCCACACCCACCACCACCCACCACCACCCACCACCCACCACCCACCCACCACCACCATCCCACACACCCACAGCACCCCCACCCGGCACCACCCACCACCACCACCACCACCACCCACACCACCACCCACCACACACCACCACCACCACCCACCACCACCACCACTCGGACCACACACCACCACCACCATCACAACCATCACCACCATTACACACTCACACATCTCCACCCCACACCAACACACACACCATGCGTTGACCAACCAACCAACCAACCACCTTCCATCAACACACACACCATGCGTTGACCAACCAACCAACCAACCAACCAACCAACCAACCAACCCTCATCAAAACACACACCATGCGTTGACCAACCATCAATTCTTACACAACCTTTCAATCTATCACAATCAGCTGAAGCATTCAATACACATCTGAAACAGCGCAGTATCTCGTGTGGATTTAGGGTATTACCCTAAATCCTAGACCCTACATCCTAAAACCTTGCATAATCTCTGGATCAGCTGATGCATTCAACACACATATGAAACAACGCAATATATCGTATGGGTTTAGGGTTTAGGGTTTTATCATATACCCTAAACCCCTAAAACCCTTGCACACCTTTAAATCAGCTGAAGCATTCCATACTCATATGTAGGGGGCGGAAACTAATACAATTGTTTGAAAACTAATATTAACTAATAAAATTTAGCGTCACAAGAATATTAGTTTTTGAAATAAATTCAAAATTCTGGTGAGACGACTCATCTGACTAATATTATATATTATTATACTCTATTTTGTATTTACTAATATTATACAACATAGCCGACCCCTTCTTGTATGAAACAATGCAGCATCTCGTATGGGGTTTCTGGTTTGGCTGCCCTGCGTGTTGAGGAGGTGCAGTTGCACGGGTCGCATGTGTCAGACAACCAGGCTGAAGGAGACGTGGGTGTGGCAGGAATTTACCACAAATATGGAGGGAAATGCAACGTGAGCACAACCTGGTTTGGAAGCAACATTGGCCTCAGGGTAAAGTTTCCACCACCACCACCACCAACACCCACCACCACCACACCCACCCACCCACCCAAAACACACACACACACACACACACCACCACAAACACCACCACCACAAACACACCTCACTCTGTCACTCTCATACATGCCCTCCCCCCCCACCACAACACACACTCACACACACACACACACACACACACACAGGTACACACACACGCACACACACACACACACACAAACACACACACACACACGCACGCACACACCACAAAACACCACCATCACCACCCCACCTCACTCTGTCACTCTCATACATGCCCCCCCCCACCCCCCCCCCCCCCCCACCCCCACCCCACACACACCCACACACACACACACACCACCACCACACCCACCACCAACACCTCACTCTGCCACTCTCATACATGCCCCCCCCCCCCCACACACACCACACACACCACACCACACCCACACCCACACCCACACCACACACACACCACCACCACCACCACCACAACAACACCTCACTCTGCCACTCTCATACATGCCCCCCCCCCCCCCCACAACACACCCACACACACACACACACACACACCACACCACCACCACCACACACCACCACCGCGCCACACAACACCTCACTCTGCCCTCTCATACATGCCCCCCCCACCGGCACAACACACACACACACACACACACACACACACACACCACCACCACTACAACACCTCACTCTGTCACTCTCATACATCCCCCCCCCCCCCCCCCCACACACACACACACACACACACACACACACTCAGAAGGAGACTGGTACACACATGCATGTCCCAAACCAGTAGACACACACACGCACCATACATTCACCTTACCTCCCCACCACCACACACCACACCTCACTCAGTCACTGACTTATCCACACACTTGTACCTGCTTGCTCCAGGTCTGGCATTGGTGGTTCCCTCTTCACCTTCTATGTGACCCATATCAATGTCAGCCAAATCACTGTCTGGAACAACAGTGCAACTGGGTAAGTATTGGTGCTGGTTTGTGGTTGCTTGTGTGTGGGTGTGGTGGGTTGGTGCTGGAGTGTGGGTGCTGGGGGAGGGTGCTTGGGTGTGTAGTGTGTGGGTGCTTGGGTATGGTGTGTGGGTGCTGGTGTGTGGGTGCTAATGTGTGGTGTGTGGGTGCTGGGGTGTGAGTGCCGGGGTGCGGGTACAGTTCTGTCTGGAACAACAGTGCAACTGGGTAAGTGCAATAAAATGAAATTTAGTACGCCCTGCCATGGGGCGTGATGTTGAGGTAAACCTCCCATTTGCATGCACCGTACATACTGGAGAGTGGCTACTAGGATA
>CM039464.1:62833927-62923927 GCA_022414725.1 Microglena sp. YARC | reverse complement strand
GACATCCACACAATTTACAAGCCAAGTATTCAACCAACAACCAACAAACCAACCAATCCCACCTCTTATGTTGTCCCAGATCCTTGCCAAGCAAGCTGCAGAGGAGGCAGCGCAAAAGCAAGGATCTGGACCAAGTCACATAGAGCCCCTACCCCACCCCCCCACTATCACCGCCACCACTACCACTACACACGTGACCTACGTCCCCCACACCCCACCACCACTGCCCACCACAACCTGCACCACTACTACCCACCCACCACCATCACCGCTCACCCACTACCTGGACCAAGTCACGTAGAGCCCTACCCCCACCCACCTTCAAACACACACACACACACACACTTACCCAAAGTGCCTGCCTGCAGAGGAGGCAGCGCAAAAGCATGGATCTGGACCAAGTCACCCGTAGAAGCCCCTACCCCCACCCCCACTTCACACACACACACACACACAACACACACACACTTACCGCAAAATCCACGCACTGGTAAATAACTAGGGAACGGCAAATCAACATGATGCTGACGCGAAGACGACGAGTATGATATCATATGATACTCCTACACAAAATCATAATGATTCAATTATATATCATATGATAGATGAATGGCCCAGGCCAAAGTTACCTAGTTTGACCGCCGGCATCATATGATATCATATGATATCATATTGCCAGACTCTCCTATATAATAACCATAGCAAATAAGAGCCTTGTTTTGGCCTAATAATAAAAGCAACCTGTAAATCAACTGGCGACTTACCCATTAAAAGCTACCACAATCGGTATATTTTCGATGTTATTTCAACGGTGACTGCTCCCTTCTGCAGGGGAGGAGTTGCAGCTATGACCGTGACTGTGGCTGACAATGTCTGTATAGTCAACTGCTCCTTTACTGCCAACTACCCGGCCGAATAATACAAATAACCCGTAAATCAACTAGCGACTTACCCTTTAAAAGCTACCACAATCGGTATATTTTCGATGTTATTTTAACGGTGACTGTTCTCTGCTGCAGGGGAGGAGTTGCAGCTATGTCGGTGACTGTGGCTGACAATGTCCGTATCGTGAACTGCTCCTTTACTGCCAACACCGGGGAAGGTGTTAGTGGAGCCATGCTCCTGGATAGATCATTGAATACATTCATCTCCCAGGTATTTTATCTCTCAGGCAGTCTCAGGTATTCATTTTTGTTTATAATTGATGTTCGCCTAGCCAAAAGGGTGTCGACGCCTCAAATTCATGTCCTGGATTCTTGATTTGGTCCAGTGGTATGGCCCCCATGCATTTTGGTGAACTGCTCAATGACAGTCAACACTGGGGCAGGTGTAAGAGGAGCCATGCTCCTGGGAAGGTCATTGAATACATTCATCTCCCAGGTACTCATTTTTGTTTATAAATGCTGTTCGCCTAGCCGAAAGGGTGTCGACGCCTCTAATTAATGTCCTGGACTCTTGATTTGGTCCAGTGTATGGTCCCATACATATTGGTAACTGCTCATTAACAGCCAACACTGGGGCAGGTGTAAGCAGAGCCATGCTCCTGGGAAGGTCATTGAATACATTCATCTCCCAGGTACTCATTTTTGTTTATAAATGCTGTTCGCCTAGCCGAAAGGGTGTCGACGCCTCAAATTAATGTCCTGGATTCTTGATTTGGTCCAGTGTATGGTCCCATACATATTGGTAACTGCTCATTAACAGCCAACACTGGGCAGGTGTAAGAGGAGGAGCCATGCTCCTGGGAAAGGTCATTGAATACATTCATCTCCCAGGTACTCATTTTTGTTTATAAATGCTGTTCGCCTCCTTCCCACCCCTAGCAAAAGGGTGTCGACGCTCAAATTATATCCTGGATTCTTGATTTGGTCCAGTGTATGGTCCCATACATATTGGTAACTGCTCATTAACAGCCAACACTGGGGCAGGTGTAAGCAGAGCCATGCTCCTGGACAGATCATTGTATACATTCATCTCTCAGGTATTTTATTCATTCTTGTATACATTCATCTCAAAGGTATACATTCATCTCTTAGGTATTCTATTCATTATTTTATACATTTATCTCAAAGGTACTAAATACATTCATCTCTCTTCCAATTGATGTCCCAGATTCTTGATTTGCAACTGTTTACCGAGCTGTTTTGTTTCATATAGGGGGACTTGGTGAGGTTGGCATGGTAGCAATCTGGTATTTTGGTGTTTTTCAAGGTAGGGCTCCTGGTAGCGATTTGGGTAGGTGGCCCAAAAAGCCGCCCGTCCGGGCCGGCACAGGGGGGTTGGGGAGTGGGGCGGGAGTCTTGGGGTAGCGGACGGTTGGGCCGAACATATATATAATATATATCAATATCACATATAATATATATATAATATATATATAAATATATCAAACAGTGTATTTATAGCGATATATCACACACCACATATATGCATATATATGCTGTTTGATGTATTGCTATATATATGCTGTTTGGTATATTGATGATATGTTGTTTGATCTACTGCTATGTATATACTGTTTGATATATCGATGATATATGTTGTTTTGATATGTTTTATGGATCGCCATATATATGGTGTCTGATATATCAATGAGATGTGTTATTTGATATACTTTGATCGCTATACATTACCTGTTGGTTTGAATATCTATTATGATCGCTATATATATGTTGTTCGATATGTTATGATCGCTTATACACGCTGTTCGTCATGTAATGATCGCTTTGTATTTGTTGTTCGATATGTTATGATCGCTATATATACGTTGTTCAATATGTCATGATTGCTTTGTAAATGTTGTTCACTATGTTATGATCGCTATATATATGTTGTCCAATATTTTATGATCGCTATATATGCGTTGTTCAATATGTTATGATCGCTTTGTATATGTTGTTCGATATGTTATGATCGCTACATATATGTTGTTCGATATGGTATGATCGCTTTGTATATGTTTTTTTATATGTTATGATCGCTATATATATGTTGTTCGATATGGTATGATTGCTATATATACGTTGTTCGATGTGTTTCAATCGCTATATATATGTTGTTCAATATGTTATGATCGCTATATATGTGGTGTTGTATACATCAGTGATATGTATGTTTTGATATATTATGATCGCTGTATATATGTTGTTTATATATTAAAATCTCTATATATATGTTGTTTGATATATTATGATATTTACATATCTGGTGGTTTGATATATTGATGAGATGTGTTGGATTTGATATAAATTTGATCGCAAGATTTATGGTGTTTGATAATATCGAGGTGAGATGTGTTGTTTGATCACTTTGAATCGAAGATTTATGGTGTTTTGATATATCGATGAGATGTGTTGTTTGATACACTTTGATTGCAAGATTTATGGTGTTTGATATATCGATGAGATGTGTTGTTTGATATACTTTGATCGCAAGATTTATGGTGTTTGATATATCGATGAGATGTGTTGTTTGATATACTTTGATTGCAAGATTTATGGTGTTTGATATATCGATGAGATGTGTTGTTTGATATACTTTGATTGCAAGATTTATGGTGTTTGATATATCGATGATATGTGTTGTCTGACACATTATGATCACTATATACCTGTGGTTTGATCTATTTATGATCACTATAATATAATGGTGTTTGATATCGATAATATGTGTTGTTCAATATGTTATGATCTTTATATAGATGTTGTTTGATGTATTATGATCACTATATATACGTTGTTTTATATATTATAATCGCTATATATATGTTGTTTGACATATTATGATCTCTATGTATATGTTGTTTGATATATCGATGACATGTGTTGTTTGATCTGTAATGATCGCTATATATATATATATATATATATGTGTCCAAGACCCCCCCAATTTGCAGTGATTTCCCAAATATTGATTTCCTTCATTGAAGCTAACAAAAACTGCCAACCTGCGTTTTGAAGACTGATTTCCAGGAAAACAGAAAACTTCCGAAGTAAAAAAAACTGCCGAACTAACAAAAACTGCCTAGCTAACAAAAACTGACAAACTTCGTTTTGAAGACTGATTTCCAGGAAAATAAAAACTGTCAACGAACAAAAACTGCTTAGCTAACATAAACTGCCAACCTTCAATTTGAAGACTGATTTTCAGGAAAACCTGGTCACTTGTGCCTCCAAGTCATCGTTCTGGGATTTATGTGGTGGTGGAGCTTTCCAAGCGTCGCAGTACAGCCATGTGCTTGTTAAAGATTGCAATTTCAGGTTAGCTGTTGAACATAGCTTTTATTTTTGTCTATGGCCAACAACTTCTAGATAGCTCACCTGGACGGCTTTTATTTTGTCTATGGCCAACAACTTCTAGATAGCTTCCCTGGATAGCTTTCATTTTTGTCTATGGCCAACGGCTTCTATCTAGCTTCTCTGGATGGCTTTTATATGTGTCTAAGGCAAGCTAGTGCATTTGACAGCTGTCATCATCAGCTTACCAGCTCTCAAAAGTAATGATAATGCCTGGTAGGGCGTGGTAATAAGGGAGCCTAGTCTTACGGTGGTAGGGAACGGGCTGCTACTTTACCTGGACAAAGCTACCATGGCGGTTGACAGCGACCGCGAGCACTTAAGCGCCCCTGTTGGGATTCAAACCCAGCACCTACGTTGTTCTAGGAGCTCTGCCACTGAGCCATTCGTCGGACGAGGAGCATCCTTGGAATATTATAATATTATTACCTCAACCCTCTCTGTAACTGCCTAACAGGGTTCAACCTCTACTATATCAACCAGTGGAGATTCGATGCTGGCCGGAACCTAACCAGCGCTCAAGGAATCTATGTGTTTAGCGCGCAACAATTGCAAGTTCCCCTAAGCCAGGCTGGTTGTTTTACCCTAATGGCTCTGCCCTGTTTTTTTAACCCTTATGGCTCAGACCTTGTTTGTAGGTGAGAACTATTATTTTATTTATTGCTCGACACAGAATGTAAGCAAAATCGCGCTGAGCAATTATTGATGCTTCATTTCCTCAAACTCTTGCACCTGGGGAATGCGTCGGCAGGTTGACCAAAGTCGAGCAGTGATATCCATATGATACTCATTCAAATTGCCATCATATGATATTGTAAATGTAAATGATAAACTTTGTCCTAGTCAGACTGCAAGCATCATATGACATCATATATATTGCCAATGGTTGCCGTTCCCTATGTATTGATCATCAGCAGCGAAATTCCACCAGCCGTTCGACATTTATTATATTCTATGTATATTGATCATATACCCTTCATATATTGATCACCAGCGGTGACAACTTATGAAAGTGTTTCCTTTAATTAGACTCGCCTAGAAACCTAGGGTATGACCTTTGAATTTCGAAACCTAGGGTTTTCACTCTTGATTTTCGTAATCCTAGGGTTCATCTTTGATTTTCGAAACCTAGGGTTCACATTGATTTTGACTTAAGTGTCACCCAGAATATCAATCAATCCTTACCAAGGTGCCCAATTCAAGGTATGTGCACAAACCACCCGAAGTATAAATTAAAGTATACAGTAATAGAGAGGTATGTGAATAACCAATCTAACTACCTATCATTTCACCATCCAGGGGAACAAGGCGCAGTCCAGGACTGGGCCTAGGAGGTGGCCATCTCCGTCGGTAGTGCTATCGGAGCTAATCAATCACCGAACTGTCTTTGCGGGACAAACAGCTGCTGGCTGCCGGAGCCTATCTAACACGGCCAAGCTGAGAGCAAGTCTCTTGATGAGCCGCCATTCTTTGACGAAGTATGTGGGTGGTATTGGTGAGGCTATGGCTTCAAATTATAAGCTTGGAGTCCTTTTGCTTATGCAGGCAGAAGAATCACTATGGCAAATTTCGGGTTCTACGCTGACGAACTGCCCCAGGAAGTTCAAGGCAATGAATCTCATCATCGGGACATGGACCACTACAGGCCTCGACATGGCACGATTTTCATCAACAACACTGGCCTTTCTTCAGGGGGGAGCCATGATGTGAGTCTGGGTGATGCAGAATACAGTTTGCCCAGGAGGCACTCACATTTGGGCCAAAGCACTAAATTTGGACCAAAGCATAATTTGAACCAAACATATGCTACTTTGGGCCAAAGCACTAAATTTGGAGCCAGAGACTACATCTGTACAAAGCTTCAATTTGGACCAAAGCATACATTTGGGCCAAAGCACTACATTTGGGCCAAAGCACTACATTTGGACAAAGCACTAAAATTTTGGGCCAAAGCACTACATTTGGGCCACAAGGCACTAAATTGGACAAAGCACTACATTTGGACCAAAGCACTAAAATTTGGACCAATAGCACTGCATTTGACAGAGCATCTACATTGTACTAAAGCTCTCCAATTTGAGCAAAGCATACATTTGGGCAAAGCACTACATCAGTTCTCAAAGCTCTCAATTGGACCAAAGTACTACATTTGATCCAAAAACTACACTTGGAACCAAAGCATACACTTGGACAAACTAAATTAGGGCCAAAGCATAAATTTTTGGACAAAGCACTACAATTTGGACAAGCACTACATCTGTACCAAAGCTCTCAATTTGGACCAAAGCACTACATTTGGACCAAAGCACTTCATTTGATTCAAAGCACTAAATTTGGACCAAAGCACTACATTTGGACCAAAGCACTTCATTTGATTCAAAGCACTAAATTGGGACCAAAGCACTACATTTGGACCAAAGCACTACATATGAACCAAAGCATACATTTGACAAAAAGCATACACTTGTACCAAAGGCACATCAGTTGTACCAAAGCACTACAGTTGTACCAAAGCACTACACTTGGTGCAGCATTCAGTTTTTACTAACACACTTCAGTTGTACCAAAGCACCTACATTTGATCCAAAGCACTAACAAGATTAACAAAGCACTAACAGTTTGTACAAAGCAACTTCACTTTAACAAACTGCGACGAAATCCAAAACTTCCCGTCTGTTATATATATATATATTCAATGGTGCATTAACCATTAATATATATATCTATATAATGTGCCATACCAGTGTTCTACAAAACGTCAAAAAACCGGTATGGGTGATATGTTCTGATGGGTGGCTGTGCCATGTACGCAGGTGACCTCTAGCACGTTGTTTCACCGCCAACTCACCTTAGATCAACCCTTACACGGCCACTCACACTACAATTCCCCTTACACGCACTCACACTTAGACTCACCCTTCACGGGACATCTCACAACTTACAATTTTCCTTACACCGCCACTTCACACTTAGACTCACCTTACACGGCCACTCACACTTACAATTTCCATTACAAACCGCACTCACACTTAGACTCACCCTTTACAGCGGCCAACTCACACTTAATTTCCTTACACCGCCACTCACACTTAGATCTCACCGCTTACATCGGCCACTCACTATTAAATTTCCTCAGGAACGCCACTCACAACTTTAGAACTCACCGCTTACACGGCCAACTCACCTTACAATTTCCTACACACCCCGCACCTCACCACTTAGACCCACCTTAACGGCCACCAACTACGAATTTCCCTTACACCGCCACTGCACACTTAGACTCACCTTGACAACGGCCACTCACACTTAACAACTTTCCTTAACAACGCCACTCACACTTAGAGCTCACCCTTAACACGGCCACTCACACTTCAATTTCCTTTCACCGCCACTCACTCTCAGGCTCACCCTATACACCCGCCATCACCAACTCACAATCAGGCTCACCCTTACACGCACTCACACCCACACTCAGGGCTCACCCTTATAAAGCCCACTGCACAAACCCACACTCAGGTCACCCATGTACCCCACTACACACTCACACTTAGGCTCACCTTACACCGCCACTCACACCCACACTCAGGATCACCCTTACACGCCACTTCACACCCACACTCGGCTACCCATATGACCGCCACTCACACTCACACGTAGGCTCACCCTTTAACAGAAACGCACTCAACCTACAACTCAGGCCTTCACCCTTACACCACCACTCACACCACATCCCAGGCTCCACATCTTAATACGCGACTCCCAACTCACACTCAGGCTCACCCCTACAGACCGCACTACAACAAACACTCAGGCTCACCCTTATACCGCCACTCAACTTGCCGCACACTTCAGGCTCACCTTACGAATAAACGCCACTCACACCACACTCGCCTCACCTTGATACCGCACTCACACCAACTCAGGCTTCACCTTACATTGATCCGCCACTCTCACACCCACATTCAGGTAACCCTTAACCGCCACTTCACACCCACACTCAGGCTCACCCTTACACCGGCCAACTCACACCAACTCAGCGCTCACCCCTTAACATGCGCCCCTCACACTCCACACTCAGGCTACCTTAATTACCTCCACTCACATCTACACAATCAGGCTCACCCTTACAGACCGCACTCAACACACACTCAGGCTCACCTTCACACCGCCATCACACCCACACTCAGGCTCACCTACACCGGCCACTACACCACACTCAAAGGCTCTCCCTTATACCGCCACTCAATCTACAGCAATCAGGCTCACCCTTTACACATGCATCACACCCACACTCCGGCTCACCCTTATAACGCGCCATCACACCCACACTCAGGCTCACCCTTACACGCCACACACACCCACTCACACTCAGGCTACACCCTTACAACGCAACTCACACCCACACTCAGGGCTCACCCTTACACCGCCATCACACCCACACTCAGGCTCACCTTATAGCCGCCCACTCAACTCCACAACTCAGGCACCTACACGCACTTACAGACCACATTCAGGCTCACCCTTACACAAAACCGCGCCACTTCACACCCACACTCAGGCTCACCCTTATACGCACTCACACCCACACTCAGGCTCACCTTCAGCCTGCAACCTCACACCCACATCAGGCCTCACTTCATACTCAATCCACCCAACTCAGGCTCACTTACTACCGCCACTCACATCCACACTTCAGGCTCACCCTTATACCGCATTCAACCACACTCGGCTCACCCTTTCTAACCGTTTACTCAGCACCCAACTCAGGCTCACCCTTATTACCGCCACTCACACCACACTCAGGCTCACCCTTATACCCCATCACACCCACATCTCAGGCTTCACCCTTATAGCGCTCACTCACACCCAACCCTCAAAAACCTCAGGCTCAACCTTCAACCGCCAGCGCACACCACAACTCAGGCTCACCCTTATTACCGCCACTCACGACCCACACTCAGGTCACCCTTACATCACGGCATACACACCCGATTCAGGGCTACCTTACAACCGCACTGCACACCCAACTCAGGTCACCCTTAACCGGCCACTCACACCCACCCTCAGGTTCAACCCTTATACCGCCATCACACTCACACTCAGGCCTCACCCTTACAACGCACTCACACCCACAGCTCAGGCTCCACCTTACACGCCCACTCACACACCCACACTTAGGCTCCCCCTTATACCGCCACTTCACACCCACATCAGGCTCACCCTTTACACCGTTACTCACACCCACCACTCAGCCTCACCCTTTATTACCGCCACTCACACCCACACTCAAGGCTCACCCTCTCTTATCCGCCACTCATAACCCCCACACTCAGGCTCACCCTGTATTACCGCCACTTTCACACCCACACTCAGGCTCACCCTTACACCGCCACGCACCACCCACAACTCAGCTCACCCTTACACCGCCACTCACACCCACACTCAGGCTCACCCTTTACACCGCCACTCCACACCCACACTCAGGCTCACCCTATATACCGCACTCACACCACACTCAGGCTTCACCCTCTACACCGCCCACTTACACCCACATTTACAGGCTTAACCCTTACCCACCGCCACTCAACACCCACCTCAGGCCTCACCCTATACCTCCACTCACCACCCACACTCAGGCTCACCCTTTACACCGCCACTGACACCCACACCTCAGGCCTCACCCTTATACCTCCCACTCACACCCACACTCAGGCTCACCCTTACACGCACTCCAACACCCACACTTAGGGTCACCCTATATTACGCCACTCACACCACACTCAGGCTCAACCCTTTACACTGTACTCACAACCCACACTCAGTGTCCCCTTTATTACCGCCACTGCACACCCACACTCAGGCTCACCCTATACCGCCCTCACACCCACACTCAAGGCTCCCCTTTATACCGCCAACTCACACCCACACTCAGGGGGCTCACCCTTACACCGCCCACGCACACCCACACTCAGGCTCACCCTGTTAATCCGCCACTCACACCCACACTCTGGCTCACCTACACGCCACTCACACCAACACTCAGGGCTTCACCCCTATATACGCCCACCTCCACACTCACACTTCAGGCTTCACCCTTTTACACCGCCACTCACACCCACCACTCAGGCTCACCCTTTATACGCCACTTTACACCCACAACTCAGGCTCACCCTTATACCGCCACTCACACCCACACTTCAGGCTCCCCTTTACACCGCCACTCACACCCACATTCAGCTCACCTTACACGCCACTCACACCCACACTCAGGCTCACCCTTTCACACCGCCACTCACACCCACACTCAGGCTCACCCTCGTATACCTCCACCTCACCATCTTACCAACAATCAGGCTCACCCTTACCACCGCCACTCAACCCCACACTAGGCTTCACCCTTACACCGCCCACTCACACCCACACTCAGGTCACCCTTACACCGCCACTCACACCCACACTTCAGGCTTCACCCTCTATACCGCCACTCACATTCTACACAATCAGGCTTCACCCTTACACCGCACTCACACCACACTCAGGCTTCACCCTTATACCGCCACTTCACACCACACTCAGGCTCACCTTACACCGCCACACACACCCACACTTCACACTCAGGCTCACCCTTACCACCGCCACTTCACACCCACACTTCATGCTCTACCCTTACCACCGCACTCAACACCCACACTCAGGGGCTCACCCTTATACCCGCCACTCACACCCACACTCAGAGCTCACCCTTACACCGCCATTTACACCCACATTCAGGCTAACCCTTACACCGCCACTCACACCCACACTCAGGCTCACCCTTATACCGCCACTCACACCCACACTCAGGCTCACCCTTACACCGCCACTCACACCCACACTCAGGCTCACCCTTATACCTCCACTCACACCCACACTCAGGCTCCCCTGTACACCGCCACTCACACCCCACCACTTAGGTTCACCCTTATTACCGCCACTCACACCCACACTCAGGCCTCACCCTTTACACGCTACTCACACCCACCACTCAGGCTTAACCTTATACCGCCACTCACCACCCAACACTCAGGCTCACCCTCTATACCGCACTCACACCAACCTTCGGCTCACCCTTTGCCGCCACTCACAACCCACACTTTCAGGCTCCACCCTTACCCGCCACGCACACCCACACTCAGGCTCACCCTTATCGCCACTCACACCCACACTTTCAGGCTCACCCTTACACCGCCACTCACAACCACACCCTCAGGCTCACCTTATTACCGCCACTCACACTCACACTCAGGCTTCACCTCTTACACCGCCACTCACAACACACTCAGGGCTCACCCTTATTACCGCCACTTTCCACACCCACACCTCAGGCTCACCCTTACCAACCGCCACTCAACACCAACACCTTCAGGCTCACCCTTTATACCGCCACTCACACCACACTCAGCTCACCCTTACACCGCCCACTCACACCCCACACTCAGGGGCTCACCCTTACACTGCCACTCACACCCACACTCAGGCTCACCCCTTTTATACGCCACTCACACCCACACTCACACTTAGCTCACCCTTACACCGCCACTCACACTTACACTCACTCTCAGGCTCCACCCTTACACCGCCACTCACACCCACACTCAGGACTCACCCTTATACCGCACTCACACCCACACTCAGAGCTCACCCTTGCACCGCCACTCACACCCCAACACTCAGGCTCACCCTTATTACCGCACTCACACCTCACACTCAGGGCTCATCCCTTACACCGCACTCACCACCCACACTCACACTTAGGCTCACCCTTACACCGCCACTTTCACACCCACACTCAGGCTTCCACCCTTTACCCGCCACTCACACCCACACTCATGGCTTCACCCTTACACTGCCACTCACACTCACACTCAGGCTCACCCCTACACCGCCACTCACACGACACCCAGGCTCACCCTTTATTACCGCCACTCACACCCACACTCAGGCTCACCCTTATACCGCCAGTCACACCCACAAACTCAGCGCTCACACTTATACCGCCACTACACATCCCACACTTCAGGCTCACCTTACACCGCCAACACACACCCAACACTCAGCTCCCCTTTATACCGCCACCCACACCCACACTCAGGCTCACCCTTACACCGTCCACTCACACCCACTCAAATCAAGGGCTCACCCTTATACCGCCACTCACAACCCACACTCAGCTCACCCTGTATACCGCCACTCACACCCCACACTCAGGCTCACACTTACACCGCCACTCACCACCCACACTCCGGCTCACACTTACCCGCCACTCACATCTACACTTCAGGCTCACCCTTACACCGCCACTCACACCCACTTCTCAGGCTCACCCTGTACACCTCCACCACACCCACACTTCAGCGCTCACCCTTACACCGCCACTCACACCCACCACTCAGGCCTCACCCTTATTACCGCCACTTACATCTACACTCAGGGCTCAAACACCTTACCACCTAGCCACTTCACACCACACACTTCAGGCTCACCCTATATACCGCCACTCACACCCACACTCAGGGCTTCACCCTTAGCCACCGCCCACACACACCCCACACTCACACTCAGGCTCACCCTTACACCGGCCCACTCACACCCACACCTCAGGCTCACCCTTACACCCCACTCACACCCACACTCAGGCTCACACCCTTACACCCGCCACTCACACCCACACTCAGGCCTCACCCTTATTTTACCGCCATCACATCTACACAATCAGGCTTCAACCCTTACACCGCCACTCACACCCACACTCCAGGCTCCACCTATATACGCCACTCACACCCACACTCAGGCTCACCCTTACCACCGCCACACCTAACCCACACTCACACTCAGCGCTCACCTATATACGGCCACCCACCAACCCACACTCAGGCTCACACTTACACCGCACTCACACCCACACTCAGGCTCCACCCTAACACCGCCACTCACACCCACACTTCAGGCTCCACCCTCTGTATACCGCCCACTCACACCCCACTCTCAGCTTACCCTTACACCGCCACTCCACACCCACCACTCAGGCTCACCCTTTTTTTAAAAAACCCCCCCCCCCCAAAAACCCGCGGGCCCCAAAACTTTCCCAAAAAACAAACCACACTTCAGGCCTCACCCTCTTATACCGCCACTTCACATCTAACACTCAGGCTCACCCTTACATCCGCCACTCACACCCACACTCAGGCTCACCCTCTATACCGCCATCACTCCCACACTCAGGCTCACCCTTACACCGCCACACACACCCACCACTCACACTCAGGCTCACCCTTACACCGCCACTCACACCCACACTTCAGCGCCTCACCCTTACACGCCACTCACACCCACACTCAGGCTCACCCTTTACACCGCCCACTCACACCCACACTTCAGGTAGGATCACCTTATAACGCCACTCACATCTACACTAATCAGGCTCACCCTTACACCCGCCACTTCACACCCCCAACACTTCAGGCTCACCCTCATTATTACCGCCACTCACACCCACACTCAGCTCACCCTTACACGCACACTCACACCCACACTTCACCCCACTCAGGGCTTACCCTTACACCCGCCACTCACACCCACACTCAAAGGCTCACCCTCTACACCGCCACTCACACCCACACTCAGGCTCACCCTATATACCGCCACTCACACCCACACTCAGGCTCACCCTTATACCGCCCACTCACACCCACACTCAGGCTCACCCTTACCACCGCCCACTTTACACCCACACTCAGGCTAAAACCCTTACACCGCCACTCACACCACACTCAGGCTCACCCTTATACCGCCACTCACACCCACAACTCAGGCTCACCCTTACACCGCCAACTCACACCCACCACTCAGGGCTCCCCTTAGACCTCACTCACACCCACACTCCAGGCTCACCCTTAACCCGCCACCTTCACACCCACACTCAGGGCTTCAACCCTTTAGCCACTTCACACCCACACTCAGGCTTCACCCTTACACCGTACTCCACCCCACACCTCAGGTCCACCCTAATATACGCCACACTCACACCCAAACTCAGGCTCACCTAATATACCGCACTCACGTCACCACACTCAGGCTTCACCCTTTTTACACCGCCACTCACACCCACCACTCAGGCTCACCCTTACACGCCACTCCACACCACACTCAGGTCACCCTTATTACCGCAACTCACACCCACACTCAGGCTCAACCCTTTACACCGCCACTCACACCACACTCAAGCGCTCACCTTATACGCACTCACACTCACTCTCAGGCTCACCCTTACACGCCACTCACACCCACACTTTAGGCTCACCCCTCTTATTACGCACTCACCACCCACACTCAGGCTCACCCTTACACCGCCACTCACCACCCACACTCAGGCTCACCCTGTTATACCGCCACTCACACCCAACACTTCAGGCTCACCCTTACACCGCCACTCACACCCACACTCAGGCTCACCCTTATACCGCCACTCACACCCACACTCAGGCTCACCCTTAAACCGCCACTCAACACCCCACACTCAGGCTTCACCCCTAAACTACCGCCCACTCACACCCACACTCAGGCTCACCCTTACACCGCCACTCACCACTTACACTCACACTTAGCTCACCTTACACCGCCCTCACACCCACACTTCAGCGGGCTCACCCTATTTACCGCCACTTCACACCACACTCAGGCTCACCTCTTACACCGCCACTCACACCCACATTCGGGCTCACCCTCTAGATTATTACGCCACTCACACCCACACTCAGGCTCACCCTTATACCGCCACTCACACCCACACTCAGGCTCACCCTTATACCGCCACTCACACCCACACTCAGGCTCACCCTTAAACCGCCACTCACACCCACACTCAGGCTCACCCTTACACCGCCACTCACACCCACACTCAGGCTCACCCCTTATACGCCACTCCACACTCACACCTTCAGGGCTCACCCTTACAACACCGCCACTCACACCACACTCACACCTTAGGCTCACCCTTACACCGCCACTCACACCCACACTCAGCTCATCCCTTACCACGCCACTCACACCCACACCAGGCTCCACCCTTACACTGCCACTCACCACTCACACCCACTCTCAGGTCACCCTTATACCGCCACTCACACCCACACTCGGCTTCAACCCTTATTACCGCCACTCACCCCACCACACCACTCAGGCTCACACTTACACCGCCCACTCACACCCACACTCAGGCTCACCCTTACACCGCCACTTCACACCCACACTTCAGGCATCACCCTTATTACCGCCCACTCACACCCACCACTCAGGCTTCACCCTTCCACCGCCACACACACCACCACTCACACTCAGGCTCACCTTTAACACCGCCACTCACACCACACTCAGGCTCACCCTTACACCGCCACTCACACCCACCTCAGGCTCCCACCCTACACCGCCACTTTCACACCCACACTCAAGGCACACCCTTATACGCCACTCACACCCACACTCAGCTTCACCCTTATACGCCACTTCACCCCCACAACTCAGGCTCACCCTTACACGCCACTCCACACCACACTCAAGGCTCACCCTTACCATCCGCCACTCACAACCCACAACTCAGGCTCACCCTTACACCGGCCACTCACACCCCACACTCAGGCTCACCTCTTACCACCGCCACTCACACCCACTTCAGGGCTCACCCTATATACCGCCACTCACACCCCCACCCTCAGGCTCACCCTATTATACCGCCATCAACACACACTCAGGCTCACACTTACACGCCCACTCACACCCACACTTCAGGCTCACCCTTTACCACCGCCACTTTCACACCCACACTCAGGCTTCACCCTTATACCGCCACTCACACCCACACTCAGGCCTCACCCTTCCACGCCACACACACCCACACTCACACTTCAGGCTCACCCTTACAACCGCCACTCACACCCACACTTCAGGCTCACCCTTAACACCGCCACTCACACCCACACTCAGGCTCACCCTTTACACGCCACTCACACCCACACCAGCGCACACCCCTTATACCGCGCTCACACCCACACTCGGCTCACCCTACACCGCCACTCACCCCCACACTCAGCTCACCCTTACACGCCACTCACACCCACACTCAGGCTCACCCTTTTACACCGCCACTTCACACCCACCACTCAGGCTCACCCCTTACACGCCACTCACACCCACACTCAAGGCCCCCTTATACCGCCACTCACACCCACACTCAGGCTCACCCTTTACACCGGGGCCGGGGCCCCACCTTTCACAACCCCACATCAGGCTCACCCTTACTACCGCAAACTCACACCCCACACTCAGGCCTCCACCCTACACCGCCACTCACACCCCACACTCAGGCTCACCCTTACACCGCCACTCACCACTCACACTCTAGCGCTCACCCTACACCTGGCCACTCACACGACACCCAGCGCTCACCCTTATTACCGCCACTCACACCCACACTCACGGCTCACCCTATTCCATTCCACACCCACACCAGGACTCACCCCTGTTATTACCTGCCACTTCACACTCACACTCAGGCTCACCCTTACACCGCACTCACACCCACACTCAGGGCTCACCCTTATATACCGCCACCACAACCCACACTCAGGCTCACCCTTACACTGCCACTCACACCCACTCTCAGGCTTCACCCTTATACCGCACTCACACCCCACACTCAGGCATTCACCCTTACCCACCGCCACTCACACCCCACACTCAGGCTCACCCTTATACCGCACCCCAACACCCAACACTCAGGCTCACCCTTACACCGCCACTCACACCCACTCTCAGGCCTCACCCTACCCTATACCCCGCCACTCACACCCACACTCAGGCTCACCTTTATCACACCCGACAACCTCACACCCACCCCCACTCAAGCCGAGCTACACCACTCAGTACAACCGCACCAAACTCACACCCACAACTCAAAAGGACCTCACCCTAATACACGCCCACTCACACCCACACTCAAGGCTACACCCTTATACCGCACTCACACCCACTTCTTTCAGGCTCCACCCTTACACCGCCCACTCACAACCCACACTCAGGCTCACCCTTACACCGCCACTCACACCCACCACTTCAGGCTCACCCTGGTGTTAACGCCACTCACCAAATTTTCTTTAAACCCCACTCAGGCTCCACCCTTACACCGCACTCACTCCCACACTCAGGCTTCACCCTTTATTACCGCCACTCACACCCACACTCAGGCTCACCCTTACACCGCCACACACACCCACACTCACACTCAGGCTCACCCTTACACCGCCACTCACACCCACACTCAGGCTCACCCTTACACCGCCACTCACACCCACACTCAGGCTCACCCTTACACCGCCACTCACACCCACACTCAGGCTCACCCTTACACCGCCCACTCACACCCCAACCACTCAGCACCACCCTTATACCCGCCACTCACACCCACCCCTCAGCTCACCATTATACCGCACTCACACCCACACTTCAGCCCTCACCCTTACACGCCACTCACACCCACACTAGGCTCACACTATACACCGCCACTCATCACCCACACTCAGGCTCACCCTTAACACCGCCACTCACACCCACAACTCAGGCTCAACCCTTATACGCCACTCACACCCACACTCAGGCTCACCCTTACACCGCCACTCACACCCACACTCAAGCTCACCCCCTAACATATACCGCCACTCCACAACCCACCAAACTCAGCGCTCAACCCTTACACCGCCACTCACACCCACACTTCAGCGCTCACCCTTTATACCGCGCCACTTCACACCCACACTCAGCTCACCTATTACCGCACTCACACCCACTCTCAGGCTTCCACACTTTACACGCCACCTCACACCCACACTCAGGCTCACACTTACACCGCCACTCACACCCACACTCAGGGCCCTTCACCATTAATTACCGCCACTCACACCCACTCTCAGGCTCCACCCTTACACCGCCACTCACACCACAGCGCACTCAGCTCACCCTTACACCGCACTCACACCCCCACACTCAGCTCACCTTATACCGCCACTCACACCCACACTCAGCTTCACCCTTACACCGCCACTCACACCCATCACTCTAGGCTCATCCCTTATACCGCCACTCACACCACAACTCAGGCTCACCCTTACACCGCCACTCACACCCACACTCAGGGCTTCACCCATTATACCGCCACTCACACCCACACTCAGGGCTCACCCTTATGCCGCCAAACTCACACCCACACTCAGGCCTCACCCTTACACGCACTCCCAACCCACACTCAGGTCAACCCTTACACCGCCCCACCTCACACCCACACTATCAGGGCTCACCCTTATACCGCCCACTCACACCCACCTCAGGCTCACCCTGATATTACCCGCCACTCACACCCCCACACTCAGGCTTCACCATATACCGCCACTTCACACCCACAACTCAAGGCTCACCCTTACAACCGCCAACTCACAACCCACTACTCAGTGCTCACCCTTATACCGCCACTCACACCACTCTCAGGCTCACCCTTACACCGCACTTCAACAACCCACACTCAGGCTCACCCTTTACACCGCCCTCACACCCACACTCAGGCTCATCCCTATATACGCCACTCATCACCCACACTTCAGCTCACCCTATTACCGCCATGCATGCTCTCACAGGTGACCTCCTAAGCCGTTTTGTTCATTGTGTAGTCAAGTGGGTCAACAGCAGCCTTGTAGCTGCCCAAACCATTTGGAACGAGCTTTGGAAAAACAAACCACCGCTATTCAGTGGAGGGGCATCCAGTTTCCCATCAACAACAACCTGGGCCTCGTCCTTAATGAACCGTGAGCCATCATCAACACAGAGCCGCTTGGAAAGTTTGCAGGCGGACGTTGGAATATATGGTGGGCATCACATCCAATCAGCAGAGTTCACATTTGAAAAAAGTGGGTGTCATCAATGAGATGCAGCATTGGAGGAGGCAGGGGCCTGTGTATATCTGTGGTAATGCTGGGGGTAAGATATTTTGGTGTGTGCTGTGTGTGGGGGGGGGGGTGGGGGGGGCGGGGGGTGATGTGGCCTTGAGTATATTGTGGCCCAATGTGGTAATGTTATTTTGGTGCATGTGGTGTGGGTGGGGTGTTGTGGATGGGTGGGGGTGGCGTTGGGGGGGTGGAGGGGGGGGAGGGGTAAGAGGTTGGCATTTGTATATCTCTGTGGCAATGCTGCGGGGCCGTTGCTTCTTTCTTCTTTCGTGAAGCTTATGAAGATTATCGATCTGCATTGCGTGCTGAAAAGAGAAGCAGAAATCATGTGAAGGCGCATGGCTTTCCATGTAAAGGCAACAACACAAACAGGGACAGATTCTCGGCTTTGCACACCTGCTGGTTTTCATTTGTATGCCACAGTCCTGTTACAGGGACAATTCTTTGCAACATGATACACCCATTAAGGCAAATAACTATTTGATGGAGTAGAGCGAATTCGAGAAGTGGTGTGTGCGTCGTGCGAGCTTGCGCTGTCGCCAGCCAGCCAGAAAGAGTGGGTAATTGGACCACGCCTTCCCGCCACAATCTTACCCACAACCCGCCCGCACCTACCCACCCCACCCACCGTGCCCCACCCACACCCCCCATGGGGTTGCAGATATCCCGAAGGAAATTGCGCAGCCAAAGTGACGATTTGCCAATGCTTTAGAAATAAACAAAAATATCAATGGCAATGGCAAATGCCAACCCCTGGTCTGTAAACATAACACACTGTTTACCGTTAAGGTGCAAAGTCCTTCAGCCCATCCCGGCTTACCCATGGACTGTAACATAACACACACACGGCCACAGTAGGGCAAGTCCCTTTAGCCCATCCGGCCTACCCATGCACTGTAACATACATCACACACGGCCACAGTAGGGCAAGCCCTGTAGCCTTTTGCGGCTACCCCTGGACTGTTAACATACACACACACACTGTCCTCAGTTGGGCAAGTCCCTTTACCCCTGGACTGTAAAATGCATTGTGCCTTACACATACAACCATGGCTACATACCATATGGCACTAACATTTTTCTCTACTTCCTACTTCTCAGGAAGTTGAAGCAGGGCGTGCTGGGGATATTGTTGCTGCCATCCACCTTGAAAGCAACCACTGCCCAATTTGGGGTGGCTTGTATGCCACTTGCTGCGAGGGGCGGAGTACTTGGAGATTACAGATTGGATAATTCCATATACCATCGATTATCACGGCGTACACCCAATTACTGTTGTTCGATATCATGAAAACCCGCATCAGTACTTTCCATGTGGATATTGAGTACGAGGCTTTGTACTGTCACAATACTATGGGCTAGCCCCAGCGGCATGCAGCGATGAGAATTCAAACACATGCAACAATCTCAGAGGGAACACAGCCGTTGGTGGTGCGGGGGGAGCCATCACTTGGAGCAGCTGGGTGTTGTCAACAATCTCTTGGTGACTCTGGCGTTCTACGCCAGATGATATGGTAGGTTTCCCACGCCTCCACACACAACAGGCCTGCAACAATCCCGCCAAACCGCACGGCCCCCACCACCCTCCACACCCCACAACACCTCACACCCCAACCTCCATGGCCCATGGCCTACACACCCCACTTTGCCCCCACACCCCACACCTTATATCCCACGGCCCATGGCCCCCACACCCCATTTATTGTGACTCTGGGTCTACGCAGCCATGATCCAATTGGCGTAGGTCTTCCCACACCCCACGCCCAACCGGGCCCGCCCACAAACCCGCCCACCGCACGGCCCTCACACCCCACCTCCCATGGCCCATGGCCCTTTACCACCATCCCCTGCCCCCACACCCTTACATCCCACGGCCATGGCCCCCCACCACCCCATTTCTTGTGAACATTCTGGGTCAACACAGATGATCATCGTAGCGTAGTAGGCCCACAAGTATGGTGTGGCAAAAAGATTCCCACGGAATGGCTCAATGGGCCCTGAGCTCCTAGAATGGACTTGGCGCCGTTTGAATCCCCCACGGGGGTGGCAACGTAAAGTGTTCTGCGGTCGCTTGTCAACCGCCAAGGGTTAGCTTTTCCAGGTAAAAGTTTACAGCCCGTTTTCTCTTTAACCGCCTCTAAGGACAGGGACTCCCTTAATACACGGGCCCCCACCCAGGGCGTTATCATTTTACCTTTAATGCGTATGCAAAAAAAAAACCCTTCCACGGTTCTGGGTTGGACATTCAAGCAGGGGGGCCCTAGTTTGTCTAAATTGTTTTTTCTTTACATTATTTTTCAAAAAAGCCCCCCCAAATTATTTAATTGTAATACGTGGCGGCCAAAAATTGGAATTTTTGGCTTAGACAAAAGGTTTGATAAAATTATAAAAGCTTTTAAGGGGGGCAAAAAAGGGGAGGGTTTTGCGAAAGCTTTGGAAATCGTTTTCGAAAGGTTGGGTTTTTTCATTTTTTTTTTAAAAATTTTTTTCCCTGGGCGGGGGGGTATATAGTGTTATTTTGGTTGAACCCGGCACCGTTGTAGTCGTCGGATGTGTGCTGCTGTGTGGGTGGGTGTGTGTTGTGTGGGGGGGGCGGGGGTCTTTAGTGGGGGGGGATGAGTGTGCGTGTGTGCGGGGCGGGTATCTGTGGTTTGTTGGTTGTCTTTTGGGGGGAGGGGGGGGAGGATATTGTTTTAAGAAGCTTGCAACTCGTTGAAGTAGTCATTAACCTGGCGGGGTATATAGTGTGTTTTGTGGGTGTGTGGTGTGTGTTGGCTGTGTGGAAGGTGGGTGTGGCGTTGTGTGTGTCGTGTTGGGGGGGGGCCAGGGGGGTCTTAGTGTGTGTTGAGTGGTGGGTGTGCGTGTGGTGTGGATTAGTGTTGTTTGTGGGGGGGGGGGTGGGGGTGGGGGGTAGTTGTTAAGAAGACTGAACTCGTTTTGACAGTGTCGTAATCTCTGCCTAGTCTGGCTAATGCCGATTGCACAAGCTGGCATGTGTTTTTAATGTCTGGTCTAACTTGACTAGTGGTAACATGCTGCCAGTCAGCAATTCGGCTGCTTACTGTTTGGCAGAGTAAACATAATCCAGCAACATGTGCTCATCATCATCATCATCATCATCATTCATCTCATCATATCATCATCATAACATTCTCACCCCCTGGTGTATAAGGTCAACACCAACACAAGATGATCCACCCTGCCTTGCAGCACATGGACTGGAATGAGGTCAAGAAGGCTTTGACCCGTCATTGGCCACGACGCTCAACAGTTGCACAATATTTTTATCCAGCCCAAAGAGCCGTACAGTACGCCCTACCCCAATGATTCTTGAATACACCTCGGAGCAACCGAGTTGCACTTCAATATCATTGTTGGGATCTGTATGGACAGCCAAACAACAGCACTGTAGTACAACCCAAAGAACTAGAGCATTTTGTGACCTTCAGTGCTCCTAAAGACACAGCTGAATAGCTGGATCTGGTCACACACGTATCGTTGAGGCAAGTCCCAATGTTTGTGCTTGCTTGTGCTACTGCTGATGATATTGGGATATAGTAGTTGTGGTGCTGTTCGTGCTGCTGCTGATGGATGATGATGTTTGGGATGTGTGGTGTTGCGTGCTACGGGATCCGGAGAACACACAAGTATCATGATGCAAGTCCCAATATTGTGCTGTTTGTGTGCTGTCTGCTGATGTTTGGGATGGAGTAATTGTGTGCGTGCTAATGCCCTAGGTAGCCAGATAAACTTTGGAGGTCAAGGAATTGACAAGACCTTGCATAATTTGATGATTCATACTCAAGGAACTCACCCTGCTGTTAAAACTGCAGATCAGCACTCCCAAGGGGAAATGTCTCGAGCAAACCTTCAGCTTCTTTTCGTCCCCAGGGGACGGTTCGGTCCCATATCTAAGTTTTCCGTGAGCTATAATCGTGCTTAGCGAACCCACAAACAATCAAACTTCTCTATGTCGGCCATGCAAGTCTGGGGAGTTCAACCGGACTGGATGGTGGCTATCAATGTCTTCCTATGTGACGGCTGGATTTTCGAAGTGTCGACACCTATGACGATAGTTCAAAATGCCAGGTGAGCATATTACAATATATTTGCATATTCAATTATATTTGTGCATTACATTGTATTTGTGCATGACAATATATTTGCATATTAAATCAATTTGTAATTAAATCATATTTTCATATCTAAAATTATATTGTGCATACAATGATATTTGCATATTAAAGTATATTTGCGCTTACTTATATTGCACTATAACATTATATTTGCACGTTACATTGTATGTGCATATTACTTATATGACATGTTAGCATTAATTTGTATGTACAGGCTATAGTGACCCCAAAGACAAGCTCCAAACCACACATCCTCACTGGCCAATGTCATCGTAGTTTGGCGATCGAGGATAGGCACGTCCCTTATAGCCAAAGTGAGTAATCCATGACTAAAACATTCACATGGCGCCGTAGCTCAAGGGATGCATCAGGCTTTTATTTTTGTCTTTTAGCAGCTTCTAAGCAGCTCCCCAAGCCAGCAACTAAAACACACCCCAGCAGTTAAGCAGTTATGGACACTTTTTCTTCGGCTTTCTAAGTGCATAGGTTTATTAGGGTTTGCCAGATAGCCAGTCAGTGAGACTGCGGAATAATCAGCCTTCTAAAGTGCACTAATCCCCGTTCAACAGATGCTCAATGGCAGAGCTCCTAGAACGACGTTGAATTCCCTACGGCCTGAAGTGTGCGCTGTCCAACCGCCATGATAGTTTTGTCAGGAAAGTAGCAGCCCTTTCCTACCGCCATAAGACAGGCTCCTTTAATTCACGCCGCAGACGTTCACTCATTACTTATTTGAAGGCACTAGGTTTCATTTAGGTTTTGCCGGATAGCCAGTTCATGGACTCAAGAAGCTGCTTCTATTGTAGCATGAAAATAAAAGCTGTGCCGGATACATCATGCATGTTTCTGGTCAGCCTTCTGAACTCAAGAATGGCCAATGCATGACTGATTCGGAATTCAATTTGGAATTAAGTATTTGTTGCTCAATGAAAATTGAATTTCAAGCGATATGTATAATCTCTATGTCTCTGTCCATTTGTTTTATAAATATATGAGGTATTGTCCATCCTTCAAAGGAAACCCATGTTACAAGATGGACAACTAAACTCCCAAACACACACAGATTTTACATAAACTCCCTCCTCTATCCGCCCCACCACCACCCCATACCCACACCAACTTTACCCCCTACCCTCTCATCATACACAGTTAGAGCTTGCTTGCTGGTATTCGGACCCACCCCACCCCACCCCACCCCACCCCACCCCACATACAGGCCCACACAGCGCACACACACACACCACCACCACACCACACCATACCCAGCAACCAATACTTGTATAACCCTCTATCATTCCACAGTTAGACATGCTTGCTGTATTGCACTCCCCTCCCCACCCACCCACCTCACCACCAGTCACCATACACACATCTCGTACACGGTTACCCTCCCATCTTCCACAGTAGAGCTTAATCTGTTATTTTCCAACTCAATCCCTCTACAACACCCACCGATTGTCATCCATAACAACCACAGTCCCACCATACCACCACATCACTTACCAAACCTTCCACACTAGCTCGTCCTACCAACCGCATTGTTTCTCAAATTGCCTCATCTACTTCTCACATGGTACGTACTGTTGACCAACTTCTGTGCCCTTTGTCCTAGCTGCGAGTACATCCATACCTCACACTCTCCTACACACGTCCCCCACTACTCTACGAGCGCACAGGAGAGCGGAGACCACAGGCCCTGCACGCAGTCAGTGTATAGACTACACCATACACAATACTCCACCCGTACACTAATCCGCACTACTGTTTACCATTTGTCCGTTCGTCCATACTGACCGTGATGAAGCCGACATGTCACCAACGGCCTCGTAACTAACTCGCTTCCGTTGCTCACCTGCGGCACCCTGTCGCTCCCATCGCGATCAACTCTCCGCCAATTTTTAGCGTCGCAAAGGCGACGCGCTGTCATCGAACACTTGTGACGTACATGGCACACAAGGGTGCCCCAAGGAACGCATCCTGGTGTCTTCCGGGTATGCTCCCCCAATCATTGTTTGAAAGGAATTGGAGTGGATGGCCCACCAAGGCCTCAAACTGATATATGTATAGGATAGATACATTGCACTTGCAATGATGTTAAAAATGTAAATAGATTTATTTAGATATTTATGTATCTCTTGAGGTACATATTTATTTAGATGTTTATGTATCTCTGAGATACATATTTATTTAGATGTTTATGTATCTCTGAGATACATATTTATTTGGATGTTTATGTATCTCTGAGATACATATTTATTTAAATATATTTGGGGTGTGTAGAGGGTATATTTTTAATGACTCGTATTTACAAATATGTACTCTATTTTAAAATGTGAATTGTTTTCACCACCACATACAAGGAGTGCCCAAGGAAGCGACTTGTGTGATCCGACACAACCACCTCAGTCCCAACGCAGATCAACTGCCATCATTGTGCCGGATGATGGTCTCTTCAACAGCAAGGTCCTTTCAGTGTCCGAACTGTATGAGTGCACTCGAGGAATTCATGCACATATGACGGCCGCCATGATCGAATCGTTGACTCAATTACCAGAATAGGCCATTTCTCGAGATCCTAGCGTTGTGAGTGATTCACTTTACTACCCAGCATGCAAGGGATGTTACTTGTGTTTCTGCGCGGGCAAATCCCGGAAATATGGTTTGTATACATTTCTCACAAGATAAATACATGTATGTATTTTATATGCAATTAATTATTTAATAGCATTCATAATCTGTATACATTTAAATATTGTATATCGATTCTCATGGAATCAGCATGAGAGTGATTCACTTTTATTTCTCGAGATCCTAGCATTCGAATGATTCACTGTTATTGATCGTATTGCACTGTTTTGTTCCTTGTGAGATGGCAGGACACCGACCCCACCCAGCCAGGGGTACTACAGAAACGCGGGTATTACAACGCGCGATTTGGAGCACGCTTTTTTGAGCCCCATCACACTTTTGCAGCGCAGATTTTTCAACACCTCGTTTTTTTGCACTACAAAGTATGACCATTTTGACTTTTGTGCGCTTAAAGCTCCGCTTGACGAATTTGAACAAAATGTAGTACCTGTACCCAGACCCCTCATCAAAAATGGTGGTATCAAAGTGTTTTTCAGGTCCCAGGGTCCCGGTCCCTGGGCAAACCAGAAGGGATTTCAAATTACTTTACTTTTCAAATTCTTACTTGGACAGTCCAATGCTTTGAAAGCTCTTATACTCTGTTGTGGCAAGGCAGAAATACTTTGGGAGGTGAAGCATGATTGGTTTTTTAGCTGTTGCTTAATCCTCCCATGCTCTTCTTCAGCGGCCGGTGTCAAAACCTGACCAACATTCTTCGCGGAGCCCCCTCTTCAAGGGGGCTGGCACATTTTTGGCGGAGCCTCCCCGTCAGGGTTCCACCTGCACCTGTCGCTCCGTCGCAAACTCTCTCCGCCAATTATTAGCTTCGCAGTCGACACCTTACCAACATTTTATGAAGTAATTCTTGTAGTATAATTGTGCCCAATCACTGGATGTAGTATAATTGTAGTATAAGCTGGTAGTATAATTAGTATAATTGTAGTATATATTGTGCCCATCACTGGATTGTAGCGAGTAGAGAAGCTAGTCACAGCGACAAAGAGCACAACAAACGGGCTAAAAGAATTTTTCTTCACAAAAGCAGGGGCACTTTTTTGTGGCAATATATTTGCGAACTTATATGTGGATGGATAGATGGTGCTGTGTTGTATGGAATGATCAATGGACTGTAGTGAGAGTAAGCACTCAAGCTACATATGAAAGCAAACACCATTAATGATTGGTCCATTAAGAGCTAGATGTATAAACGGTGACTTAAGCTAGCTCCGGCTTACGCTATGGTGGCCTTAACTTCACGTCCTGTGAGTAACTGTATTACACGGATGTAACAATTTCAATTTCACTTTCAACTTCTGGATATATTTGCCATACTGGGCTTAACAGGAAGCACTTATAATTTTGTTATAATTTATTTCGGCACCCTTTCCATCGAAAGGGAAAAGGGTTAAGATTCCCTTACCTGGACAAGGCGGCTGACAGTAACGTAAGTGAACGGGGAGACGTCGGTAATTCCGTCCTGGAAGAGTTCTGTTTTCTTTTTAACAGCTCGAATCATGAAGGGTGCATTATGGGTTTCCGCAGGGGTGCATGGAAAGAGTGCCAAAGACCGGCCGGAACCAGACCCACCTACCAGGGTACTACATGACATGTGCTATTGCGCTCTAGCATGCAAGGTTTTGAAGCCCGACTGCACGATTGACACAGTTTTTTAAACCCCCTCTAGGCGCAGTGCTCAGATGTCAGCTTTCAGTTGAGTCGAAAGCGCAACACAACAGGAAGCAGTTGCATCAAAAGCGCAACCCAAAATTGCAAAATGACAAAAATTGCAAAAATGACAAAATGTAGTCACCCTGCCCCCCTACATGTGAAGCTCATGACTGGGTACATTTTGTACATTTTGTACCCTGCCCCCTTCATGTGTAAGCTCATGACTGGGTTACATTTTGTACCCCTGCCCCCTACATGTGAAGCTCATGAACTGGGTACATTTTTGTACATTTTGTACCCTGCCCCTACATGTGAAGCTCCATGACTGAGGTACATTTTGTACATTTTGTAGCCCTGCCCCCGTGTTATGTGTAGCTCATGACTGGGTTAGCATTTTGTACCTGCCAATCACCCCTACATTGTGAAGCTCATGACTGGGTACATTTTGTACATTTCGTACCCTGCCCCCTTCATGTGTAGCTCATGACTGGGTACATTTTGTACCCTGCCCCCTTCATGTGAATCTCATGACTGGGTACATTTTGTACCCTGCCCCCTTCATGTGTAGCTCATGACTGGGTACATTTTGTACATTTTGTACCCTGCCCCCTTCATGTGAATCTCATGACTGGGTACATTTTGTACATTTTGTACCCTGCCCCCTTCATGTGAATCTCATGACTGGGTACATTTTGTACATTTTGTACCCTGCCCCCTTCATGTGTAGCTCATGACTGGGTACATTTTGTACCCTGCCCCCTACATGTGAAGCTCATGACTGGGTACATTTTGTACATTTTGTACCCTGCCCCCTACATGTGAAGCTCATGACTGGGTACATTTTGTACATTTCGTACCCTGCCCCCTTCATGTGAATCTCATGACTGGGTACATTTTGTACATTTTGTACCCTGCCCCCTTCATGTGAATCTCATGACTGGGTACATTTTGTACATTTTGTACATTTTGTACCCTGCCCCCTTCATGTGTAGCTCATGACTGGGTACATTTTGTACCCTGCCCCCTACATGTGAAGCTCATGACTGGGTACATTTTGTACATTTCGTACCCTGCCCCCTACATGTGAATCTCATGACTGCGCTAACGCTTCAATTGTTGTAATCACCACAGGTACAATGAAGAAGCATATTATGGTGTGCTATGTGCACCTGGGTATCGCGGCGTTGTGTGTAGCATCTGTACGGAGGGATATGGAATATCCTCAACCGGATGCAACAAGTGCATGAGCCCAGCGTGGAGTGTGATCACCTACACCATTGTTTGTATTCTGTCAATCATCCCCTTGGCTCTGTTGTTGAATGTGAGTCACTCATTGGGTATGCTTGTTCGCTATCCTGAAGCTTGTATTTTACTGTTACATAAATACCTGAACCTGGGTGATCAGAACCTGAACCTAGGGGATGCCATTCCGTTTGACAATGGATCCTATGTCTGTGTGTGTGTGTGTGCGTGCGTGTGTGTGTGTGTGCGTGCGTGCGTGACATGATTTGCCTCCTGGTCTGACCTAATCTCTAAACCCTAAACATCTCTGACCTGAACTGGCCGGATCTCAATCCTCTGAAGGCGCATTACAACATGTGTGTGTTCTACACTCCAGGGGTAGCCAAAGAGGGTTAAGGGACTTGCCCAGCTTGTTTTCTTTGAAGCCCTCCTTATTACAAGGCTGGGCAAGTCCCTTCAACCTATTTAGCTACCTCCTGGACTGTAACAAACAACCCAGGGCAGGTCTTAAAGCGCTTGCTAGTAGGCACTCTGGATAGCCTAGAAGTATCTTGGTTATTTGAGAATGTGTACTCAAGCTACTTCTAACTTTGTAGGAAACATAATTGAGCAAACATAATTGAGCAACACCCACCTCATGAGGGTCCACAGTTTAAGGGGGAGAGGGAGGGAGGGTGGGTGTGGGGGGGGGGGTATGTGTGAAGGGGGGGGAGAAGGGAGGGGGGGGGGTAGACATCAAGTCCATGCTGAGGGAGTGTGCCATGTGCCCTGATGATGGCAAGCATTCGTTTGAGGCTATCCCAATTTTAGCTAACATAATTGAGCAACACCCACCTCATGAGGGTCCACAGCAGGGTACTTCAAATGGCCAAATTGGCCAGCGCTTTAGCGCACTTGAAAACAAAAAAATGCGCTTTGTAGTGCAACAAGCGCAAAAATTGCTTGCTGCGCCCACAGGGGGGTGCAAAAAAATGCGCTTAAAGCGCAGAGGGGGTCAAAAAGTCAGCGCTCAAAAGCGCAAAAGCTTGCGCTTTGAATTACCCTGCTCCTCATGAGGGTCCACAGTTGAAGGGACTTGTTCAGCCTGAAGGGGAAACATAATTTAGCAAACATCATCTTCCATGCACACACACACACACACACAGCTACCAACACCCACGAATCGTGCACTAATACCTACACACTCCCATTCACTTCATAACCATAATCGCATGCACCAAACCTAGTCACACACCACACACAAATTGAGCAGCACCCACCTCAAGAGGGTCCACAGTTGAAGGGACTAGTCCAGCCTGGAACAATGAGCTATAGATTCCTAGGAGGGGCAAATTGAAATACACATTTGGCAAACACCACGACGACTATACAATTCATCTTGGGCAATTACACTGGTAAGACAACCAAGACAATTAGACCCGTATGCTGGTCTAATAACATCTACAACCGGTAAATCAACTGGCGACTTGCCCTTTAAAAGCATCAACAACCGGTCGATTTCCATTGTTATTTTGCCAGTGGACATCTGCTGGTAGCTTGCTTATCTGTTTGCCAGTATTATGAATTTGATCCATGTATCTGTGTTTGTATTTCTACTTTTCAGGGGTAGCCAAGTAAGCTAAAGGGACTTTACCAACCTTCAAAACAAGAAAGGCAGTTTACAAAAACAAGCACTGGTGGACTGAGCCCCATACCACTCAATCCATCCCAGGCCGCCAAGAAGGCATCAGAGATGATACACACCGAGGAAAACGAGGAAGGCGGCCTGTCAGAAAGCAGCACCCCACACACACCAGCTTCCACCCAGCCCCCCACCCCACGGCCGCCTGTCAGAAAGCAGCACCCCACACACACCAGCTTCCACCAATCCCCCCACCCTACAGCCCCCCACCCACGGCGGCCTGTCAGAAAGCAGCACCCCACAACACACCAGCTTCCACGCAGCCCCCCACCCCCAGCCCTACCCCACGGCAGCCTGTCAGAAAGCAGCACCCCACACGTGTCAGTGGTATTGGATCCACCCTCATGGGCTGCTCTCACTGGAGAGAGGGGTTCTTTGTCACGAACGGGGCCCTCGAGTATCTTTTGGTCTTTCTTGTCGCGAGCAGGGAGCTCAAGTTTTTCCAGGCGGAGCTATGTGGACAGCCAACAGTTGGGCAGCCCAATAACATCCGGCGTATTGGATGGAGCCCCCTTTACCGCCCCTTCTGCATTTGGTGGAGCCCCCCCCCTCCTCTTCCCCATTGGGTGGAGCCCCCCCCCTCCCGTTCCACATTGGGTGGATCCCCCTCCCCCTCCCCTTCTGCATTGGGTGGAGCCCCCTCCATCCCTCCTTCCGAGTTTGGTGTAGCCCCCTCCATCCCCCTTACGCATTGGGTGGAGCCCTCTCCATCTCCCCTTTCACATTGGGCAGAGCCCCCTCCACCCCCCCTTCCGCACGTCCGCCACCTTCCGCTACCACCCCACAGCTTAAATCGCGCCAGAAGCCCTCCGTGCTTCAAAATTCGAAAAGTGAAAATGGAGCGCTAGCAGGCTGTGTTTACTCCTGTCCAGGTCAGCAAGATGAAGACACGCCCTCTATGCTCCGGCTCCCATCCTCTCGGATTTGTCATACCATCAGAGAGAATGGAGCGGAAGCACGTTTGTCAAGATCTACATCGATAAATAAGCTTCCCCTGAAGCGATGTAGTAGTAGCCTGTCGCGCAGGTCGAAATCTCCAAGTCGAAATCTGCAGATGCCATTCCAAACTAGACAGGAGATCCAGCTGGAGGCTGGTTTCATCGTCCTCTCAGCTACCTGGAAGGTCCTGGTCACCTACCTACAGACCTTATTCATGATGTCCTGGATTGGGCGCTCCAATAATATCCTGCCAGCTGAGCTCTTTGCCATCATGGAGACCCTGCAAGCTTTCTTTGCAAGTGCCTACAACTGGCTCCCGCTGGAATGTGCTCTCCAGGGAAGCTACAGCGTTGACAAGAGGATTTTGGTCATGATCATCACCATCTTCTTCCCCTGGATGGTGTACACAGCCATTGGCTTGTATTATTTGCTCTTCCCTATGATCAATCAGGTATTGATGATGATGATGATGACCCCCAACCCCACCCCACCCCACACATACAACCACACACACACACCACACAAATCACCACCCCACCAACACACCACTCTTCTCTATGATCACTCAGGTATTGATAGGGGTCGGCTATGTTATACAACATTAGTGAATAAATAATATTATATAATATTATATAATATTATATAATTTTAGTCAGACGAGCCGTCTCACCATAATTTCGAATTTATTTGAAACACTTGTATTATCGTGACACTTTAATAATATTAGTTTTTCAAACACTCATTTTAGTTGCTGTTCGCTAGGTATTGATGATGAGGAGGATGAGGAGGTTGAGGATGAATATGATGATGAGGGTGCATGATGAGGATGATGCCAATGATAATGATAACATTTGTCATGGTGCCCTACAGGATTCCAAATGAGCCCGCAGCCTGACGGAGTCAAGGGGGACTTAAAAACATCATAAACGAAACAAAACAAGATAACGATAAACTCATGTTTGTGCCAATCTGTTTGAATTGCTCTTCTAGGCCACTCCACTTCCCTGGCATTGATCAACTCATACTATGTTAAAATCTTTCCCTAACTCACTCGGGTGGTAATGAAAGAGCCTTTTACAAATGTATTATTTGCTCTTCCCTACGATCAATCGGGCAGCCTATCTGATCTCCATAAACAAAACAAGATAACGAAAACCCTTTACGTGTCAATATGTTTGAATTGCTCTTCTAGGCAACCCCACTTTCCTGGCACTGGTCAACCCATCCTAAGTCACTCGGGTGGCAATGAAAGAGCCTTTTACAAATGTATTATTTGCCCCTTCCGATCAATCGGGCAGCCTATCTGATCTCCATCAACAAAACAAGATAACGAAAAACTATTTTTGTGCCAATCTGTTTGAATTGCTCTTCTAGGCCACTCCACTTCCCTGGCATGGGTCAACCCGTACTATGTTAACATCTTTCCCTAACTCACTTGGGTGGCAATGAAAGAGCCTTTTACTCATGCATTATTTGCTCTTCCCTACGATCAATCAGGCAGCCTATCTGATCTCCAAGCTCCGAAACCATGATCCCAAGGGATCCAGGTCCGTGAAGCCCTTCTCCTGGACTGACTACGGATCTAGGATGATCCTGAGCCTCATCATCGTCATCTTCTTCTACTACCCAACCTGGGTCCAAGCCTACTTGGCAATTTTCCTCTGCTACACCGTCAACTTGGATGCTGAGGGAAGCGACACCAAGCGTGCAATCGAGGCCGGCTTGCACACAGGCGCCAGGTATTTATTTCCAATTTACACATGACATGTTTTTGCCTCCCGCGATATGTTTTCGCCTGCCACGATAAGGAGGGGTCCCATTCACTAGCCTTATTATCAAGGATGCTTGCACACAGTCTCTAATTATTTGTTTGTATTTGTTATAAGCCATATTTGTATATATTATATATATATATATATATATATATATATATATATAAAAAGAATATATATATATATATATATATATATATATATATATATATATATATATAAAAAGAAATCATGGTCGTGGTCGCGGTGGTCGTGGTGGTCGTGGTGGTGTCATCATCGCGTGCCCACTTGCCATGGGCGTGCGAAGTGTAACCGACTTGCAACCAACTTTTAGTTCACCCAACTATCAAGTCCCCGCCTAGCGAAATTTTCAAATACCAAAACTGCAGATTCGCCAAGCTAAGCGCACGCGCTCATAGCATGTCTACAACTGCCTTTGATACTATGACGGCAAGACATTTAGAATCAGAAAATCCTCTCCTCGGAGGTCACCAGCCGACCCTCATATGGCTTGGCATGGCGCTCGGAATAATAGCTTTCAGTTCTTCACAGATAATGCGACCATGATGCATGGCAACGGTCCTAATGGACAGGAGGGCCCGCAACACCGCCAGCCAGCGCTCAAAGCGAGCTTGCCAGAGCAAGGAAGACAGGGAAATAGCCAACAAGCGTCGACGTGATGCCCGCGCTGCCCGATCCGAGGAGCTATGTCATGCTGGTAATCTCGCAAGGAGTCAGGAACGAGCTACCGTGCCTGAGGAGGAACAAGAAGCTGCTAACCAATCCAGGCGCGAAGATTATGCTGCCCAGCATGAGGAGTTATGCCAGGATCATAATCAAGCCAGACCTTCATGACGTGATGCTTTTTTTCTCCGTCTGCGAGCGGTGCCACCATTCATCTCACGCATGCGCAATTTTGCCATGCCATCGCATCACATTCGTAGTGATTGGCATCCAGTTGCGATTAATTACCTTTGTTCAGATCGCCATGGCCACTCCGTCCCCCTGGACACTCTCGCGCTTGCCACGCCCATCCCAACTTTGCAAGCTCTTTTCGTTGTATAGAATATGAAGTACGTTGCTGCGATTTTTGCTGTTCTGAGTTGACCGAGTCTCGACTGGGGCACTGTACAAGAAGACGAAGCTGCAGGTTTGTAGCCATGCAATTGCACCGGTCCGGTGTTGTCGGGGTGATCGGAATCTGAGCGTTTGCAATGTTGGTAGGTTCGAAGCACAGCGGGTCCCTCTTTCTGCACGATTGAATCCCACAGGGTGAAGTGAAGGGTACGAGGTAGGGAGAATAAGATTGTGTGTGCGTGTTGGTGGTTGGGGGCAGTGGAGGGTGGGGGGGGGGGGGGTAAGGTGAGAGAAAGAGAGTGCGTGTGGATGGGGTGGGTGAGGGGTAGGGAGAGATCAGGATGGGGGGGAGGGGGGGATGGTATGTGTGTATGACAGGGTGGGAGGCCACACCTGAAGCAGAAGGGGAATAGGTAGGGAGAAGAAGTGTGTGTGTGTGTGGGTTTGGGGGGAGAGGCAGAGGAGCGTCGAGCAAGGGCTGAAATGGCTGATTTCTTGACTGTGTAAGGGAGGGGGGGGGGGGGGGGGGGGGGGGGCATACAAGGGCGTTACCTGTTATGTAACCCAGACCAGACTAGGACCCATGGCCTGGGTGGGGGGTGGCCACCGGCCACACGGGCTACCGTACTAGTATATATATATGTATACTAGTATATACCGTACTAGTATATATATATATATATATACTAGTATATACCGTACTAGTATATATATATATGTATATGTATATACCGTACTAGTATATATATATGTATATGTATATTCCGTACTAGTATATATATATACTAATACATACCGTACTAGTATATATATATATGTATATGTATATACCGTACTAGTATATATATATGTATATGTATATACCGTACTAGTATATATATATATGTATATGTATATATATACTAGTATATACCGTACTAGTATATATATATGTATATATATACTAGTATATACCGTACTAGTATATATATATGTATATGTATATACCGTACTAGTATATATATATGTATATGTATATATATACTAGTATATACCGTACTAGTATATATATATATATATATATATATATATATATATATATATGTATATATATACTAGTATATACCGTACTAGTATATATATATATTTACATTTACATTTACATTGACATATTTATTTGTATGTATTATAAAACATATTTTCGTCTCAAAGGACAGGTCTCTGTTTACTAGCCCTAGATTCTGTTTACTAGCCCAATTATGTCATTGATGTAATCAGTGTAGTGGATTCATCATCTCCACCTAGCGGTCCCTCAACTGATTCCTAATCTACTTTCTCATAATCATTTCTATGTACGTACAGTGCCCACCCGAAACAAATCATTATCTTCATTGCACAATTTCGTGTTTGACACCCCTTATTATATTTCGTGGACATCTATATGCATTTCTTCTTTAATCAAGGTAACCTGCCCAATACTACAATTAATAGGAGAATGAAATTCTGCACCTTCCGGTTATGCCCCCAATCAGGGTACTACATTTTGTCCTTTTGGGTTGGGCTTTTGACTTTTTCCTTTTGGCTTTTTACTGAACTGAAAACGGACATCTGCGCGGTGTGCTCCGATGGGGGTTAAAAATTGCGTCAATCGCACAGTCGGGCTCCAAAATCTTGCGCGCAATACTGCGCGTCATGTGGTACCCTGGTTATGCTCCCAAGCAAGGATTTTTCTTCCGCTATGTACTGTATATAGTTTTGACCCTGTTTAAAGAAATTATTGCTATAAAAAAGGGAAATCAAAATTATGCTAAAAACCTACTAAAAGTTACATAAAGCTATAAACAGCTATAAAAGGCACGAAAACGCTTTCCCTCATCTGAAGAAGGCCTAGAACCATAAAGCTAGAAAAACCCACTTTCAGATTAGAAAAATAAAACTGCTCCCACACATATGTTTGACATGCATCTGAGAGCACATGGCCCCACAAGGGTCCAACTTGATTTAGTATAGGATAAATTGCACTGCATTGCATTACATACATAGCAATAATGTTCACAAGTCCCTCTTGACTCTGACAAGCCTCAGGCACATTTTGAGTCCAATTGGGCACCTAAATTAAAAAAACAGAATCATCATCATCACAATCCAGCCAGTCTTGGGTTTTTTTGCCTGATTCGTGCCAGAAACTTAGACTGGGGAGAATATAATAGCGGGAAACCCACAAGGTAGTAACTTTTGGGAGCTCAAGCTGTTTCAAGTCGTTTCAGGTAGTTTCGGGAGTTCAAGCTGTTTCGAGTCGTTTCAGGTAGTTTCGGGAGTTCAAGCTGTTTCGAGTCGTTTCAGGTAGTTTCGGGAGTTCAAGCTGTTTCGAGTCGTCTCAGGTAGTTTGGGAGTTCAAGCTGTTTCAAGTCGTTTCAGGTTATGAAGAAGATGCTCAGCGGAACCATTAATGTGAACAAATCATGATGACCAACTCTGTCTAATACACAACACTAAGTCATACACTTTGACCCCCTGTCTGCAGATGGGTTTCCAACTTTAACCTTCAATGTTACCAAGGGGAGCACGCAGTCCTCGCATTCAGCGTGGGTATCGCCGGGCTCCTCTTCATTGTGGTGACCCCCATCCACTTTGCATGGAGATTGTATGCCAACTCTCACCGGCTTGATGAACATCTGTTCCGAGCTCGGTATGGATTCTTGTATGAGGAATATAGCCACAGGTGAGACCATCACCATGTATGTAGGTTACAGTCCTGGGGGAGGCCTAATAGGCTGAAGGGCCTCGCCCGACCGTGAAAATTAAGGGCTAAAAAAGAAAAGGCACTGATGAACTGAACCCCAAACAATCGTTTTGCCGACAGGGGCCCTGAGTTTGTGCTACAGTGATCATTTGATTCTACAATATCATCATGAGGCCATCACCATACTCAACGCTTTGTTTGTTGGGAAGTGCTAGCCTGTTGGGAATATAGGGAAGGCAACAAGATCTCCACGTAGTGATTTTGAAGTACTTTTTCACATATTTGTTGGGGTTCAGTTCACCAGTGCTTGTTTCTTAAACTGCAAATGACAATGCAAATGCAAATGCAAGCATAACCAACCAAGGACTCAAGGTGATGAAAGGTGGCGTGGCTTCAGGTCGGAAGTTTCAAATGCAGACAGAACCAACCAAGGACTCAAGGTGATGAAAGGTGGCGTGGCTTCAGGTTGGAAGTTTCAAATGCAGACAGAACCAACCAAGGGCTCAAGGTGATGAAAGGTGGCGTGGCTTCAGGTCGGAAGTTTCAAATGCAGACAGAACCAACCAAGGACTCAAGGTGATGAAAGGTGGCGTGGCTTCAGGTCGGAAGTTTCAAATGCAGACAGAACCAACCAAGGGCTCAAGGTGATGAAAGGTGGCGTGGCTTCAGGTCGGAAGTTTCAAATGCAGACAGAACCAACCAAGGGCTCAAGGTGATGAAAGGTGGCGTGGCTTCAGGTCGGAAGTTTCAAATGCAGACAGAACCAACCAAGGGCTCAAGGTGATGAAAGGTGGCGTGGCTTCAGGTCGGAAGTTTCAAATGCAGACAGAACCAACCAAGGACTCCAAGCGACCGGTAAAGAAGTTCTCGATACAAAGTCATCAAACGCGGAAACAACAAGTTCAAAGTGTGTGGCGTCGAAGTAAGCTCAAGCAAGAGTAGCTGTATGGCAGTGTTACCTATAGCTAGGGAACGGCAATTAATACAAGAACTTGAAAAACTAATATTACCTAATATTATTATAGTGTCACAATAATATTAGTTTTCAAATACATTTAAAATTCTGGTGAGACGGCACATCAGTATAATATTAACTAACATTCACTAATATTAACTAACTTCGACTTTCCCTACCTATAGCTACTTGATCGACCAGTGGGGTAGGAGTTGTGCCTATACATCGCAGTAGGCTGTACCGCCAAATTGGCACCGTGGTGATTGACCGGTTTTGGATGGACAGCACAGCCTGTCGACCGTCAATGTTTTTAGAAGACGCCTCGATAATCAGTAGACCGTGATTCGTTTCACACCTCGGAAGGTGGTTAGGAGTTGTTGTAACGAATTTAAATGTAGAGTTGTGAAAACATTTGCCGGTGTGCACTCATCGCGTATTGTTTAGCTAGCACTAGTCCAACATCGCAGTAGGCTGTCCTGCCAAATCGTTGTCATAGTGCGTGTTCATACACTGGTGAAATAATAACAAATACATACCGGCTGTGTACGCTTCTAAAGCGGAAGTCGCCAGTTGTTTTACCAGTTGCAGTTGCTCTTCACCATACACCACACACACACAATACACCCACACACACCACACACACACACACACACACACACACACAAACAATACACCCACCCACACCACACACACACACCACACACACACACACACACACACACACCACCACCACCACCACCACCACCACCACAACTCTTCACCATAGGTACCACTGGTGCCATACCAACCACAACTATTACCAATCTATCCACCTTAGGGATCAGTCGCGAACACGTAGACAAACTCATCTCTAAGCTACACAGAGAATCTATCGCCTCCTGTACCAGCATTCTTGCCACACGTCGCATGAAGGAGTCCCTCCCGCCCGGAGGGTGACACTTACTATGTCTGCCATGGTGACTTTACCCAGCTGCGGCGTTCGGGAGGGTCCCCTTAACACCACGCCCCTCCAGGCGTTATCTTTTTTTTTTTTTTTACCAGTTGCTGTTTTTATTATTATGCCAAAACAATGGTCTTATTGTCGTGGTTAGTTTACCAGTGCTTCCAAGTCCCATGGCGCATGTTAATACTGCTTGGCTTTCTACATTTAAAGGGAACAGCCTAGCTGGCTCCTGAACATTCTAGCCGCTCACAAGTTTCTGTGATTTATTTGTCCGGATGGTGATGATGATGATTACATTATCCTCTTGCCCTATTGGACTCCAAATTTACATGCGGGTTGGAGGTGTCAAGGGGGACTTATGGTCCTAACATGGTCAAGGGGGTCTATGGCAGTGTCAAGAAGGACTTATGGTCGAACATCACGCATACAAAATCAAAGAAAAACAATTATGTTCCCCTTGCTCGCAACTCTTTCTGCTCATCACCTCAAGCAATTGCAAGCTCAACTTCAAGAGAGTAATAATGTGCCCTCACATGTGCAGGTGCTATGCGTGGGAGTCATACGTCATGCTCCGTAAGCTGGTCTTTGCAGCATCTCTCATGTACCTGTCCAGCCCATTTGCCCCTCCCGGGTCTCAGACCCTTACAGCCCTAGCTATAGCCGGCATTGCCCTGGCTGCCCAGCTCATCTTCCTTCCCCATGCCAGTGACTACGTCCACAAAATGGAGATTCTGGCTCATATGTCAATCATCATCTCACTTTTCCTCTGGTAATGCTGGGAGTTGTTGCCTTTGTTTTTTGTTGGGGTTGCCTTTTTTGTTGGGGCTGCCAGGGGCTACCTTTGTTTTTTGTCGGGGTTGCCTTTGTTTTTATGTTGGTGCTGCCATTCTTTTTTTATTGGGGTTGCCTTTTGTTTGTGCCTGTGAAAGTGTTTTGGGGTGCTTGTGTTTGACTTAGGTTCATTATATCTTCCTAGGTCGTATTGGCACTGCATGCCTTGCTCTTCACCGGACGTGCTCCTATCATCATCACTATTAATCAACCTAACAGCAATAAGCATACGACGTCCCAGACCCCTGACTCCCACCCTGCCCTAGCTTCTCTAGGTGCAAGGGGGGTAACCCGTGATTTGTTACCCCCACCAATGTACCACCACCCCCTTTCATTTGCAGCACGTACCTTGTCTCCACCGATGTACCACCCCCACCAATATACCACCACCACATTTCATTTGCACCACATACCTCGTCGCCACCAATGAACCACCACCACCAATGTACCAACACCACAGATGTACCACATCCACCAATTTACCAACACCACCGATATACCACCACCACCGATGCATCACCACCACCGATGTACCACCAGCACCGATGCATCACCACCACCGATGTACCACCAGCACCGATGCATCACCACCACCGATGTACCAACACCACCGATGTACCAACACCACCGATGTACCAACACCACCGATGTACCAACACCACCGATGTACCAACACCACCAATGTACCACCAGCACCGATGTACCACCAGCACCGATGTACCACCAGCACCGATGTACCAACACCACCGATGTACCAACACAACCGATGTACCAACACCACCGATGTACCAACACCACCGATGTACCAACACCACCGATGTACCAACACCACCGATGTACCAACACCACCAATGTACCAACACCACCAATGTACCAACACCACCGATGTACCAACACCACCGATGTACCAACACCACCGATGTACCAACACCACCGATGTACAATCACCCCCTTTCATTTGCAGCACCTACCTCGTCTCCACCGATGTACTGCCAGATGGATACATTGTTATTCAGATCCTTCTTTCATCCATCAACATCATCACGATAGCAATATTTGTCGTCAGTATGCTTAATCAGCTGTTTGATGCGATGCTTCTTGTGGTGAGATGTATATATGTATTGTATGTATGTATGAATGTATGTTAGGGTTTAGTCCAGGGGTAGGCCAAATAGGCTAAAGGGACTAACGGGACTAATAAATACTACAATAGGGTTAGATGCCTATGTGGATCGCTATAGCAATAGCGGGCATCATGTAGTACCCTGATGTAGACAAGTGTTGTGATAGGTTGTATTTCTGTAGGGGGGGGGGGGGGGGGGGGGGGTATTGTTGTTATTGTTATTGTTAGAGTCTGTATGGGCCATCACAAAGCTGAAGGGGTTCGGAATATGTACACCTAGAAGTGCACCCTGCAAGCCCATAAAGCACCCTTCCGGGGCGAGGAGGGGGGGGGGGGGTCTTCCAACCATCCTCAAACCCACCGGGTACAAGGAGAAAAGTAATGCTGCAAAGAAGCAAGGAAGTGAAGCATAATGTCCACAACGTTTCCAGTCCACAACATTGCTGACTAGCTGCCCTCTTCCTTCCTCAGGCTGGTCTTGATGCACAGGAGGTTCTTGAGATGCCGAAGCATACTGTGATCAACCTGATGCTACCAGTGTACCAGGCCAAGTACAAGTTCCTGGGTAAGCCACTCGCAGTCCTCTTTGTCACGCTCAGCCGGCTGCAGTGGAAAGTGAAGCATATGCTAAACATCACCCAAAGTGGTCTGCATGGAGCGACAGGGTTCACGTTGAACGCAACAAGGGCAGATGTTGATCGGACGTATGACTACGCAAAGTCATATTCCAGGCATGTGAACCCCAGCAGCACGTTGAAGCCGTGTTTAAAAAGGGGTGAGCATTGATGTGAATGACCTACTACTTGAGGCCATATTCCAGGCATGTGAACGCCAGCAGCACGTAGAAGCCCTGTTTAAAGAGGGATGAGCATTGATGTGAATGACCTACTACTTGAGGCCATATTCCAGGCATGTGAACGCCAGCAGCACGAAGAAGCCCTGTTGCTTCGCATGAGCATAGCTTTTATTTTCAACTACAAGCAGCACTTTGTAGGCAGCTCCCCTGACTGGCTATTCAGCCAAACCAGATGCAACCTAGTGCACCTTGAAGCTGATACAATAATTTGTTCTGAACTGCGGATATCCCGGTGCTTAGCCCGGTGGCTGGCTCAGGGAGCTGCCTAGAAGCTGCTGCTTGTAGCCGAAAAGAAAAGCTATGTGTGTGACTTCAAAGGATAATGCTAATAATTAGGGAACAGCAATATGATATCATATGCTGCAATTTGCATGACGTCATATGATATCATACTCGCCTGTGGTCTACGCCATATGATATGACGCTCTCTACTTATAAGTAGACCATGTCCATTGATGGGTGGTGCATCAGTACCCAAAGAAATGTCCCCGAAGTAATGATAACGCTTGGTGGGGCGTGGTATTAAGGAGCCCCGTCTTAAGGCGGTCGGGAACGGGCTGCTACTTGACTTGGACAAAGCTACCATTGCGGTTGACAGCGACCGCGAACACTAAATTGCACCTGAGGGGATTTGAACCCGGCAACTTCTTCGTTTTTCCTAGGAGCTCAACCATTGAGCCATTCGTCGGAACGGAGATTCTGGCCTGAAATTGGATTCAAATAATGTGCTGCGCATCCGTGAACCTTAAAGCTGTGCAGTTTGGAGCTTCGAGCATCAAGCTGCGGAGCTTCGAGCATCAAGCTGCGGAGCTTCGAGCATCAAGCTGCGGAGCTTCGTGCATCAAGCTGCGGAGCTTCGAGCATCAAGCTGCGGAGCTTCGTGCATCAAGCTGCGGAGCTTCGAGCATCAAGCTGCGGAGCTGCGGATGTCCGAGATATTTCAGCAAGGCTTACTACTCGCCTGCCATGCATCTGGCAGTATCAGATACTGTGTTTGCTTGGCTGGGGATACGATTTCAACCATGCACCCAGCCAGAATGCCAGCCGGGCCTCCAATGTTAGAAGCTTGCAAACAACAGAAATGGATTGGTGGGGAGGAGACCTAAGTACAATGGACTAGCTAACTCGAACTTGGTTACACAGCTTCAGCAAGCAATTTGGCTGCTCGCCGTCTTCAACAGTATTTTTTACTATGAATGGACTAGCTAAGGACATCAAACTTACACACAGGAGACACTCATGTGTGTTAATAGATTGCGTCAATCGCGCAGTCGGTCTCCAAAACCTTGCGCGCTACCGCGCATTAGCGCGCGTCATGTAGTACCCTGATGTCCAGGGGTATGACGAATTGGCAAGTATATATTGAATGGCATACGATGCTATGTTGTGTTGCATGATGTTGCGTTGTACCCATAATTATTTTTGGATTTGGGTGGAGGGTGGGGGAGGGGGGGGGGTACGATACGCTTTTTTCATGCACATAGTAATTATGAGAATCACATCATACCCATAGGTATGATTTGTATCATAGCTATGGGGGGGGGTTATCATACCTGGGGCTATGATGAGTGTCATAGCTTAGGGTATTATTTGTCATACGCGCATATTCAGTTCGAGACTCACATCATACCCATAGGTATGACTCGTATCAGAGATATCAATGAACAATGCTGGTCTCGTGGATTACTAAGATGCATTCAGAGATCCGGTGTTATAGAACAAGATAATCAGACTTCAATGAGCAAGATTGACTTCGGAAAAATTGATGAAGGCATCTCTAAATTAACAGACATTGAATTGCAATCCCTTAGTTCAGTGAACCCCATGAATCTTGTTGATAACCAAGGAATCGGTATTAAAACTGATCACCCTTAAAATCACGTGTGCAAATTGGATGATGTCAGAGGATAGAAACCATAGTTCAACACACACTAATTTATTAAATAATAGGGATGATATTCAATGGGTTCAAGGTCAAGTTCGGGGGTGGGGGGTATGTCTCAAACAAAGTTCTGGCCCAACTACCTGGTCAGTGTGTAACTGCAGCTCAGCTCGGCTCAGCTCAGCTCAGCTTATGTATTCAATTGTATTATATTATATTCAATTAAATAATATTATAATATAATATATTATAGTATGCTAAATGATATGGATATTGTTTGGTTGGGGGGAGGGGGGGAGGTCAAATGTGTGTGCTCAGGTACATAAGCTCGGCCATGGGATAAATGGCGGGCTGAGTGGTCTTGAAATGTTGGAAAAGTGGCGGGGCGAGATGATATTTTGCTTAGGGTTTAGGGTTTAGAATCTGTGTTTAGGGTTTTAGGCCCAGGGCTAGGAAGGTATTATTAGTGTGTGTGCTGCGCCGTAGACTTTGTCAATGGCCATAGCCCCAAGCCACCGACGCCATACAACATGTGACATGTGGCTCAGCACTCGACATACGGCCTAGGTGCTCTGAGTCTGACGGTCACCTCGGCCCAGAGCCTGTGCCAAGTAGGCCGTCGGTCTCAGAGTACAGCCTGTGCCAAGTAGGCCGTCGGTCTCAGAGTGCAGCCTGTGCAAAGTAGGCCGTCGGTCTCTGCGCGCCTGTGCCAAGTAGGCCATCGGTCTCTGCGCGCCTGTGCAAAGTAGGCCGTAGATCTCTGAGTAAAGCCTGTGCCAAGTAGGCCGTCGGTCTCTGCGCGCCTGTGCCAAGTAGGCCGTCGGTCTATGCGTGCCTGTGCCAAGTAGGCCGTCGGTCTCTGCGAAGATAAAATTTATGTCAGATTAGAAGGCCTCTTATACGCTGATGATTTATTTATATAAAATGAAGATTGAACCTCAATTGTTGGATAACAACTCTAGCATAAAGCTGGTCATGAATCCTCATTCCTTTGAAGGATGTAAATACTTATAAAAAATTATAAAAACAATGCGTCAATAATCGCGCAAGTAAATTATCATCCTAGATGAGATGATAATTTAATTATATTGTAAAAAAGTTATCAATCGGTGCTAATCCATCATCTATGCAGGCTATCCTACTATAGCAGTTGCCGAGGACAACAAACTACAATGAGTGAATTATTGCTCTCGAAACCTAATTAAATTATTGGAAGAACATGTAAACGCCATGTATAGGTAGCCTGGTACCGTGGTAATATTCGCTTCCTACAGCAGTCCCAAGGTAACTTAGGTCACCAGACTGCCATTCCACAGATTCCACGTAACAGTAGTCTTTCTCACCATAAGGCTGGATATCTACCAGGAGTCAGGTGGTCGCCCACTGTCCTGCCAATGACTGCAAGAGAAGTCCAGGGGGGATCTTATAGGTGGGGCTGTCGAAATTACGACATGTTTTCAATTGTCGTACAATATATCGTAATATATAATACGATTACGGTGCCGTGCACCCCTTTTCTTTGAACATCAGTACGGGATCAAATAAAGGGATATTACAGTACATAACCTTTGCATGTCGATACAGAAACATCAAGTCAAATGAACAAATCATGCAGAAGATAGAAAATACCAGAATATCTTGCTCTATTATCATATGCCGGTGTAAGTTGTAAGACTGTAAGAGTGCCAGTTATACGCAAAGGTTAGAAAACATATTTTGGGGAAAGGAAGATTGACCCTGAATTGGTGGATACTGACTCCATCACGAAGCTGGTAATGTATCCTGATTTTTTTGAAGGATGGAACCACTTTTTACAAATTACAAAAATACGCTAAGAATCGCACAATTAAATTATCATCCCAGATGAGATGATGATTTTTACATTGTAGAATTTAATGATTGCTGTAGCACGAACTCAGAGCCCCTGTGTCAGCGGGTGAACGGTACAACGATTGTTTGGGGGTCAGTTCATCAATACCTTTTGTTTTTAGCCCTTCCTATCCACAGTTGGGCAAGTCACTTCAGCCTATTTTGCCCTCCCCCTGGACTTGAACATACAAACAAATAGGCCACCACAAATGACGCATTATATTTATGTGCACTTAATTCCAACTCTCCAAAAATTGTTGGCACCACATGATTTACAAGAGAAACTTTTGAACCTGGTCACGTACCATTACTTTTATGTTCAGTTGCAAGCAATAGCTTCTTAGGAGCTCCCCTGAATTCCTGTGCAGTCCAAACTAGCGCAACCTAGTGCACCTTGCAGCTGACACAGTCAGCTGTCCAGGACTGCTGTACTACTGGGGCTTTGCACAGTGGCTGGCTCGGAGAGCTGCCTAGGTAAGACCGTACGCAGCAGGCGCCAGGCGTACCACTGGAGGGCAAGTGGGCAACCGGTGCAACCGCTGAGGGTGGCTGAGGGTCACCGCTGAGGGTGGCTGAGGGTCTGACAAACCAGGTCCGCGAGCCCACGCCACCACTCCCTGTCTTGCGCCGCACTCGATTAAATGGATCACGCTAACCGCCGATGATATTGCGTCGTTCTCCCAATCGTTATCCCATTCTTGCGTCCCACGCCAATTATCGTTTCGCCAGGACTATCCGGCCTCCCGACTCCCAAGTCTCGACAAGCACCCTACAGTCTACATGGGCAACCAACTATATTTTCAAACCGACCCTTTTTGCCCCTACCCAAGATAGTGGGTAGTTCTTGGGGGGTACTCTGTGACTATACTGGCATGCAGCCGTCCTCATGAATGCCGACAGCCATTCCATGTATCCAATGGATGATAGTGTAGAATAATCTCCCTGCAGGACATTTTGAACATGGGGTCTGAAAGGCTCAGATATGTTTCAGCAGACGGAGGTAAATGGAGGGGGAAAGTGTATCTCAATAAATTAGCTCAACTTGAGCTCCCTGAGATCATTCGGGCAGGCAGTCTGACAACATCAAGTTACCCCACACCAGAGGAGGCTGCTAGAGCAGTTGGCAGGTAAAGTTTTATCCTCACAATGCTTGTGTGTATCATGGGTATCCACATAGATATGGAGAGGGAATTGCTCATCCTTGAAAATAAAGACTAGTTCGAGGTACTGTATGGGCAAGAAAAGAGTGAAGAAATATTTGGTAAAAGGTCTTTTCCCCAAAGCCTGTTTGTTTTTCGGTCTGCAGGCCAAATCGTTGAGCATTCACAAATCCTGGCGTTTACCAATATTTGCCGTAGCAACTATCTCTGCTTTTGAAACATACAATATTTTCAGGTTTCACAGTGCTAAGGATGGGGATAATCCTCAATCATGCTGACAGTGCTCAATCAAGTTTGATTCGTTTGTTCATGGAAGTCTGTGCATCTCTTTGTACTTATTTATTAATTATTGATAATTTCTGCACAAGTTCTTCTGTTTTTGCGACATATTATTTTTTCATTTCCAGTAACTATAAGATCTATGATAGGATTTAATCTTGACGTGGCCTCAGTCACCTTCCCCGTGGAGGTTCCACAAAGAGAAAGCAGACCAGACTGTTATAAATTTATAAAGCCAGTTATACATATTGTCTTGCAATGTTCTACATTAAAACACGCTCAGTATTTTTATGTCGTGCGCGCATAAGGTATACTTCTGCAAGCTGTGTGTGTTACTGGGAGTACTTGCCCGTCTCACCTATCCACAGACAAACACCCACTGACTCTCACTCACACACCAACTCACACATCAACATTTTTAACATTCCAAGCTCGTGTATGCAACAGCACGCACCAAATCCATACAATGATATACAAGACATTTGGAGTATTCAAATTTGTGCATGTCAAGGCCACTCTTTTACCATTAAGACATATCTGGAATGTTTTCTGCAAATGCATGCTCTCTACCCCCCCCCCACCCCCCACCCCCCCCCACCCCCTCAAGCAATCTTATACAAAAACACAGCCCCACCAGCACCCCACCACCATCATACAACAACACAAATGGCACCATCAAAATGTACTCAGTACTCATGCATGAGAGCAAGAGCTGATGCCCATACCATTCAATAACAAGACTCTGTGTTGTGCTTGCAGGATTTTATACAAGTTGGGACGCCAATCAGCAATTAACTTCAGCTTATCCGAGGATGATGAACATGAGTTGAACAGCATAGGTATGGAAGAAGTTATGGCACAATTCAGGGCTGTCGCCAAGTCTACAAGGACTAGTGAATACAGGTGATTGACCATATTCAAAACATCACATGGCTGTCATCGTTTCGAACCCTGCATCCTAACAGGAATCATGTTGACTGGCATGTGCATCCATTTATCCAAATCAGTCACCATAAATGTTGTCCCCCCTCTCCACATGGCCCTGCAGCCCAACCCTCCCCCCCACAAACCCACCCCCTAAAACACACCCACATCAGCCAACCCCCACAAACACACACGTACACAAACAAACACACACACACAAACACACGCATCCCCCACGCCCCCATCCACCCCATCCCTTCCCCCACCTTCAACATCCTTCACACACCATGATCCCCCAAATACCGACCAACTCTACTACCCACACCCCACACCCCTCACCCCACACTCCACACCCCACACCCCAACATCCCACACCCCACGAACACCCACACCCAACACCCCTAACCCCACACCTCTCACCCCACACCCCACACACCCCAGCCAACACCCCACGGCCCCAACATCCCACAACCAGCACCCCAAACCCACACCCCACACCCCACACCCACACCCACACCCCACACCCCACACCCCATACCCCATACTCCATACCCCACCCCACACGCCACGGCCCCAACATCCCACATCCCACACCCCACACCCCACATCCCGCACCCCACACCCCACACCCCACACCCCACACCCCACACCCCACACCCCACACCCACACCCACACCCCATACCCCACACACCTCACCCCACACCCCACACCCCCAACATCCCACACCCCACGAACACCCACACCCACACCCACACCCCACACCCAACACCCAACACCCAACACCCCACAGCCATCTACACCCGTACAAGACGTGGACATGGCCGAAGCTGAGCTGGGCTTCGGAGCCAAACATGCTGGCGCTGATGCTGGCCCCAGGGTTGGCTCTGTTCAAGCACACCCTGTAGGGAATATGCTCCCTGGCAACATGGAGCTGGCCGCAGTAACTTCGGCCCACGCCTTACCCATAGATCAAGGAGAGCCTGGAAATCTAGGCAGCAGCCAGCCCCACCCTAATTTAGCAGACCTCAACGGCACCCCAGATCAGCCTGGTGAAGCAGAACAGGCTGAGAAAGCAGATCAGCACATCCCTACTGACAAGGACACCTTTAACAAAGGTCGTGGCAGGTGAGATGGCGGAATGTGTCTTTATCCTGCTCAGGTCCTCTGTTGTATACTTGCAAGCTGTTGTGCACCAGGGCACTGTTTTTATTTTCAGCTACGTTCTGCAGCTTGTAGGCAGCTCCCCGGACTGCCTGTTTATCCCAAGCTTAAGCAACCTAGTGCATCTGGAAGTTGATATCATCAGCTTTTCAGCGCTCCTGGAATCTTTGGTTTGGCCCAATAGCAGTCTCAGGGACCTAGGGAGCTGCCTAGAAGGTGGTGCTGGTAGCAGAAAAGACAAGCAGTGCGCAAGGTTATTAAGCCCATAAGGTTAGAAAGCCCTTTTCTGGTATAAAATAAACAAGTTCCAGTCAAACATTCTGGTATTTAAAATTCTGGTCTTCAAAATTCCGGTCTCAAATAAACAAGTTCACTGAAAAGATGAAACTGTTTTTTGTTATATTTTCAGCGGACTGGAAGACATGAAGAGCACTTGTTTTTGCCAGTTTCTTTACTTCAGATTTGCACTATCCTGCCCCTCCTAATCATCTAGAGCTACCTTGATTATCCAACGTTTGGCAAGTCCCTTCAAACCTCGTTGGCTACCCCTGGGCTGTAACAAACAACCATAGTCTGCATCCAGGAGTTTGGTGTAATGATGTTCAGTGTAAATCTGTCCTCAGTGCAGATGGTGAGCAGCCTTAAGGCTAGTAGACCATGTAATACATGACAACCAACCAACCAACCAACCAACCAACCAACCAACCAACCAACCGACCATCCAACCATCCAACCAACCAACCAATCAACTAACTAACCAAATAACCTCTTATCATCACGTATATATATGCTTATATATATACTTATATATATATATACTTATATATATATGCTTATATCCACGTCAGGAAATCAACCTGTGTGTTCTCAAGTCGTGCGCAAGCGCCTGAACCATCAACACGCATGGCCGCTCCTGGCTCAAATATGCCATGTAAAATAACAAAGCAACCAACCACCCAGCTGACCCCGCCCCACCACCTAAATCCACATCAGGAGTCCACCATGGATGAAAGTGTGATCTCAAGTCGTGCGGGAGCTACTCAGTCATCAACACGCATGGTCTTTCCTGGGTCCAGTAGACCCAGTTTCGGTGAGTTGCTTAGTAAGGGATTTTATTATATGAAGAGAATGGACTTTAGAGAAAGAGACTAATAATGCTTTGAATGATGTTGTTACTGCCAAGGTCAGGGGGTGAGAATCAATCCGACTTGTTTAACTATGTCACTGCCTTCTTGCAGCTCGGAATCCCTGAGAATCCAAATCGTATCAGTATTAATTCATTTTCCTCCCTTCTTGCAGCTGGGCATCCCTGATTACTTCACCATCATCAAGGAGCCCGTGGACTTGAATGCAATTGTTGCTGGCATTGATAGTGGGGCATACTCCCACTTCTCTCAGGTTTGTCTTCTGCTGAGCATGATGAGTTGTTTGCGACCACATGATTCAAATTATGTCAGCGTTAGTTTTTATTGTGGTACATAGCACATACTGTGTACACACTTGCAAGCAGACAGACAAGGAGATGGACAAACACACAGACACAATCACACGCACTCTTATACACAAACACACAGACAGACAGGCAGACAGGCAGAGACAGACAGGGCAGACCAGGGCAGGACATGGCAGACCAGGGCAGGACAGGGCTGGACAGGGCTGGACAGGGCTAGACAGGGCTAGACAGGGCTAGACAGGACAGGAAAGACAGACAGGCAGACGGACAGACGGACAGACAGACAGACAGACAGACAGACAGACAGACAGGCAGGCAGACAGACAGACAGACAGACAGAGACAGACAGACAGACAGAGACAGACAGATAGACAGACAGACAGACAGACAGACAGATAGACAGACAGACAGACAGACAGACAGACAGACAGAGACAGACAGACAGACAGAGACAGACAGACAGACAGAGACAGACAGACAGACAGACAGAGACAGACAGATAGACAGACAGACAGACAGACAGACAGACAGACAGACAGACAGACAGACAGACAGACAGACAGACAGACAAGCAGACAGACAGACAGACAGACGGACAGACAGACAGAGACAGAGACAGAGACAGACAAACAGAGAGACAGACAGACAGACAGACAGACAGACAGACAGACAGACAGACAGACAGACAGGCAGGCAGACAGACAGACAAGAAGCAGGCAGTACACTAACTGTGCCACCTCCTCCCTGTCTACAGGTCTACCACCACGTCCTGCTTGTCTTCACCAACGCAATGTGCTACAACCCCCCAGAGAACCCAATCCACCAGCTGGCCTTGGAAGTGCGCGCCTCCTTTGCATCCCGGGCCATGATCTCCATGCACCAGCTACAGGTACTGCTAGAGGTGTGTTGATATGTTGTCACCAACAAGCTGGTATAATGCATGCCCAAATATGATGATGCTACCCATGATGAGGTGCTTGAGTGAGTGATAATATAATGGGCACAGTATGTGTGTATGCATGTATGTTACAGCCCAGATAGTAAGGCTGTCGTCTGCTGTGTGAGCTGCAGGTGCTGCTATAATTGAATTGTATTTAATTGGACTGATACTAACCAGTGTGTATGTGTACATGTCACAATGCAGGGGTAGCAAGTTCGGCTAAAAATACTGCCACACTATTGAATCAATAATAGGATTACAAAACTTCCTTAGATTTAATTGAATTGTTACATGGTTCCTTAGCCAACTCTGGGCTACTCACCAACTTCCAATTCCAAGCCCCCCCTTGCGATACCCGTGTTAACCAGGGAGCATACTAAGTGTATTTTAACCCATGACTGGGATGTGGAGACCATTTATATACCCCGCTCGACCACTGCGAGGAGGTAGAGCGAAGAAAAGTAAGGCATCGTGATTTGAACAAACAAGCAAACAAAAAACTAAACATGTCCCATTTAATGGTACCGTGCACACTTTGAATGTTCTTGCAGGCACTATGGCAACAAGAGCTGTTGGTACTGCTGGTGCTGCTGGTACTGCTGGTACTGCTGGTACTGCTGGTACTGGACTACGTCAAGGAAGATGCAGTGTGCCGCTGTCCTCTGATGTGGGAGTGCTGCAGCAGGAGGTGCAGCAGCTGCACCAGGATTTCTTAAGGTGAGCAAGTAGAGGTCACTGCTGGTGCTATATATGCGTTGCATTATATAGATTTGTGTTTGGATAGATCAATGGGTGGATAGGTGAATGATTGTGTATGTACGTATGTATGTATGCATGGCACATGGGTGGTGCATGGAAGTAGGGCATAAAAAAAGAACCTCGATACGCTGGCCAATGAGTGCAATAAACAGGACAAGGATTTCTCAAGGTGAGCAACTAGAAGACACACTCGGTGCACTGTATCATACTATGCAACAACGGCCAACAAACGCTTCACTTAAAGGGATGCCTTCCCCACCCCCTGTGGGTGGGTGGGTACAAACATGGGTGCACACATCTCTATATATGTAACAACATACGCACGATTAGCGGCGTTAATGAGTGTGTTAGTCTGGTGTCATCGCTAACGGTATTAATAGAATCCCCGATGACCTCAACATTAAAAGTACCAGCAGTGCTTCTCCAAAATAGTTTACAACCTTCTGCTTCTTGATGCGATATTCTTGGCACGGGAATCTTGCTCCCTCCCAGCGGTGCTAACAGCCAGATCCCTTCCAGCGGTGCTAACAGCCAGGCTCCGCTACACACTGAAGCTGCCAATTACTTTGCCAAGGGCTCTGCTGATGCCACCATTCATACAATTCATGTGCACTTCTGCCATGCCAACGCATCGCCTTTGTCATGGTTGGCAGCCAGTTATCCTGAGTTACTTGAATTTATTTAGACCTTCCATCTCCCTGTGCGCTCTTCCCCTTGCACCACTGACTGCGCGAGGAAGAAGAATATGCAGGTATGCAGATTTGCAATTGCGCAGGTGTTCACAGCGGCGACGGAATCTGATTGAGTAACCGCTCCCAAGTTGTCGATATGTTGTATCTGCAGCCTTCACTTAATCCCCTTTGTCATTCTGCACGATCAGCTGTAGTGAAGGGGATCAGGTTGGGGGGAGGAGTGTACATATGTGTGTCTGTGTGTGCATGGGTGTAAACCGTTATGTAATCTAGACCAGGACCTGGGTGGGTGGGTAGCGGTGAGGGGTGGCCAACGGCAACACAGGCAATGTGCTAGTATACTTATACATATATCATATATGCTACCCCTGCCTATCAGCATATCTGTGTGTATTTTCCTGTTCTATTCCAGGGGTAGGCAGAAATGCAAATGGGACTTGCTTAAACTGAACAGACAATATTAATCTCTGTAATCCATAGCTTTTTTCTTCAGCTACGAGCAGCAAATTCTAGGCAGATGCCCTGACTGGCTAGTGAGCCATACATGATGCAACCTAGTGCGCCTTGAAGCTGACACAACCAGCTTTCCTGTACTGTTGATGTTTTGGGGCTTGGCCTAGTGGCTGGCTCAGGAAGCTGCCTAGAAGCTGCTGTTTGCAGCTGAAAGGCTGCTGCTCAAAGCTGAAAAGAAAAACCATGCTGTAATGCTATTCCTATGCTTCTCCATCTCCAGGGTCTGTGAGGAGCTCTCCGGGAAAAGCAACGAGGTGGACAAACTGAAACTCAAGCAGAGTGAAGATCTAGAGCGCTTTATCCGGCTGGAACAGCACCTCCAGGAGGTGAGTAGGTGATAAGCCTGGTTTGCTTCAGATACTGTGATACAACTATACATGTTAGTGTATGATATATATATATATATATATGCATGTTGTTGTATGATATATATACATTACTATGAGATGGTGGTAGATGCTACTACAGGATAGACAGATGTTATGTTAAGGGAAGATAGATGATCTTCTTTTTTTATGTGGCAGTTAGTAGCTTATAGGTGGCCTCCAGGTAGCTTCCCCCCAGTGCCTTATACGCAGCGACAGGGAATCTGACTGGGTTGTCCTAGCCTGCAGGTGACTGACCTATTTTCAAAATATTTAGCTCTTCAGATATCGTAACAGAACTTGTTACATTATAGTGAATGGTCACCACTAAGTACAATGCTTATTTATGATGTAAATATATGAGAAACATTCACAAAAATGACGATCGCCCTACCCTGCAGATGACTGACCTAAACCGCCAGCAGCTGCAGAGTAAGGATGAGCAGATCGCCGAGCTACATAAAGAGATACTCAACCAGGTACTCCAGGGCAGTGCGTCAAGAAGGGAGGGGGGAGAAATGGAGGTGGAGCAGCCAGCGGGGGGAGAACAGGGGGAGGGAGAGGATGCTCAGGGTGGGCAGCAGCGGCACCATGCAACAGCAACCGCGCAACCAGCAGCAACCGCGCAACCAGCAGCAGTAGACAGCATCAAGAAGCATCGGCACCAACAGCAGCTTCAGCATCAGCAAGGGCTTGGGAGTCCAGCTCCCAACTCCCGCGATCCCCGTTTGCAGAAGTCACATGGTCAGCAGCACGGGCATTCAGCAATTTATGCACTCTCTACACATGGCCCCTACGCACAGCCAACACAAGAGCCTGTCCACACTCAAAGTCAGCATGTGCAGCTTTTGGGGGGGATCCAAGCAACGTACGCACTATCTGCACATGGCTCCTACGCGATAGGAAATGATGTAGCATGTGGGGACATGGCAACACAAGCAAATGCTCAGTTGGGTGATAGCACTCACCAGGGTGTGGGTACAAGCCATCCTAAGTTGGGTCAAAACACTCAGCGGGGTGTGGGTACAAGCCATCCTCAGTTGGGTCATAATACTAAGCAGGGGGTTGGTACAAGCCATGCTCAGTTGGGTCATAACACTCAGCAGGGTGTGGGCACAAGCCATGCTCACTTGGATCATAACACTCAGCAGGGTGTGGGTACAAGCCACACACAGCTGGCTGGCCCGATGCCCCTCCCTCTAGACTTGTCATACAGGACTACACTGCAGCCCCGTATGACTGAGCAGGGGGCACCAGGAAATGTCCACTTGAATGACGAGATGCAGCGGGCTGAGGTCAAAATCGAGACCGAACACGTTAATGGATGGATTATCTTTGAGTGATGGCAAGGTAACCGGGCAACATGGTGGATTGCCTTTGATTGGTGGTGGTTTTCTCCTTGGCTCCGCCTGGGAGCTTGTCAGCCATGCTGGTCAACAAGGGTAATGGTGAATGTTTGTTTGGTCAAGGGTCGGTATCTCCCACCGACCCAAGTGCGCCTACTCTTTTGTAGGAGTGGCAACGCCATTCGAACTGAATCCTCAGTGTTGCTGGTTGGTGTCGGGAGACCCACCTCCTGGGGTGGAATTCCTTTCATAACTAAAAAAATAAATGAGTGATGGCAAGTTGAACAGGCAGGGATTTTCATTTCAGCTCCGAGCAGCAGCTCACAGGCAGATACCCTGACTGGCTATTCAGCCAAACCTAACCAAACCTATTGCACCTTGAAACTGACTCAATCAGTTATCCAAAACTAGTTGGGTGTCTCCCATCACAGTGGCTGGCTCAGGAAGCTGTAACCAGGTGACACTGTAACAGGATGGATTACCCTTGAATGATTCCAAGGTTGAAATGTGCATGTTTCTGTTCATTAGATCAGCGCAGTACGACATTGACCTTCATATTGCAGAGTAAGACATCTATATTTAATACGGTACTGTATGATCCTCCCTTGAATACCGGTATGTGTAAATAGTGGCTGGTACTGTATCTTGCTGATGGAAGAACATATTCCATTGGTTGTGGAGGATTAGTATGCTCATATTAAAGTTTCTGCGGCTATTAATGTAGACGATTATAGGGGCCACAAAATTATGATGCTACCTCAGAATATACGGGCTATCATAATGCGCATAATTTCAGAATAGTAAGTAAATGAAAACCTTATCACAGTCCAGAGGATTAACTAGTTGCAAACATGTTTAAGTATTTATATCCGATTGATATCATCATATATACTCTGTACTATCTTTAGACCGGAGCTTCACACACAGTGCATCCTCCTAAGCTCGGGCATGGGGGGATTTCTGGGGATTACCAAGTTTGTTTGCTATATTTACAGTACCGCCTTAGCCTGAATCTACATAAGTGTGTATGACTATCCCAATGCTGTCATTTAGATTGGATTGTTTCATGTTTTTTTTAAGCCAACTCTGGGCTGCTCACCGTATTCCAAATCTAAGCCCCCCCCCCCCCCCCCCCCCCCCCCCCCCCCGTGCAAAACCAGGGAGCATACCAAGCGCACGTATGTATCATGCTCTTGGTGGAGAAAGCCACCGTTTCATTAAGGGCGCCTGGAGGCGCATCCCGAATGAAATGATTTGAATCCTTAACTCGATGTATTTTAATTAATTTAATTGTACCGTATTTAATGTTGTGTTATTTTAATTCGATTTATTCCTTTCCATTTAATTTAATTAACGTGATTTGAATGCATGTAATTGATTTAAATTGTACTGCTGGTGCCAGGAGCGGTATCGTCAGCAGGGGCATAGGAAGGTTAAGGAGCAGCATCATTGTCAACCTACAAGTACCGGTAGTGAAGGTAAGGCAACAGGACTGCTGGTGCCCCTGCATACTGCTGGTGCCCATGAGCACTGCTGGTGCCCATGCGTCCCCCACCATCACCACCACAAGTGGAGAGAGGAGGAGTCAAGATTTCGAGAGGTGGTGGAGACTCATTTCCCAGAACAGCTGGACAGTAAATATGGACCATATATCTATATATATAAAGAAATCATGGTCGTGGTCGTGGTCGTGGTGGTCGTGGTGGTGTCATCATCGCGTACCCACGCGCCATGGGCGTGCGAAGTGTAACCGACTTGCAACCGACTTTCCGTCAAACCCAACTCGCAACACTCCGCCCAGCGAAATTTTCAAATTCCGAAACTGCAGATGCGCAAAGCTAAGCGCGCGTGCTCATTTCATCCCCACATTTTCCTCCCATACTATGTCTGCAAGCAATTTAAATCCAGGAGATCCTCTCCTCGGAGGTCATCTGCTGGCCCTCGCTTTGCATGGCGCTCAGAATAATCGTTTCAGTTCATTGCTTCTTCACGAAGCATGCGACCATGATGCATGCCAACGGTCATAATGGACAGGAGGGCCCGTAACACCGCCAGCCAGCGCTCAAAGCGAGCTTGCATGAGCAAGGAAGAACTGGACAGAGCCGGGCAGAGCCAACATGTGGTGGATAACGATCCTCCCACTGAGTTGCCACGCGGTGGTGACGACTTTCCGACAGATGACGAACGACTTCTGTAGGCAGTTGAAACCGAGCGAATTGACCCACTGATCAGTGTCTGATCAGCTACTCGGGAATACCTAAAACGAGGGTTCCATTAGGGTCTAGACGCGCTGGAAGCGGGAAGGGAGTCTTAAGCCGTGCTTCTGACTCTTAGGGCCGTCTAAACTCCTGAGATCATTTCTTAGGCTTCCAGTTACAAGACACTCCGTGTTACAAGGTATTCATATACCACAATTGGTTTCTTGAGCCTGGTCGCGCTTTCAAACCGCGCCACTCGCTTTACTCCCCCCCCCCGACGTCCCCTCGAGCCCACCATCACCGAGTATGGCCTCTTCTTCAGCCCACGCTGCTGCGGCTCCACCTTCTGAGGTCCCGGATGTTGACGACATGGACCACGAGGAGCTCGTCCAGCAAGTCAAGGCTTGGGAGCTGCACGAGCTCTCCAATTAGAAAAGAAAAGGCGCTGGAGGGCCGGCACCTTCGCCTCCCGACCTTTCAGCAACCGAGAAGGAGCTGAAGGAAGCGCGGATGGCTGTCAAAGTCAATGGCAAGAAGGTCGCCAAAAGGCCTGACTCCACGCCGCTTGGCAAGGCTGCCGCGCACGTTGCCCTCGTGGAGAAGGACAGGGTTATCGCTAGCCTCGAACTTCTTCACCATCACGAGGCCGAGGCCACCGCATCCAAGCACCTTGAGGAGATGGCTCGGCTCCAAATGCGAATGAGGGATGCCGAACAGGAGACACTTCGAGTTTCCGCTCCCTTGAAGGCCCAGCAAACGCCCCCCGCTGGACCACCTGAGGGCACCGCTGCTGGATCGCCTGCAACGCCCCCCGCCCCCGCTGGACAACCCGCGGCCCCCACAGCTGGACTGCATGCGGGCCCCCCTGCTGATGGATCGCCTGCTGCTGGCCAGCCCGCTGCTAAAGCGCCCGCTGCAGGACCGCCCGCTGTTGGCCCTCCCGCTGGACCTCATTCGGACGCTTTAATGGCTCTACGTGCCCAGATTGAGCTGCTGGAGGGCAAGGCCAAAGTGGCTGAGCTACAAGCTGCGGCAGCTAAGTTAGAGTCACATGTTTTGCCCTTGGTCCCGAGGCCCTTAGTTGGCAAGTATGAACGTCCATCCCTTTGGACTGGGGTAGAAGACAAGAAGCTCCCGAGGGGTAGGATTTGGTGGAAGTTGCTAGAGTCATATTGCACGTTGCACCATATGTTAGTACCATCCAACATACCAAACTTCTTTGGTGGGGTAGTTGCCGAGTGGCTAGACCACCTCATGACCGCGTCACCGGCCATTACGTGGGCTGAGATAAAAACTCAGTTCCTAAACTTCTATGACCCCTACCATGCTGACGACGACATCAATGCACGCCAACGGCTGCATGCCAACTCGATTCGGCAGACCTCGACGGTTAGGCATTACGCTATGGCTTTCCAAAACGAAGTGAGCAATGTCGGGGGTATGCAATTGGATGATCAGCTAGTTCTGTTTCGGTTTGGTCTGATTCCAACCATCGAGGCACGATGCCGCAGACGTACTGCTGCACAAGGAGGCCGATTTCCCTCTTTAGACGAGCTTGTCGAACATGCTGCTGCCATTGAAACTGAACTTGCTGCCACCAAAACACCAACCCCTACCTCGGCCATGTACGTTCAGGCAAAAGGCAAACGGCCTGGTGGACCTCACGAGGGGTCCACCCAGCACAAGCACAAGAAGGGCACGGCCCAGACTCCAGCTGCAACGGGCCCGCCGCCCTTTTCCAGCCCTGCGGGACAGCTACAATTTGCTGAAAAGCATAAGTGGAAGCAGGCTGACGGTCAGCCCTGGACACCGGATGCTATTAAACTAGCTAAGGAGGGTAACTTATGTTACAAGTGTGGTACGAAGCGCACGGCTGCTACAGCCACTGCCCCCTCCAAGTGCCCTAGCTGCCCTACCGTTAGGAAGTAGGATGTAGGTCTGCTTGTAGACATAGATAGGGATGTTCTTTTTCAGTTTCCGTCCCCTACTATCTGTGTAACACCATCTACAGCACAGACCACATCCCCTCCTTGCCTTTCGACCCTGCCCCCGCCTCCTGCCATTCCATGCATATCTGCTTGCACAACAGCTTGTGTCCACGCGGACCAAGCTACCGCACACTTTGAGGCCACCCTATCGGGGGTATCTGGCAAAGTTCTCATTGACAGTGGAGCAGACTCTGTCTTCGTAGACGCAGAATTCTGTGCTAGGGCAAGTTTAGCCACCTTTACGGGCTCACCAGTCATGGTGCGGGTAGCTGATGGATCCCAAGTCCTCACTACTACGAGAACTAGTTTTGTCCTGAACTTAGGCAAACACAGGTCAGAAATTAAATCTGCTTATGTCCTCCCTACGCTAGGGCCCGGCACCACCGCACTTCTCGGAAGAAGTTGGATGATGCAGACGGGGTGCTGCATTGGTTTTGAAGAGACACGTCTCAGAGCCAGTTTCAAAATAGCTAAAAAGCATAAACGTAGAGTAGCAGTCGAACTGTACTCCACCCGACTCGAGTCGGAACCTCTCTCCATCGTTCCTCCAATCCAAGCTCCCAAATGTAGGGGCTGAGCTTAGGGGAAAGATTCTGCAACTGTTACTTTATGCTGATGACCTAGCTATAATGGCAGAATCCCCGGCAGATATGCAAGCGATGCTTGACTGCCTGAGAGATTTCTGCGAGGCTACTAAGATGGCTGTGAATATAAAGAAAACTGAGATTGTCGTTTTCAACAAGCAATTCTGTGATGAGGCCCGCATGGATCCTGATTACAAATTTGTCTATGATGGAGCACAACTTTCTACAAAGTTATCTTTTATCTACTTGGGATCCCTCTTTGTGGATGGTGACTCAAGCAATCGTGCAAAAGCTGCTTTTTTTAGGATGCTCACTAAGGCCCAAAAGGCACACCACATGCTCCGTAGGCGATGCCATACTATGGAGATATACAATATTGATATTCTCACCCACCAGTTTGATTCTCTTGTACAACCTATCCTGAATTTTGGCTGTGAGGTGTGGGCTCCTTCTATTCTGAACAACACGCTTATCTCAAATGACCATGCTTGTGAGAAATGGCATAGAGGTATACTTAAACAAATGTTGGGTGTTTGCCAATCTACTACATCTAATATTATCATGGAAGAGCTGGGTAGAACCCCGTTGTGTTTTGCTTGGCTTAAACAAGCTTTGCGCTTCTGGAACAAGACCATTCATAAAGAACCTGAGGATCTCATTAGAATGGCTCTTGCGGAATCTTTTGACTCCAACACTGGCTGGGTTCATGACTTGCGTTGTGCTCTCCACAAGCTAGGATCCAGTAAAAAACATCAACATTTTGGAGGCTGTCGATGTCGAAGGTATTATGTCTGAAGTTTTTGAGTCATGGAGGTTTAAGTACCCAAGTGACACCAATGCAGTTAGAGACATCCCTGATGAGAGAAGGGTTGGCTTTAAACGCCTCCGATACCAAAAATGGTTCGCAGCCAACAGTAATGATGAGAATGGCTTGATTCCCTTTACATCCGCCTTACATAAGCAGGATCAGATTCGTTCCATAGCACAGTTTAGAATGGGTTCCCATTGGCTGAACACAGAAAGAATGAGGGTGGTGGATAGAACACACATCCCTCGCTCAATGAGACACTGTCAAATGTGTGGGTTCCAAAAACCTGAGGATGAAATGCATATATTTGAGTGCCCTTTTTATAATGATATTCGCCTCCGCTACCAGAAGCTGTTTACAGATATTTATAGGCATGTCCAGGAGGATACCGACTTAACCGTATGGAATGTGGAATTCTGCGATTCCACATTCAGAACCTTTATGAATGGAAATGGCACTAAGTCTTTTTGGAGCAACCTAGCCGACTATCTTTCTACTTGTAGAAGAGCAAGACAGGAAGCCCTGGACTGCTTAGTGGCACCGTAATTTATCATCCCTTTTTTTCTTCTTGTGACTTCTCAGTTGTTAGCTTCTTACCTCCGCCACTGTAAGTGGTTGAGATCTGGGTCCGGCTCTAAGGGGTTTAATACCTACGCCACCAAAACGGTGGTTGGGAGTTTGGTTTGTTTGTCCTCGACACACCCCTGATGTAATGGGTTTTTTTGCTTTGTGGGTGCTTTTTCTTTTTGTTTAAAGCACAGAGTCTCATACACCCTCGCGGTGTCAAGTAGACTTTAACATGTAATGTAATGTAATGGAATTGGTTGCTTATACTTTGGCACGTATCGAATTTTTTGACACAGCACAGCGAAAAACGCCAGGAGTCCTGTCTAACAGAGCACTTAAAAAGTTTATCCGCAAATCAAAACAAAAACTCAATTGTTTCGAAGTCCTAGTCACATCAGTGGACCAAGACGACGATGCCTTTACAATTCGAGTAACGGCAGCACAAGCAAACACGGTGCAACAAACGAAACACGAACGGATAATCTCGGGTTGCGAAACGGACTTTAAAAAGGTCTTCGCCCCGGCAGACAAGATTTCTGACCTCAGGGCTGACACCCCATTCGTATGCCCCCTCACGGAGGCGGCATCCCCACAATTCTCTCGAGGACACAGGTTGTCCCCCGCAGAACTGCTAGAGGTCCAAAACCAAGTTAAAGACTTGTTGGCCAAAGGCTACATCAGCCCTAGCTCGAGCCGGTGGGGCGCACCAGTCCTTTTCATCGCCAAACCCGATGGCTCTTGGAGGGTGGCTATCGACTATCGTAAATTGAACAAGGTCACGGTACCAAATCGCTATCCCCTCCCACGAATTGACGATCTGTTTGACTCAGTTCGAGGAGCTAGTGTGTTCTCAAATCTGGATTTACGTAATGCATACCACAACATACGGTTACATGATTCAGACGTCCCGAAAACTGCGTTCATAACCCCGATGGGACTCTATGAATTCAAGGTTCTCCCTTTTGGGCTAGCAAATGCACCCTCGGCCTTTACAAAAGTCATGAACACCGTGTTCAGAGATTTAATTGGCAAATTCGTCGTCATTTACTTGGATGACATTCTCATCTACAGCAGTAATGATGAAGAACACGAAAAACACATTCGAATTGTGTTACAACGTCTTGAAGATAACCACCTCTTTCTTAAACGAGAAAAGTGTTTCTTCTATAGACCGGAAGTCAAATACCTAGGGCATGTGCTCTCTGGTGAAGGCGTCCGAGTCAACGAAACGAAGGTGAAAGCAGTTGCAGATTGGCCCACACCTACCTCCTCGAAGGAAGTTCAGCAGTTCCTGGGACTCTCTAACTTTTTCAGAAAGTTTATCCAAGGTTACTCGACGCTCGCAGCCCCTCTAATCCAGATTTCGAATCTAACAGACAGGCCAGCACCGATTTCACCGAAATTGAAACCGCCAGGACTGACAAAATCACCGACGGTGACACCAAGTCCGAAACCACTCGGAAAACGACAGGCAGGGCTCAAGGGACCTGCATTTCAAAATGTTTGGACCCAAGCCTGCCAGGAGGCATTCCTCGGCATCAAAGAAAGTCTTACGAAGGCTCCTTTGCTTGCACACCCTGACCCAGCGAAGGACTATCGGGCGGTAACCGATGCTTCTGTCGTTGGTACAGGGGGCGTTCTCATGCAAGATGGGCGACCCATCGCGTACCACGCTCACAAATTCTCAAGCGCTGAACGAAACTACTCCACGGGCGAGCAAGAATTACTCGCAGTGTACTTGGCCTTGAAAGAATGGCGATGCTACCCCGAAGGTTGCACTGGCAAGTTCGAACTTGTCACCGACCACGAACCCCTCGTCTACCTTGCAAATCAGCCCATGCTGAGCAGAAAGCAGGCACGATATCTTGAGTTTTTCTCGCGCTTCACGAACATGAAGTGGGCTCATATCGCGGGCCGTACTAACGTAGCTGACCCTCTGAGTAGGAATCCAGCCTTCTCAGAGGCTACGGCTTTGTTCATTCAGAGGCTGTCCGCAAATGACCCACTCCACATGCGCGAAATAGCCCCAGATATTCTGCATGGTTACACGGAAGACTTGTGGTTCGATAATCCGCACAATACCAAGTACCTCTCCAAACGGGCAGATGGTTTCTGGGTTGGCACCGGCAAATCCATACGAGCAGCATCTGAGTCGCAGATCGTTGCACCAAATGGTAATTCGCTCAAAGCTCGGATTTTGTTTGCTTTCCACGATACCCAACGAAGTGGACATGGAGGCATCGACCGAACTCTTCGATCTGTTGCACGCTACTATTGGTGGCCTGCCATGCGACTCGATGTCGTTGATTACGTACGCCACTGTGATTTTTGCCAACGGGTAAAAATTTCACATCAGAACCCGCAGGGTAACCTTCAACCCCTTTCGATTCCGACCGCCCCCTTCGATTCACTGTCCATGGACTTCATCGTTGGGCTACCGAAATCGAATGGTTTTGATCAGATTTACGTGATCGTTGATCGCCTTACGAAGATGGTCAAACTTATCCCATGCAAAACGACAGACGATGCTGAAAAGATTGCTACCCTGTTCCACGAGCGCGTGCTTAGCGAACAAGGCCATCCGCTTTCCATCATCTCTGATCGCGATGTTAAGTTCACGAGTAAATTTTGGCAAACACTCTTAACTCTGTGCGCTATCCGACCTGGAATGTCGACTGCATTTCACCCACAAACAGATGGTCAAACAGAACGTATGAACAGTGTTCTCGAAGACACTCTTCTCCATTTTTCCTCTGCGAATCAGAAAAATTGGGCCAGTCTTTTGCCGAATGCACAATTCGCCATCAACAACTCGTACAACAGAAGCATTCGAGATTTTCCGTTTCGGTTGCTGTACGGTAGATACCCTCGAGTGGCACTACAACCATCAGATGATGTCATCGCTACGGCACATCAACCAGCCCTGTCCTGGGTCGAGCATATGAATAATGCATATGACACGGCCAAGGCAGCGCTTAAATCCGCGAAGGATCGTCAAAAAACGTATGCAGACTTGCACCGTCGACCGGTGAAGTATACTCACGGTCAGGAAGTTTTGTTGAACTCGAAGAACATCAAATACTGGCCTGGTATGACTCGGAAGCTCATGCCCAGATTCGTTGGTCCCTACAAAATCTCTCACACTATCCAAAAGAGGGGGGAGACCATTGCAGTGACTCTATCCCTCCCCGAAGGATGGAAGATTCATCCAACGTTTCACGTATCTCTTGTCAAAGAATACCTATCCGATGGGTATGGGTTTATTAGACCAAATCCGGAATTGTTACGCACATGCGGTGAACCTATCTACGAGATTAGCAACGTTGTTGATCACAAGATACAGTCTGGTATGGTGTATTACTATGTACAATGGTTACACTCAGACCATGTTCACTCTTGGGAACTCGAAGAAGAGTTGTTACCTATGTGCTCTGAACAAATCGATTTGTATTGGAGACAACACCCTTCTCGGGTACGACCCGTGATAGGTGCCAACGACCCGAAACCTAAAACGGTTAAAAAACCTACTCACAGGGATTATGCGACTGTAACCCCTGATGAGTTTCTCATTCGAAAGAGTACTAGACTTCAGGAGAAGGCTAGGGCTAGAGAAGGGGGAATTGTGGTGGATAACGATCCTCCCACTGAGTTGCCACGCGGTGGTGACGACTTTCCGACAGATGACGAACGACTTCTGTAGGCAGTTGAAACCGAGCGAATTGACCCACTGATCAGTGTCTGATCAGCTACTCGGGAATACCTAAAACGAGGGTTCCATTAGGGTCTAGACGCGCTGGAAGCGGGAAGGGAGTCTTAAGCCGTGCTTCTGACTCTTAGGGCCGTCTAAACTCCTGAGATCATTTCTTAGGCTTCCAGTTACAAGACACTCCGTGTTACAAGGTATTCATACACCACACAACAAGAGTCGACGTGATGCCCACGCTGCCCGACCCGAGGAGTTACGCCAGGCTCATAATCAAGCCGGACGTGAACAACGCGATCCCATGCCTCGGGATGAACACGAAGCTGCTAAGCTGCTCTTAACCAAGCCAGGCGTGAAGACTTTGCTTTCCAACCTCAGGAGTTACGCCAGACTCATAATCAAGCCAGACCTTCAGATCGTCATGCTTTATTCTCCGCCTGCGAGCGTTGCCATCGTTCATCTCACGCATGCGCACTTTCGCCATGCCATCGCATCGCCTTCGTCATGGTTGGCTGGTTGTTGCGATTAATTCGACTTTGTTCAGATCGCCACGGCCATTCCGTCCCTCTGCACACTCTCGCGCTTGCACCTCTCATCCCTTATCTGAAAACTCTTTTCTTTGTATCGAATATCGTGACATACGATTTGTGCTGTTCCAAGAGTTGACCGAGTATCAACTGGAGCACTGCACGAGAAGATGAAACTGCAAGTTTGTAGCTTTGGAATTGCGCTGGTCCAGTGTTCTCGGGGTGATCTGGATCTGAGCGTTCCCAAGTTGTTGGTCTGCACTTTCCCCTCTTTCTGCAAGATTAAATCCCACAGAGTGAAGGGTATGAGGTAGGGAGGAGGAGACTGTGTGTGCGTGTTGGTTGTTGGGGGAAGGGAGGCTTTTGGGGGCGAAGGTGAGAGAAAGAGAGTGTGTGTGGATTGGGTAGGAAGAGGCCGGGGGAAGTAGAGGATACTGTGGGCCCGTATGTGTGTGTGTGTGTGTGTCATAGCCCATAGGGGGGGGGGGGGGGGGGGGGGGGGGGGGGGGATGGAATACGTATATGCCAGGGGGGGAGGCCACAGATGAAGCAGAAGGGGAAAAGCTAGAGAGAAGAGGTGTGCGTCTGAGAGTGCGGGGGGATAGGGAGTGTTGGTGTGGCCACCGGCCACACGGGCAACTGTACTAGTATATATATATATATATATATATATATATATATATATATATATATATATATATATATATATATATATATATATATATATATATATATATGGACAGTAAATATGGACCATATATATATATATATATATATATATATATATATATATATATATATATATATATATATATATATATATATATATATATATATATATATGTGGACAGTAAATATGGACCATATGGGCACATATGTGACATATTTAATTCCCCGTGTGATGGGGGAAAAACTCTTAGCTCTTAAAAAACAAGGGACCAAGATTATCATGATCATGACAGTCTATAATTGTTTTTATTGAACATTGCTCCAGCACTTTGGCTGGCTGGAGCCATGTACCTGTCTGTCTACAAAGCCCTAGCAAGTTTAATGTTCCTAATTTGAATTGCTATTGCACATCCAACTCTGGGCTGCTCTGTGTCTCCTTTTGACTCACACCTGAATCTGGTTTGAAGGAAATAAAACAATGTAAAAGGATTCCACCAATATGTAACTTGAGCAAATTTATGGAGCCTCCCATTTGGAACAAATCCGCCATCTTTAATGGCGAAAAAATATCTCAGTCGTTTGGGTGATTTCCGCTAACCTAAATAACCCCCAATTTCTTGGGCGCATATGGATAGTCTACCCCTGTCCACCCTCTTTTATTTTCGGCAATAAATTTGGAAGTCACAATTGAAATGAATACCGCTAAGGGCTGCAGCCAAAATGAAACGAAGTGCCCGTGCTCCTAGCCCACAGGCTGTCCAGAAGTTCCAGACGAGAAAAAACAAACCGCCACCAAACCGGTACCTGCCGCCTGGGCGCCTGCCGTAGACACCAGAGGGATAGAAACATCAAGGACAAGCCACCCGGCCGCAGCCATCACCAACCCGAAGCCCTCTTTGGTGTGACGCCTCATCAGCACCAGCCCATGCACGCAAGCAGCATACGAATAATTGTAAATTGAGACCTTCCATTCGTCCATGCAGCTTCTCCCGCACTGACTGCGAGGCAAAGTCGCAACAAAGGCTCGTGAGGCCACGCCACTTGAGCAAAGCCTTGTGCCACTTGAACGAAACCTTTCTTCTTAATTCGTGGCTGCTAACTTATCATATATAGTCCTTGCGAATAATTCCTTCCCAAGATGGAAGGGGAGGTGAGCGTGCCGGAGGTGAACGTGGAAGAGGTCATCCAGGCGCTGCGAGCGACCCGAGAAAGCGATACTAACCTATCAGGTTTGTGCGATGCGCTGATGGATGGATGCGTATGTCCCGGGGTCGTGGCATCGCATTCAGGGGGAGCAGTTAGCGCCGCAATGATGGATTTTAGTGAGGCCAAGCCACCTGGAGTTGTCCATGCACATGAGTGTGTGTGTGTGTGTGTATGTGTGTGTGTGTGTGTGTGTGTGTGTGTGTGTGTGTGTGTGGTGTGGGGGGGGGCTTGGTGTAAGTGTGTGTGTATGCGTGTATGTGTTTCTGTCTGTGTGCACGTGTGTTTGTTTGTGTGGGTGAGTGGGTGGTTGGGGTGGGGTTTGTGTGTGTTTTTGTGTGGGTGAGTGGGTGGTTAGGGTGGGGTTGTTTGAGTACGTGTGTTTGAGGGAGGGTGAGTGGATGGTTAGGGTGGGTTGTTTGTGTGTGTGTTTTTGTGGGTGGGTGAGTTTGTGGGGTGGGAAAAGTGAATGCATATTCCAGGGTGAGGCGTTGATGTATGGTGATGTAGCTAAGTGACATGAAAAGGGAAAGGTAATATGATATCATATGATATCATATGAGGCCGGCAGTCTGACTAGGCTAAAGTTGCCATTTATATTCAAGATCATATGATGCGATTTGTATGATATCATATGATATCATACTCCCTTTCAGCCAGCATCATATGATATGCCGGTCCCCATACATGAATACACTGTTACAACCAAAGCTATGCGTCCAAGGTATCACAACTTAATTTATGCTTTTGTGTATGTTTATGTTTAGGTGTTTTAGGTTAAGGTTTGGTGGTTGGCCCCAGTTTAGGTTCCCCCTCCTCCCTTGTGCCCCCATGTGCTCTTCCCCCCCCTGACCTCACACGCCCCTCTCCCTACCACCACTACCACCACAACACTCCACAATTGTTTGAAAGGGGGGTGCTTGGCAGATTTGTGACAAATATGGCGTTTTTTGGTGGTTGGCCCCAGTGCAGCTGGCTCAACCTCACGCCTCCGTCCGCGGTTACAACATCAACTATGTCACTATGTGGCCAAGGTAGCCAAACTCTTAGGTTTGCAAATTGGCCCCAGTTTAGGTTTCCCCACCTCCCTCCTGCCCCCATGTGCTCTTCCCTCCCCTGACCCCCCACCCCCATCTCCCTACCACCACTACCACCACTACCACCACATCAATCCACAATCGTTTGAAAGGGGGGTGCCTGGCAGATTTGTGACAAATGGAGTAGCCATATGGAGTTGCTATATGGTAAGTTGAGTAGCTATATGAAGTAGCTATATGGAGTAGCTATATGTGACAAAGTGAGTAGCTGTAGGGTGCTTTATTGGTGGTTGGCCCCAGTGCAAGCAAACTAGCTGGCAGATGTGTGACTACTAGAGTAGCTGTATGGTGCTTTATTGGTGGTCGGCCCCAGTGCAAGCAAACTAGCTAGCCTGCTCAACCTCACACCTCGTAATAAGCCATAATATTGATTTATTTATGTATTTATTATTTATTTTGGAAGTGCAACCTCACTCCTCGTAACAAGGCGTACTATTTATTTATTTAGGTATTTATTTATTCATTCATTCATTTATTTAGTCACAGCTATTAGGTAGTGCAACCTCACATCTCAAAATAAGGCGTACCATTGTTTTTGGTGGAGCCCCCCCTTTTGGGTTACCCATTTGTCAGTCTGTGCGTCTGACAGACTGGCTGGAAAATTGAAGCCTGACACATCAGCCAACTATCTCACAACTAACTGGCTTTTGTCAGCTCCAGTCCGTTGCCACGTGCCGTTCCGCTGCCAACACACTCCGCCCCCTTTCCGCGTCGCTTGTTACGCTGCATAAGTTATTTTATTTTATTTATTTATTTATTTTATTTATCTATCTCATATCTAGAGATATCTCATATTTTACTTATGTACTTTATTGATTTATTTAACTATTGTACTTTGCTCCAGAAACTATTTTGCTTTGTTTGGTCCCCTCCTGTCCAGTGATTTGTGTTCCGCTATGTAAAGCAATCGCTAGTTTTGAATCCGTTTTGGCAAAATTATCGCTACATCAAAGTAAAAAAACAAGTTTTTGTTTGTTTTGCCCTCAATGGCCCTAACAGGGTAATTCAAAGCGCGCGCTTTTGCGCTTTTGAGCGCTGACTATTTGACCCCCTCTGCGCTTTGAGCGCAGTTTTTTGCAACCCCCTGTGGGCGCAGCAAGCAATTTTTGCGCTTTTTGCCCTACAAAGCGCAGTTTTTTTGTTTTCAAGTGCGCTAAAGCGCTGGCCAATTTGGCCATTTGAAGTACCCTGGGCCCTAATGAGCTACAAAAAGCTATGTACGCTATAGAATAAAAAGCTATTAAAAGCTAAAAAGCTAATAAAAAGCTAATAAAAAGCTATTAAAAGCACTTATACGCTGTCCCTGGAGGAGGCCTTAAACCATGAAGCTAAGAACCTACTTTCAGTCAGGAGTTAAAAAAAAAAAAGCTCTAAACAGGATGCCCAAAAAACCTGAGGGCTGACCCCCCTCCCCCCCCCCCCCATTAAATAGAAATACCAATTTTTTTGAAAAATTTATATATGGATTTGGGGGGTTTACAATATGGCGCACATAATAGCGTCCTCAGATTTGCAGTGCCTGAATGCGTGATCGTCAAAAAGCAGCTCTGCCCCCCCCCCCCCCCAGGTTGTCCAAGTACCTAAGTCACCCTTTGCCGTCCCTGGAGGCGGCCAGAAAAATATATACAAATCATAACCAGCACAGACACTCCAATCCGCCATTAAAAAACTAAACGGTACTCATGGTCTGTTTGTCATCATGATTCTGCAAAATTTCTGCTACACTGCCCCTTGTGGTCTGTCTGGTCACGGACGGCGGTTTCGATTCGTTTGGGGGGTTCGGGCGGCCTGGGGGGCTGGGGGGGCTGGGCTGTTTTTGTGTGTGTGTGGGTGTGTGTGTGGGGGGGATGTGTGTGTGTGTGGGGGGGGGGGGGGGGGGGCACTGGGTTGGGCTTGGGGGAAGTGGGAGGGTGTGTGGGGGGTGGGGCTGGCTTGGGGGGGGGGGGGGGGGGGGGTAAAAACTTATTGCACGAGGTCCAAAGTAGTGCCAATAGCCTACCCTTACCAAGGCCTACTTATAGGAGGTCTCAGAATGTCTTTTGGAGGTCTGAGTAAAAAGTGAGCAAAAAAACAAATGAGGGCTGACCCCCCCCTCCTCCCCCCCCCTACAAAAAGTACCAGAAAAATCTGAAAAAGTGCTCAAAAAATCGCAAATAATTATGTCATATACATCCTATACTTATTATAAATCGATCGACATCCATCAAATTTTTGTAGTGGATGCTACCTCCTGTTTCAGTTTGAAAAATAATCACTGCTCCTGTCACACCTGTACAGCTCTCCAGAAGTTGAATCGGCATGTGGCATGCCCTGGTGGGCTGTACACTCTGTCACGCTTCCTTCAGCGCTCCCCTGACCTAGAGGAGGTGACCACCATATGGGCGGTGCAGCTGAGTGTGAAGAATGTCAAGGTATGAGCCCTTGTTACCTTGTTGTTTCGTTCGAATTCATATTTAAATTCAAATTCAAAAACAATTGCGAATTCAAATTTTAAGAGGAGGTGACCACCATATGGGCGGTGCAGCTGAGTGTGAAGAATGTCAAGGTATGAGCCCTTGTTACCTTGTTGTTTCGTTCAAATTCATATTCAAATTCAAAAATAAATTCAGATTCAAATTCTAAGAGGAGGTGACCACCATATGGGCGGTGCAGCTGAGTGTGAAGAATGTCAAGGCATGTGTATGTATGTAACAGTCCAGGGGTAGGCCAAATAGGCTATAGGGACTTGCCCAACCGTGGCAGGAAGGGCTGTAAAGAAAAAACATTGATGAACTGAACCCCATAAGGCCTTTTAAAGCCAAACGTAAGGGTGCCAAAGACCCCCCCCCAATTAGCAGTACAACCCCAATTAGCAGTACAACCCCAATTAGCAGTGCAACCCCAATTAGCAGTACAACCCCAATTAGCAGTGCAACCCCAATTAGCAGTACAACCCCAATTAGCAGTGCAACCCCAATTAGCAGTACAACCCCAATTAGCAGTACAACCCCAATTAGCAGTACAACCCCGATTAGCAGTGCAACCCCAATTAGCAGTACAACCCCAATTAGCAGTGCAACCCCAATTAGCAGTTCAACCCCAATTAGCAGTACAACCCCAATTAGCAGTACAACCCCAATTAGCAGTACAAACCCAATTAGCAGTACAAACCCAATTAGCAGTACAACCCCAATTAGCAGTACAACCCCAATTAGCAGTGCAACCCCAGTTGCTTTTTATTTGCACCATTAGTACAAGTATAATAAGTTGTTTTCGAGTTTTTTTATTATTTTATTCCTGGTTGTTGGATTATTTTATTTGCACCTTTAGTATAACAGTAATTATTTGCACCATTCCTTTAAGGATTATTATTCCAACCACCACCAATAATCAAGCTCGGTTTCTGCCTTTTCTTACACCCACCCCACCCACCCACCCACCCACCGACCCACCCACACCTAACACAAGTTATGACTGCGCTGCTGCGCCTGGTGCTACCCCCCACGCACCCATCCACGCACCCATCCACACCCACCCACCCACATGACACAGGTTTATGACAGCGCTGCCGTGCCTGGTGAATGACCTGCTGTGACTTGGACGACCACAAGCCCCCCCCCCCCCCCCCCCCCCCCCCCCACACACACACACCACCACCACCACCACCACCACACACACACACACACCTAACACAATTATGACTGCACTGCTGCACCTGTTGCTACCACCCACCCACCCACCCATCCACACCCAAACCCACCTGACACAGGTTATGACAGTGCTGGCTGCGCCTGGTGCTACCACCCACCCACCCACCCATCCACCCACACCCACACCCACCTGACACAGGTTATGACTGCGCTGCTGTGCCTGGAGCTAATATACACCCACCCACCCACCCACCCACCCACTGCCTCCACACATATGACTGCGCTGCTTGTGCCTGGTGAATGACCTGCTGCGACTTTGGACGACCTCAAGCCCCCTCCCCCCCCCCCCCCCCCCCCCCCCCCCCCCCCCCCCCCCCCCCCCCCCCCCCCCCCACACACCACAACACACACACACATAACACCTAAAACTTTTATGACTGCGCTGCTGCGCTGGTGCTACCACCCACTTACCCACCCACGCCACCCACCCAACATGACACAGGTTTATGACTGCGCTGCTGTGCCTGGTGAATGACCTGCTGCGACTTGGACGGCCCCAAGCCGCACTCAACGCCTCTGGAGCTAATGGCAAATGGCTAAGTGGTGATCAGACTGAGGAATGTGATGAGTCGGTGCGGGTGATGGTGGATGCTTTCCAAGAGCGACTAGCACATTTCATTCTCCAGAAGAAATTGAAGGTGTGGACGAATGGTGTTGGTGTTGGTGTGGGGAGGTTGTTGTTTGTGGTGTTGTTGTTGGTGTTGGTGGTGACAGCAACTGGAGATGTTGATGCGACTGTGCGGGTGATGGTGGATGCTTTCCAAGAGAGACTATCGCATTTTATTATTCAGAAGAAATTGAAGGTGTGGACGACTGGTGTTGGTATTGGTGTTTGTGTTGGTGGTGTTTGTGTTGGAGTTTGTGGTGTTAGTGTTGGTGGTGTTGATGTTTGTTTTGGTGGTGTTGGTGCCTTGGTGGTGTTGGTGTTGGTGTTGGTGTTTGTGTTGGGGTTGGTGTTGTTGGTGTTGGTATATGTGGTAGTGGTGGTGGTGTTAGTGATGACAGCACTGGGGAATGTGATTTGACTGTGCGGGTGATGGTGGACCCTTTCCAAGAGAGACTAGCGCATTTCATTCTTCAGAAGAAACTGAAGGAGTGGACGACTGGTGTTTGTGTTTGTGGTGGTGTGTGGGGGTGTGTGTTTGTGTTGTTGTTGGTGGTGGTGTTGCTTGTACTTCAGTCCCTGTACTTCATGCTTCCATTGCACACAAGGTCCCCTGTGCAAACAGCCAATCACCCAAATACTTGCACCCACCACCACCACCATCACCATCAACCCTGAAACCCTACAACCCTAAAACCCTAAACTTTAACCCCCCAATACTTGCATATACTTCATGCCCTGTACTTCATGCTTACATCGCACACAAGGTCCCCTGTACAAACAGTCAACCACCCAAATACTTGCACCCATCACCCATCACGCATCACCCATCACCCTCCACCAACACCACCATCCACCGCCCACTCTAAACCCCAAACCTTAAACCATAAAAACCCAATACATGCATGTATTTCAGGCCCTGTACTTTATGATTACATCGTACTCAAGGTCCCCTGTGCAAACAGTCAATCAACCAAATACTTGCACCCATCATGCACCACCACCACCATCACCATCAACCCTAAAACCCGACAACCCTAAAACCCTAAACTTTAACCCCCTCGAATACTTGCATATACCATCATGCCCTGTACTTCATGCTTACATCGCACACAAAGGTCCCCTGTGGCAGGCAGTCAATTACCCATATTTTTGCGCCCATGCACCCACCACCAACACCAAAACACCCACTCTAAACCCTAAACCCTAAACCCCAATAATTGCATGTATTTCAGGCCCTGTACTTCATGCTTACATCGGACACAAGGACGCTTGCAAATGCAGCTTTATCGATCCTTGGAGCCATTGCCTCCCTCGGTCCTGGATTAACCAGGGAGCTTGTTACGGCATTTGATTTCTCTATATCAGCGCTTCCCATCTTGGCCAGGCCCCCCAAGTATGTTCAGCGGGTGGAATGTAATGATAACGCCTGGTGGAGTGTGGTATTAAGAGAGCCCTGTCTTACGAGGGTAGAGAACATTTGTCAATACACAGCGGGGAGATGTATGTGGATGCTGTGATTTGGATGGTGTGGGTTGGATGTTGCAGTTTGGTTGGTGTGGATTACATGGTGTGGGTTACATGGTGTGGGTTTCAAACACACACGCACACCCATCTTGGCCAGGCCCCCCAAGTATGTACAGCGGGTGGAATGTAATGATAATGCCTGGTGGAGTGTGGTATTAAGAGAGCCCTGTCTTACGAGGGTAGAGAACATTTGTCAATACACAGCGGGGAGATGTATGTGGATGCTGTGATTTGGATGGTGTAGGTTGGTTGGTGTGGGTTTGATGGTGTGGGTCGCACTGAGTGGGTATGATGGTGTGGGTTTCAAACACACGCAAACCCATCTTGGCCAGGCCCCCCAATTACATACTTCGTGTGGATATATAGGGATGGTGTGGCTTGTATGGTGCAGTTTAGGTGTTGCAGTTTGGTTGGTGTGGGTCACATGGTGTGGGTTTGATGGTGTGAGGTGGATGGTGTGGTTATATGGAGTAGGTATGATGGTGTGGGTTTCAAACATACACGCACACCACATAAACTGAATCACCCCCCTGCCTGCTCCTCCTCTGTGTATGTATGTTACCCCAGTCCAAGGGTAGGCCAAAAAGGTTTTAAACAGGACTAACCATGATAGGTAGGCCAAATAGGCTGAAGGGCCCCAACCATGATAGGACGGGCTTGTCAAAACAAAATGATGAACTGAACCCCAAAAATAGTTTAAAAACCGACGGGGGCCCTGCCTCCTTCTCTGAATGAAAAAGTGTTATGGTCACCACCACCACCACACCACCACCCAGCATCACACACCCACCACGCACACGGACATAACTGAACTGCCTCCCTGCCTCCTCCCTCTCTGTCTATCTGCACCAAATGGTAGCGACACAAGTGGGACAAGGTGGGAGGACCAAGCCGGGACACGTATTGGAAAGCAATGGCTACACTCATAGAGTGGTTTTATCACCACCACCACCACCATCACCAGCACACACAAAGCACACCACACACACACACACGATACACATAACGAACCATCTCCCTGCCTCCTTCCTCTGTGTCCCATCAGCATCAAGAAGCAGCGAAATACAGTGGAAAGGTGTAAGGTGAGCCGGGACAAGTATTGGAAGCAACTGGCTACACTCATAGAGTGTTTTGTCACCACACCACCACAGGCACGCACCACCACCACAACCCACACAAGCAACGCACATCAAACGAATCAACCTCACTTGCCTCCTTCCCTGTGTCCATCCAAAGCATCAAGAGCAGCGACACAGTGGGACAAGGTGGGAGGACTGAGGCCGGGACAAGTATGAGAGTGGGTACACTCAAAGAGTGTTTTATCGCGTCCTAGTCGGGCTCTGTTCGTCGACTTCGCCTGTGCACTCCTGCGAAGTGCTGATCAGAACATGCTGAGTCAGCTGCTTATGCTCCGTCCCCTCATGGGTGGGCTGCTCTGTTTTTTAGCCGGCGACCCCCCTTCCGCATGCCTCCAAGTGCTGCAGCTGCTGAGTAGCCGCGTTGTACAGGCGCAGGCTGCAGGAGTAAGCGGCCCCTCCCCCCAGGGTGTGCTCAGAGCCGTTTCTGGTGAACGTGGCATGCAGCACTTTTGCCCTGAGCTTGCATCGGAGAGCCCCAATTTAGGCGAAGAGGAGGAGAAGGAGATGATGGATGCAGCAGCGGCGGGTGCAGCGGCGGAGGAAGAAGAATCTGATGTCTACAAGAAGGAGAAGGAGGAGGAGGAGGGAGGAACGAGGAGGAAAGGAGGAGAGGGAGGAGAAGGAGAAGGGAAGTGAAGAAGGAGCTGTTGGATTCTTGCAAAGGCGTAATGAAGAAGGTCGCAGTGCTCCTTACCAAAAGCTGCCGTGTCCAAGCTGGCGCATGATGTGCTGAGTCACTTGTGCACCAACCCCCAGCTAGGGCTAGCACCCTACGTGCAGACAGCGGATATCGGAGGAGGGGGCCTGGGTCTTGCCGGCAAGTGAGTTCTGGTGGTCAAAGCGTATTCTTCGCCTCCTGCCTCGCTTGCATCCTTCCGGAAGCATCCACCATGCTCAGGTACAACAATCATCCTCCGATGTTATGGTACAGTATTGTTCTTTTTTAGAAGCTGACTCCTGGCCATGTCATGGTAACGTGTGTGCACAGTGAGTCTTGTGCCAAGCGTATTCTTCGCCTCCTGTCACGCTTGCATCCTTTCCGGAAGCATCCCATAATATTATTGGAGCTGATAGCCTGGAACAGCCTGGCCCTAGCCTCCGACTATCTGTCTGACTTCACTTATGCCCTGGAGCTCCGCGGCCCCCCCCCCCCCCCACCCCACCCCCCCAACACACACACACTCCCCCCCCAAGGATCCACCCACCTACCCCACCCACCCACCCCAACGCACCCACAGCTTTTGAAGCTGAAATGGAGAGCCTGGCAACAGCCTGGCCCTGCTCGGAGTATTTGGCTGCGCTCACCTAACGACCTGGAGCCCCCCCCCCCCCACACACACACTAACACCCACACACACACACCTGCACACCTACATCCACCCTCGTCCCATCCCCCACCCGTCCACAAATCCACCACAGCTGTTTTGGAAGCTGATAGCCTGGCAACAGCCTGGCCTGGGCCCTCAGAGTATTGTGGCTGCGCTCACCTACGACCTCAAGCCCCCCCCCCACCTACCACCACAGCCGAACACCACCACACCACACCCACCACCCACCACACCAACACACCACACCACAACACACCCACACCACACCACACCACACCACACCACACACACCCCACCCACACCAACACCCACACCCACACCCACCCAACCCACACCCACACCCATACACACCCACACCCCACACCACACCCACCACCAACCCACCCACCCACCAGGTATTGAAATGATAGCCTGGCAAACCAGGCCTGGCCTAGCCTCAGAGTTTTTGGCTACCCTCACCTACGACCTGGAAGCCACCCACACCCACACCCACACCTGCACAACCTACCAATCCACATCTCCCACGCCCCGCACCCACTCACAAATCAACCCACAGCTCTTTGAGTCTGATAGCCTGGCACCAGGACCTGCCCTGGCCTCTGGAGTTATTGGCTGCGCTCACCTACGGACCTGGATCCCCCCCCCCTAACACCCCCCCCCCCCCCCCCCCCCCCCCCCCCCCCTACCCCTACCCCCCCCCCCACCCCCACCCCCCCCACCCCCCACCCCCCCCACCCCGCCCGCCCCCGCCCCCCACCCCCACCCCCACCCCCCACCCCACACCCCTACCCCCCCACCCCCACCCCACCCCACTGCCCCCTACCCCCCCACCCCCACCCCACCCCACCTCACCCCTCCCCATCCCCCCCGCCCCCACCCACCCCCACCCACCCCCACTTACACACTCCCCCCACCCACCCACCCCAAACACTCCCCCACACACTCCCCCCCACACCCACCCGCACCGACCCACCCACCCACAGCTGTGGAGCTGATAGCTGGCAAACAGCCTGGCCTGGCCTCGGAGATTTTGGCTGCGCTCACCTACGACCTGGAGCCCCCCCCCCCCCCACACTAACACACTAACACCCACACACACACACCTGCACACCTACCCATCCACCTCGTCCCATCCCCCCCACCCGTCCACAAATCCACCCACAGCTGCTTGGAGCTGATAGCCTGGCAACAGCCTGGCCTGGCACTCAGAGTATTTGGCTGCGCTCACTACGACCCTCAAGCCCCCCCCCCCCCCCCACCACCACCACCACCACCACCACCACCACCACCACCACCACCACACCACACCACACACACCACACACACCACACCACACCACACCACACACACACACCACCCCACCCCACACCAACACCCACACCACACCCACCCCACCCACACCCACACCCATACACACCCACACCCACACCCACACCCACACCAACCCACCCACCCACAGTTTATTGGAAATGATAGCCTGGCAACAGCCTGGCCTAGCCTCAGAGTTTTTGGCTACCTCACCTACGACCTGGAGCCACCCACACCACACCCACACCTGCACACCTACCAATCCACCCTCCTCCCACCCCCCACCCACTCACAAATCAACCCACAGCTCTTTGAGCTGATAGCCTGGGCAACAGCCTGGCCTGGCCTTGGAGTATTTGGCTGCCGCTCACCTACGACCTGGATCCCCCCCCCCTACACCCCCCCCCCCCCCCCCCCCCCCCCACCCCCCCCCTACCCCTACCCCCCCCCACCCCACCCCCCACCCCCACCCCCCCACCCCGCCCCCGCCCCCCGCCCCCCCCCACCCCCCCCCCCACCACCCACCCCCACCCCCCCACCCACCCCCTACACCCCCACCCCCACCCCACCCCACCCCCTACCCCCCACCCCCACCCCACCACCTCACCCCTCCCCATCCCCCCCGCCCCCACCCACCCACCCACCCCCACTACACACTCCCCACCCACCACCCCAACACTCCCCCCCACACACTCCCCCCCAACCCACCCGCACCGACCCACCCACCCACAGCTGTTGGAGCTGATAGCCTGGCAACAGCCTGCCTGGGCCTCGGATATTTGGCTGCCCTCACGTATGACCTGGAGCCCAAGCCCTCGCATCACTGGCTTGCCCTGATGACTGTCGTGGGAAAAATGATGGTGGCCAAAGCTGGCGCGCAGTCGCCCTTGATGGCTCGAATTCAAACCGCCGTCGCTCTTTCTTACCCAAAACCCAGCCCCTCGAGGAGCGTCAGTCGGTGGTGGCCATAGCTCCCCCTGTTTCCCCTCCCGTGTCAGCCTCCACCCTGTCAGCCTTGCTCCCCAGTGTAGACTCAGGTAAGAAGGTTCTTCACATGTTACAGTCCAGGGATAGGATTGGTAGGCAGCAGGTAGGGCAGCTGCTTTTTTGTGATCATGTGTCTCTATCTCTCCTCCGACCCAGCCCCTCGAGCAGCCGTCAGCGGTGGCTATAGCTCCCCTGTCCCCTCCGTGTCAGCTGACATGATCAGCCGCCTGTCCCAGTGTAGACTCAGGTAAGAAGGTTGTCAACTTGTTACAGTCCTGGTGTAGGATTGGGTAGGCAGGCAGGTATGGATTGGGTGTTGGGTACATGGGTGGGTGTGGGTGTTGGGTGGATGGGTGAAGTAAGAGTTGGCAGTTGGATGTTGTTGCGTGATGTGGTGGTACATGGGGTGTGGTTGGTGAAGGGTTGCAGTTGATGTTGTGGTGAAGTGGTGTGTGGGTACATGCTCGTGGGTGTTTGTTGGTGGATGTGTGAAAGTAATTAGGTTGGCAGTTGGATGTTGTTGGTGAATGTGGTGTGTGGGAGGGTGTGGGTACAGTGGGGATGGTGATGGGTAAGTTAAGGTTGGCAGTGGATTTGTTGGTGAATGTGAGGTGTGCGGGGTTAGGTGGGTGTGTAATGGGTGAAGCGGTATGTGGTGGGTTTGGGTGTGGCATGGGTGAAGTTAGGCGTTGCAGTTGGATGTTGTTGTTGGTGAAATGTGGTGTGAGTGAGGGGAGTGTTGGTACGCTATGGTGTGGGGTTTGTGGATGGGTGAAGTTTAGGGTTTGTTGCAGTTGGATGTGTTGGTTGTGGGTATTATAATGCGGGCACCTACTACTGTTGGGTGTGCGGGTGTGGGTGGGGTTGGGTTAAGGGTGAAGTTATTGAATAAAGTAAGGCTTGTTGATGTTGTTGGGAATGTGGGTGTGCGGGTGTGGGTACATGTGGTGTGGGTGTGTGGGTGTGATGGGTGGTGGGTGAAGTTAGCGGTTGGCAGTTGGATGTGTTTGGTGAATGTGGGTGTGTCTGGGTGTGCGGGTCCGTGGAGTGGGTGTTGGGTGTTGCAAGTTGGATCTTGGTGAATTGTCTGTAAACGTGGGTACGTGGGTGAGTGTGATCGGGTTTGGGTGTGTGAAGTTAGGGTTGGCAGTTGGAATGTTGTTGTGAGCGAAGGGAATGTGGGTGTTGGTACATGTTGGAATGTGGGTGTTGGAGTGAGATGTGTTGGGTGGAATGGTTGGGTGTTGGGTGCGTGCGTAAGTTAGGGTTGGCAGTTGGGTTGGCGTGGCAGTGTGGATGTTTGGTTTGAATGCTGGGTGTGTGGTGTAATCGTGGGTGCGTGGGTGTTGGATGGGTGAAGTTAGGGTTGGCAGTTGGAGAAGTTGTCTCGATGTTGGTGGTGGAAAGTGAATGGTGAATGCTGGGTAGTGTTGGGTTCCGTGGGTGTGGGTGTTGTGTGGATGTGTGAAGTTATGTTGCGCAGTTGGATTTGTTGATAACAGTATGGGTTCAGTGGTGTTGGTGACTTGTGTGAGTGCGCTTGAGTTAAAAGGTGGTGCAGTTAGGAGATACAGTCGCGGGGGTTGCAGTGAGGATGTTGTTAACATGGAGTGGGGGTTGAGAGCTAGAGCTTGGTTGTGCAGTTGGATATGTTGTGAATGATCGTGTTGGTGACGTGCGGAGCGTGAAGTTGCTAGTAGGTGGATAGATGGTGTCATGGAGTGTGTGAAGTTTTGGCCAGTTGGATGTTGATCCACATGGGTGGTGTGAAGGGGTTTGGGTGGCAAGGTGAGTTTTGGGCAGTGGGCATGTTGTTGGTGAATGTATGGGTGCACGTGGAAGAAGTGTTGTGGGTGTGGCTGGGTGAGTTAAGGAGTTGGCAGGGTGATGTTGGAATCTGCTGTTGTACGTGAGTGTGGTTGGGTGGATGGTTAAGTTAGGGTTGGCAGTTGGATGTTGTTGAGTGAATTGACGCAGTGGGTGGGTTGGATGTTGGGCGTGGAATAGGGTGTTGGTACACTGTGGCACGGATTGTGGGGAGGAATGTATGTGGGGTGGTTGTTGCGCGCGGGTACAGGGTGGAAATGTTGTGTTGGGTTGGTGATGGGACTGAAGTTTAGAACTCTTTGTATGTTGTTGACAGGTCAATATAGTGTGGGTGTGTGGGTGAGGTGGTGGGGTGTGGGTGGAAAGTTAGGTTGGCAGTTGGATGTTGTTGTGAATGTGGGTGTAGGTACGTGGTCCGTGGTGTGGGTGTTGGTGGATGGGTGAAGTTAGGGGTTGGCAGTTGGATGTTGTTTTGGTGAATGTGGGTGTGGGTGTTGGGTACGTGGGTTGTGGGTGGGGTGTGGGTGTTGGGTGGATGGTCTGAAGTTAGGGTTGGCAGTTGGATGTTGTTGGTGAATGCTGGGGGGGGTGGGTTGTTGGGTAATGGGTCGGGTGTGCGGTGTTGGGTGGATGGTGTGAAAGTTAGGGTTGGCAGTTGGATTTGTTGTTGGTGATGGGGTGTGGGTGTTGGGTATGTGGTGTGTGCGTGTTAGGGTACTAGTTGATGTTGTTGGTGAATGTGGTGTTGGTGTTTAGTGGGTGTGGGTGTGGGAGGGTGAAGTTGCAGGCGTTGGCAGTTGTGATGTTGTTGGTGAGTGGATGTGGGTGTGGGTTACGTGGGTGGTGAAGGGTGGGTGTGGGTGTTGGGTGGATGTGTGAAGTTAGGGTTGGCAGTTGGATGTTGTTGAATGGGTGTGATTGGTTGTGGGTGTGGGTGTGGGGGTGTGGGTGTTGGGTGGATGGTGAAGTAAGGCGTTGGCAGTTGGATGTTGTTGTGATGTGGTGTGGGTGTTGTGGTATGTTGGGTGTGTGGTGTGTGTGCGTTGGTGTGGTGGTGTGGTGTGTTGGGTACGGTGGTGGGTGTTGGGTGGATGTGTGAAGTTAGGGTTGGCAGTTGGATGTTGTTGGTGAATGTGGGTGTGGGTGTTGGTACGTGTGTGGGTGGGTGGGTGGGGTGTGGTGGGTGTTGGGTGTTGTTGGGAGTTGAGGTGGCAGTTGGTAGTGGATTTGTAATAAGCCGCCACGCAACTTCGCATCCTCCTGTTTGGATGTTGTTGGTGTGGGGTTTATCTTGTGGTGGTGTGGGTTGTTGGGTGGATGGGTTAGGTTGGCAGTTGGGTTTGGATGTTGTTGGGAATGTGGGTGTGGGTGTTGGGTACGTGGGTGGGTGTGGATGTTGGGTGATGGGTAAGTTATTAGGGTTGCGCAGTTGGATGTTGTTTGTTGTGGTGTTTGGTTATGGGTGGGTGTGGTGTTGGTGGATAGGGTGAAGTTTAGGGGTTGGCAGTTGGAGGGCATGTGGGTGTCTGTTGGCGTGGGGTTGTGGGTGTGGCGGTGTGGGGTGTGGGTTGGGATGGTTGGTTGGCAGTGGATGTTGTTTGTGGGATTAGGGTTGGCAGTGGGATATGTTGGTGAATGTGGGTGTGGGTGTTGGGTGCGTGGGTGGGTGTGGATGTTGGGGGGATGGGTGAGTAGTGTTGGCAGGAATGTCTGTGGGTGTGTACAGGTAGTACGTGGGTGGTGTGGGTGTTGGTGGATGGTCGAAGTAGGGTTGGCAGTTGGATGTTGTGGTGAATGTGGGGTGTGGTGGTGTGGTGGGTTGAGTTACGTGGGTGGGTGTGAATTTAGGGTGTTGGTTGTTGCGTGAATGGTGGGTGTGGGTGGATGGGGTTGGGTGGAATGGGTTAGGGTTGAGCAGTTGATGTTGGTGGTGAATGTGCTGTGTGGTGTGTGGGGTTGGCTACGTGTGTGGTGGGTGGTTTTTATGTTTAATTTTGGGTGATGGGGTGAAGATTAGGTGAAGTTGGCAGTTGGATGTTTGTTGGACATTGGATGGGTTGTTGTGAGTTGGTTGTACTGTGTGGTGTGGGTACATGGCGTGGGTGTGGTGTTGAGGTGGGTGGATGGTGGAAGTTAAGGGTTGTGCAGGCTGTTTGGCAGTTGGGATGTTGTTGTGATGTGAATAAAGGTGTGGTGTTGGGTCGTGTGGGTGTGGATGTTGGGTGGATAGTAAAAGTTAGGCGTGCAGTTGGATGTTGTTGAAATGTGATTGGTGTGTGTGGGTGATACAAGACAATTGGTACGTGTGGGTGACGTGTGGTGTTGGGTGGATGGGTTAAGTTAGTTGGCCATGATGTTGTTGGGTGTGGTGTGGTGTTGGGTTTGTGGGTTGGGTGGGTGTGTGTTGCCCAAGCTGGATGGGTGAAGTAACCGTGGGTTGGCAGTTGGGATTTGTTGGGAATGTGGCTCATGTGAGGTGATGGGTGGTGTAGGGTGTGATAGGGTTGAAAGTTGTTGGCAGTTGGATGTTTGTTGGTGAATGTGGGTGTGTTGTACATGGGTGGGGTGGAGTTGGTGGTATAGGACAGGAAGTAAGGGTTGGCAGTTGATGTGTTGGTGAATGTGGGTGTGAGTGTGGTACGTTGTGGGGTGTGGCATTTGGGTGGAGGGCGGGTTAGGGGCAGAATTAGTTGTGCATGTTGTGGGTGTGGTGTGGGTGCGGTGTGGTGGGTGTGTGGTGTTGGTATGGTGGTTAGGTGTTGGCAGTTGGATGTTGTTAGTGAAATGTGGGTGTGGGTGTTGGGTAACGTGGGTGTGGGTTGGGTGTTGTGGATGGTGAAGTTAGGGTTGGCAGTTGATGATGTTGTGGTGAATGTGGCGGTGTCGGGTGTTGGGTACTATGGGTACATGGGTGGGTGTGGGTGTTGGGTGGATGGGTGAAGTTAGGGTTGGCAGTTGGATGTTGTTGGTGAATGTGGGTGTGGGTGTTGGGTACATGGGTGGGGTGTGGGTTGGTGATGGTGAAGTAAGGGTTGGGCAGATTGGATGTTGTTGGTTGAATGTGCGGGTGTGGGTGTTGGACGTGGCGTGGGTGTGGTGTTGGGTGGATGCGGCAGGTGAAGTTAGGGTTGCAGTTGGATAGTTGTTGTGAAATGTGGGGGTGTGGGGTTGAGGTGTGTGAGGTGTGGGTGTTGCGGTGTACGTGGGTGAGTGCCGGTGTGGGTGTTGGGTGATGGGTTAAGTTAGGGTTGGCAGTTGGATGTTGTTGGTGAATGTGGGAGTGTGGCATGTTTTGGTGTTGGGTACGGTGGGTGTCGCCTGTGGGTGTGGGTGTTGGGATGGGTGACGTACTAAAGGTTGGCAGTGGATGTTGTTGGTGAATGTGGGTGTGGGTGTGGTGGGTGGGTGTGGGTGTATGGGTTTCTTGCAACTGAAGGTGGGGTTGGACGGTGTTGGTGTGTGGGTGTTGGGTGATGGGGTGAATGTGTGTGTTCATGTGGGTGGGGTGTGGGTTGGCAGTTGGATGTTGTTGGTGAATGTGGGTGTGGGTGTTGGGTACGTGGGTGGCGATGGTAGTGGGTGTGGATGGGTGGTCATGAGGGTTGTCTAGTTGGATGTTGTCTTGGTGTGGGTAGTACAGGGTGGGTGTGGGTGTTGGTGGATGGGGTGTTGTGGGTGTGGTGTGGTGTGTTAGGGTTTGGTTCTGTTGCATTGGAGTTTGTTGTTGTGGTGGGGTGCGGGGTGTTGGGTACTGATGGTGGGTGTGGTGTGGGTGGATGGGTAAGTAAGCGGTTGGCAGTTTGATGTGTGTTGGTGAATGTGGGTGTGGGTGTTGGGTGGCGTGGGGCTGTGGATGGTGGATGGGTGAATTAGAAAGGGTTGCAGTTGGATGTTGTTGGATGAATGTGTGTGTGTTGGTGCGTGGGTGTTGTAGCGTGTCTGGGTGTTGGGTTGAAGTTGGGTGGATGGGTTATGGTTAGGGTTGGCAGTGGATGTGTTGGTGAATGTGCGGTGTGGGGTTGTTGGGTACATGGGTGGGTGGTGGTTTGTGGTGGGATGGTGAAGTTAGGGTTGGCAGTTGGATGTTGTTGGTGAATGTGGGTGTGGGTGTTGGGTACATGGGTGGTGGTGTTGGGGGCCATGGTGGAAAGTGAATTAGGGTTGCAGTTGGATGTGTTGGTGAATGTGGTGGGGTGTTTGGGTACGTGCGGTGTGGTGACCAGCTTTGCTGTGTTGGGTGGATGGTGAAGTTAGGGTTGGCAGTTGGATGTTGTTTGGTGAATATGGTGGGTGGGTGTTTGGGTACACTGGGTGGGTGTGGGTGTTGGGTGGATGGGTGAAGTAAGGGTTGGCAGTTGGATGTTGTTGGTGAATGTGTGTTGTTGGGTACATGGTGTGGTGTGGGTGTGGTGGATGGTGAAACGTAAGGGTGTGCAGTTGCCTGTTGAGTGTTGTGGTGTTGCGTGGATGGGTGAAGTTAGGGTGCGTAGTTGGATTACATTGTTGGTGAAAATGTGTGGGTTGTGTTTTTGGTGGGTGGGTGTTGGTGATGGGTGAATTGTGGGTGTTGGAGTACATTGGGTGTGTACGTGGGTGTGTGGGTGTGAGGTGGGTGGATGGGTGGAAGTAAGGGATGCAGTTGGATGTATGTTGAATGTGAATGTGGGTGTGGGTGTTGGGCTAAGTACATGGGTGGGTGTGGGTGTTGGGTGGATGGGTGAAGTTAGGGTTGGCAGTTGGATGTTGTTGGTGAATGTGGGTGTGGTGTTTGGGTTTGTGGTGGGTGTGGTGGTGTTGGTGCGGATGGGTGAAGTTAGCGTTGCAGTTGGATGTGTTGAAATGTGTGTGATGGTGTGTGTTGGGTAAGATGGTAATAACGGTTGTCAGTTGGGTGTGGGTGGTGTGGGTGTTGGGTGGATGGCGTGAAGTAAGGCGTTGGCAGTTGGATGTTTTGGTGAATGTGGGTGTGGTGTTGGGTACGGTGGTTGGCTGTGTGGGTTGGGGGATGAATTGGGTGGATTGGTTAAGCCTTGTTAGGAATGTTGTTTGAATGTGGGGTGTGTTAAGGGTTGGGTTGTGCTTGCGGTGGAATGTGGGGGTGGTGACGGGACCACCGGGACCTGCAAGTTTGGGAGTGGGATGTTGTGGTTGTGTGGGGTGTGGGGTTGGGGTTGGCCGTGGATGTGATTTTGGTATGGGTGGTAGCGATGGGTGGTTGAGTGAAGTTGTTAGAAGCGATGGCAGAATGAAGAATCGTTGGGTGTGGGTGTTGGATGCGAGCAAGTAAAATGAGCAAGGTGTTGAGGTTGGGTGTTGACATGGGTGTGGTGTGGGTGTGGATTGTGAAGTTAGGGTTGCAGTTGGATGTTGTTGGTGAATGTGGGTGTGGGTGTTGGGTACGTGGGTGGATTGTGTGTGAAACCGTGCTTGGGTGATGGTGAAGTTAGGGTTGCAGTTGATGTTGTTGGTGAATGTGTGGGGTGCTTGGACAGTACAGTGGCAAGTGGGGTGTGGTGTTGGGTGGATGGGCTGAAGTAGAGGTTGGCCAGTTGGAATGTTTTGTCACTGCAAATCTTGAATTGGGGTCAGGGTGTTTGGTACACTGAAGAACAAGTAGGTGTGGGTTGGCATTTGTGATGGGTGAAGTTAGGGTTGGCAGTTGGATGTTGTTGGTGAATGTGGGTGTGGGTGTTGGTACGGGGTGGTGGGTGTACCGTGTGGGTGTCGGGTGTGGCCAAACTGGTGGATGTTGTTACTCAGCAGTGAGTTGTTGTGTATGTGGATGGTGTTGGTGGGTGCTGGTGCGAGGGGGTGTTGGGTTGGATGAGGGTTGAATGTAGGGTTGGTGGAGTTGGAGGATGTGTTTGTGATGTGGTGTGAAACAACCAACGGTGTGAGGATGGTACTGGGTGTGTGAAGAGAGCATGAGGTGGATGGGTGAAGTTAGGTGCAGTGTGTTGGAAATGTATTGCAGTTGGATGTGTGTGAATGTGAATGTGTGGTGTTGGGTACGTTGGGTGGTGTGAGATGGGATAGGCATCGGGGTGTTGTTGCAGTTGGATCTGTTGCCGTGAATGTGGAATGTGGTTGTACAATCAGAAGTGCGTTGGAAAGGTGATGGGTGAAGTTAGGGTGGTAGATGGATGTTGTTGGTGAATGTGCGGACCAACAAAACTGTGCAGGTGTTTGGGTACGTAGTGGTAGTGATGGTGTGTGTGGTGATTGCATGCATTGATTTTGTGGTGTTAAAAGTTAGCGAGTGTGGTGTTGGGTTGGCAGTTGGATGTGAAGTTCGCGGTGAATGTTGTGAATGTTGGAGTCGGCGGTGTGGAGTGTGTTGCGTACAGTGGATGTTGGGTGGGGTGCGTGTGAAGTGGGTTGGGTTGTGGCATGTTGTTGGTGAATGGGTGTTTGCGGTACGTGGGTGGCGTTGGGATCGTGAAGTTAGGTTGGCAGTTGGATGTTGTTGAATGTGGGTGTGCGGTGGTTGTGGACTGGGTGTGGGTGTTGGGTGGATGGGTGAAGTTAGGGTTGGCAGTTGGATGTTGTTTGAATGTGGTGGGTTATTATGTGTGGGTGTGGTGTGGGAATTAGGCTCATTAGATGTTGCTACCACACTGTGGAGTTTGGTGAATGTCGGCGCCCGTGTGGGTTAGCTATAGGATGTGAAGTGATGGAGTGTGGTGTTTGTTGGTGTTGGCGTAATCTGGTGTGATGTTTGCGTGAATGGGTGTAAAGTTAGTGAATGCTGTGGGGCTAACCGAGTTGGTGGTACGTTGGGTGAGTGTGTGTTGGCAGTTGAATGATTGTGTGGTGAATTGGCGCTGTGTGTGTGTTTGGGACCATTGGGGCTGCGGTGTGCGGTGTGGTGGGATTGTGGGGTGTGTGACGATTTGGGTGTTAGGTTGGGGAAGTTGCTTTGTTGTGTGATGTGGGATGTGGGGTGAATACATGGGTGTGGTTGGGTGGGTGGAATGTTGGGATGTGAAGTAGGTGGCCTAGAATGTTGTTGTGAATTGGCGTGGGTGATTGCGGTACGGGTGAGCGGTGTGGGCGTTGTCGTGTTGGGTGTGGGGTGTTAGGGTTGCAGTTGGATGTTGTGGTGAATGTGAATGTGGCCGTGTGGGTACATGGGTGGGTGTGGGTGTTGGGTGATGGGGTGAAGTAAGGGGTTGCAGTGGATGTTGTTGTATGTGAATGTGGAGTGTGAGGTGTGGGTACATGGGTGTGGTGGGTGGTGTGCGGATGGGATGTGAAGTAAGGTGGCAGTTGGATGTTGTTGGTGAATGTGGGTGTTGCGTGTTGGGTACGGTGGGTGCTTTGTTGGGTGTGCCGTGTGGGATGTGGTGGAGTGCGCAAAGTAGTTGGCAGGTCTGGATGGTTGTTGGGTGTGCCTGAGGTCTACCCTCCAGACGTGGGGTGGTGGGATGGATAGTGTAGGGTTCTAGACTGGTGATGTATGGGTGAAGTAAGGTGGCAGTTGGTGCGGTGTTGGTGAACGTGGTGGGTGTGGGGGGGTGTGGAATTGTAACCGAAGTCTGAACCGATGTTGTTGTGTGAATGTGCTTCGCAAGTGGGTGTGAGATTGGGTGTTGGAGCGTGTGGTGGGATGGGTGAAGAGGTCAGTTTGGATGTTGTGAGTGAATTGGTTGTTGTTACATGCTGATGGTGAGTTAGGATTGGCGTTGATTGGATGTTGTTGGTAATGTGGGTGTGGTGTTGGGTAGGGAGTGGGTGGTTGTTTGGGTACGGGGGTGGTGGTGGTGTTTGGGTGTTGGGTGGAGGTGAATTTAAGGGTTGCGCAGTTGGGATGTTGTTGAATGGGTGAATGTTGGGATGTGTTGGTGTTGGGGTAGCATGGTGGGGGTTGGGTGTTGGGTGGATGTGTGAAGTAGGTGTCAGTTGGATGAGTGAATTGATGTTTGTTGTGAATGTGAGGTATATCAGAGTGGTATTTGGATTTGTTTGTCGTAATTGGTAGTGTTGGCACTGTGGTCAGTGCTGTGTTGGCGCATGGTGGTTAAGTGTGGAGTGATTGGCTGGATGGGTGATGAAGTTAGGGTTGGCAGTGGATTGTTGGTGAATGGTGGGTGTGGGTGTTGGTCGTGGGTGGTGTGGTGTTGGGTTGGATGGGTGAAGTTAGGTTGTGCAGTTGATGTTTGTTTGGGGCAATTGTTGGGTGTGGGTGTCTGGGTACGTGGGTGGGTGTGGTGTGTGGGTGGATGGGTGAAGTTAGGGTTGGCAAGTTGGATGTTTTGGTGAAATGTGGGTTGTGGGGTTGGTTTTGGGTGGGTGGGGGGTGTTGGGTGGATGGGTGAAAGTTAGGGTTGGCAGTTGGATGTTTGTTGGTGAATGTGGGTGTGGGTGTGGGGGGGTATTGGTGGTGTGGTGTGGGTGGATGGGTGAAGTAAGGTTGCAGTTGGATGTTTGGTCTGAATGTGGTGTGGGTGTTGGGTCTGGGGTGGGTGTGGGTGTCTGGGTGGATGGTAAGTTAGCGTTGGTAGTTGATGTTGTTGGTGATGTGGGTGTGTGTTGGGTAGTGGTGGGTTGTGGGTGTTGGGTGGTATGTGTTAGATTAGGGTTGGCAGTTGATGTTTGTTTAGAATGTGAAGTGGTTTGGGTTACATTGGGTGGTGTGGGGTTGGGTGGATGGGTGAAGTTAGGGTTTGCAGTTGAGATGTTGTGGTCGAATGTTGGTGTGGGCTTCTGGTAACATGGTGGGTGTGGATGTTGGTGATGGGTGAGTTAGGGTTGGCAGTTGGATTTGTTTGTGAATGTGGTTGTGTCTGGTTTGTGTGGGGTGTGGTGTTGGGGTGATGTGTGAAGTTAGGGTTGAGTCAGTTGGATGTGTTGTAATTGGGTGTGGGTGTTGGTACGTGGGTGGGTGTGGTGTTGGGTGATGGTGAAGTTTAGGGTGGCAGTTGGATGTTGTTGGTGAATGTGGGTGTGGTGTTGGGTTCGTGGGTGGTGTGGTGTTGGTGGATGGGTTAAACAGTTTAGGCGTGGTTG